>CAJHNH020005268.1:207872-240372 GCA_905116865.2 Candidula unifasciata
GCATGCATAAGCTGTAAATTTTGGTGGAAAGTTTTGGTTTGTCATCCATTTCCCGACATTGACCTTGTTCCAGAACTTAAGTTGTGCGGGGACATCCGTTTTACGGATCAGACATTTGTTTGCAGACTACTGAATCCTCCTCTCTAAGGCAGCTGCACTCTGACTTCGGAGGAAACTCCCAAATTAGCCGCATTGTACAACATGCTCGTTAGAGAGGCATTGATTCTGTTCTGTTTCTCAGGATTGGGTCGGGAACTTAATCGGGGACCAAAGCGATACAATTTTAGTTTTACAAAGAAGGATGTGAGTAAACAAAAGAATAATCCGAAATTCTTATTGGTTGATACAAATAATAACATACGGGTTTTCCAGAGAAACTGTGAATGAACAGAGAGGTATTGCACACACACACACACACACACACACACACACACACACACACACACACAAACCACAAAGGTAAAGGTAAGAGTATTGACTTCATTGCACCAGTCTCTATCCATATGGCTCAGTATCTGTCCACAGAACAGCTAGCTGAACTACCTGCTAAACTCAGAATCCCTTCATTACAAATAAGACGATTTTTGATCAACAGAGCAAGATGTCGTTTTCACCTTCGTGCCCATCTGAAATGGAGAGTGTCTCCTTGTGAATATCCCATAGATGTTAACGGAATCGATCAGACAGCTTTCTACCAGTTTACCCAGTGTATGCCTTTTTGCGTCTATTATAGATGGCAGCATAGATTTAGTTTGATGATTCTCTCTTGTAATTCTTCCCATGAGGGTTAGTGAAGTTTGGCGTCATTCACATGGTCGGACACTAATTCCGGGTTTTTTAGCCGGAGGTCACACAGTTCAGTACAGCTTATTTTACACACCAATCCGGCGACCTCAGATAACTTCAGATATCGACGTAAAAACCTTCTCCCCAACCTAGCGCCCCCCCCCCTCAAAATAAAGTTGGAGCGTTTGGAGGCCTCCCCTCTTCCCATAAAATTTGTAAAGGGGCTAAGTGGCCCTACTTAACCATGACCATGTATAGATTCTGTTTTTAAGTATTTGTTGATGTTGGTCCCATTCTCTGTTGGCGGTTAGAAGGCAGAAAGAAAATAATTCTTGTTGCTATTATTATTATTTCTTTTTTAACAAGGCTTTAGCCTATTGAATCTCCTGAATATTTTCTCTTTCCCAGTACTTTTTGGTCAATATAAGTACACCAGACGACTGGGACACAGTACACAGCTACACCGATGGTCGAGACCGACTGGTCACGTTATATAGGGTAAACTGCTGTAGTTTGTCATTGTCTAAGTGGTCAGCATAGAACATAACAGAGGTAGTCAACAACTAAACATAGTCATCCACTGAGAATACGTGGTGACCGTCTGATCTCTGAAAATGAGGTCAACATATCGAAGTGGTCAACATACGAAAGTGGTCAACTTTGGAGGTTCTGCTGCATATGAACTGCCTCAAGATATCAACACTGTACACCATTTTATTCCTCCATGCATTTTAGATATCTGCTAGCGGGATAGCAAGCACATAAACAGCTTACGTCGCCTCAGTAAAGGTTAGCAGTGACATATAAAAAGTCATATACAGTTAAGGGAACATATACATAAATGTATTTGAGAACTAGATTTGCAGAAAATAATTAAAATAAACCCCTTGGCACAAATGTCACTTGAAGAAGGAGATACACGCTCTTGTAACATAATGAATTCAGAAAGTTGTAGGATCGGTGTCAGCGTTGACAAAACAATTGACACTAACCCTGGGATTCGATCAATAGAAGTAATATTTCCTACAGTGCATGCTGGGGATTTAGTGAACTCAATGACATCAATGCAGTAATGTCTTCTTCTTTTCTTTAGTTGGGTATCCTTTACATGACATTGCAGAACCAACCCCAGCAGCCCCTGGCTGTTGTGTGGTTTCTCTAGACAAATTTACGTCTAGAAGTTTGCCATTGCTGCTGGACGGTCAGCTCCCTGATACCACTGTCGAAACCAACGCAATGCGCATGGCCCGCAGCTAGGTGAACCCGGCACCCCGGCATTAAGAAGCGTTCGCATCGACTTAGCCACAGAGCCGACGCATTAATGTCATACAGCCGAAATAGGTAAACAAAGAGTTTTAAACGTGAATGTGCTAGTAAAAACATGACATGTGAGCCAGTGTATGAATGGAGCAAGCAGTACTAAATATCTAGTTTGAGCAAGCGTACACACAGAAAGCCTCTGTTATGTTATCACAACCGACTTCACTGGCCACGGCATTTCTATCTCGGACTCGAAATCGGCATAGATGTGTTTCACCATCTTTACTCCCTCGTGTCACAGTCGTGTATGTGCATAAGCATGTCAAGTACTGGGGCCGTTAACACGCCTTTGAGGATGACTTAGTGTACCAAGGCAAATCTGATAAAAACTACATTTTTTGACCAACTTAGATATACTAGAGGAACAGCATTGGTAACAAGAAGGGATAAAAGAAAAAAAAAGGGTTAGGACTGAAATCAGTAACACGATGCATTAGAGCGTAACAGAGTATATGGTCTGGCTATCAGACAAGAATGCCCTGGTAACAACTGCTACAGAAAACGACTCTGTAGAAATATAAAGAACACAGAGCAGGGGGAACCGACGCAAATATAGAACGACAGCATCAAAACCAGCCTTAAAAGAAATGTTGATCAAGTTACACAAAGCATTAGAAAAAGTCCACAGGAGATCTTAAACATTGAGCCCCCCCCCCCCCCCCACCCCACCTCCTCACCCTGGCACATCTTTTTAAAACTGAGATTCGAAGAAGTAACGGGGACAGGAGGAGGAAAGAGTAGTGGTGGGGGGGGGGGGGGGTTGATGAGGTGAAAGAGACGAAGAAAAAGTGTTTGGAAAATAGAAATAAAGTTATATTTCTATGGAAAATTTACACACAATATATAGATGAACAAATTGAGCTTTTTTATTTTTCAATTGTTTTCTATTGTGTCTGCTGACATTGTTTTAAAGTTTCATATCCGTCAAATCTATTACACATCTCACTAATTGCGACCTTTCTCGCCAATTTTTTTTTTTTTTTTTACAAACATATTGAACAGGTATAAATGAAAAAAAAAAAAAAAAACTGCAACCGTATCTTTTTTTTTTTTTTGCATCTAAAACCAGTGTGCTTTTTCAACGGCTTCCCTGGCAGCTGCTTTTTGTTAATCATAAAATAGGTTAATTAAGTGAAGTGGACATGCTTAAAGCTCCCACATCTGTCAGGTTGTTAAAAGAGTGCAGATACTAAACACGTGTGAAGGTTTTAAACAGACTATGACACAAGCAGGAAAATCTTCATTTTACTGTCCCCAAACCTTAAAGATGCGGAATCAAAGGACTTTAGTTCGTCTGTCCGGTCTAAACTCAGTCTATTCTTCTTCTAATGCATTTTAAAACTTCCAATCATCTGAAGAATAATTCACAAGAAGCTTGTAATAACTTAGCTAAGATACTGTTAAAGGTTAAGAACATATGTGAATCAGAGAAAAAAATATTTCGAAAACTATTGCAAAGAAATATTTTAATGAAGTTGTACACAAAACCTGACTTGTTAGAGCCATTAGAAACGTCTTTTGGGCACTGTCGGAAGTAAGGACAAAAGTCAAGTATGAATATTTGACTCATCCGGGAACTGGCATTGTGGAGTGGTGCGTGCTTAATTAATGAAACAGTTAATGGCTGATGAGGGAAGGAAATGAATGGGATGGGCTGAAAGCCAGTTTAGTCAGAAATAGGTCAGTGCTGCTGAGTCACGATCGACAAGCAATTAATCAGTCGAAGAGTGTCGAGAGACAGGGTATAGGCCTGCAGAAGTGGAAGTCGGGTGTTCTATCTTCGGCATGTTATTACCTTAACTTTTTTTTTAAAGCAAATATAGACAAATAGTGAGTGAAAGAGGATGAAGAAATGGAAATATGTCTATAAAATTGAAAATATGTGAATGTGAGCTTCTATGGAAAAGAGAAGAATGAGAGCAAGGGAAAGACCCAAAAACAATGTTAAAAGGGGACTGACAAATGAAAATAGAGAAAGAGAGAGGGGTGAGGGAAGATAGGAAGACTGGCACATGGGGGACTAGAGAAAGGGAGAGTGGAAGAAATAGGACGACGAGCGAATGTGAGAGAAACAAATTCGAAACAATAAAAAGAATATAAAATGTTTACTGAAGCATTACAAAATTCTTTGTAGCTGTATACCTGCAATTAATGGAATCTCTTTACCATGAGCAACAAGAAGCAGTCAGAGCAGCTGGTGAAACATCAGAGTGGTTTGAAGTGCAGAAAGGAGTGAGACAGTGCTGCATACTTTCTCCATCTCTTTTCAAAATATAAGCTAAAAGTGTTATGAGAAACGCAATTATGAGACACGTGATAGCTGTCATCGACTAAAAATTATGGACAATACTATCACAGAACTCAAATATGCAGACAATATGCATTCTTTTCCAGTAGTGTACAAGGTTTAGAAAAATTAATTCTGGCCGTCAAAAAGCACAGCTAAGAAGTGAATCTTTTTCTGAATTTGAAAAAAGACAAACATCATGTCTTCAGTAAATACAGTACACCAACCACATATCACAATCAAAAGTGAAGAAATAGAAAATGTCACAGATTTCGAATACTTTGGCTCTTAAGTGAGCAACAGTGGAGACTGCTAGAAAAAAAGTCAGAAGAAGACTTGCATTAGCGATGCAGAGATTAAACTGCATGAAGAACCTTTGGCAAAGCACCAGTAAATTATTTAGAGTAAAAATCTTGAGATCACGTTTTTTTTTTTTTTTGTGTGTGGCAACTTGCTGTTGAGAGTCCTGGATTCTTACTTAATCATTGGAAAAAAAAAAAAGATTGGAGCTTTTGAATTAAAATGTTACAAAAAAAATTCTGAGAATACCATGGATCAAGGAGAGACAAAACGTCTACATTCTGCACGAGTCGAACATCGAGGAGAGCTGGCTCATAAACAGTATCCTGTCCCGAAAGTTCACGTGTTTTGGCCACGTCAAACGTCATGGTGGCTTGGAAAAGACGGTGATGGAGGATGCAGTTTGTGGAAGGCGAGGCAGAGGTCGACTACTGTGAAGATGGATACAGGACACTGAAGATGCATTGGCATTGAAAGCACAAGGGGCTGGAGAGCTAGCTGGAGAAAGGGATACTTTCAGGCGTGCCGTTAGCAGAGACACGTTCTGTAAAGGACAGGCTGATTGCTGATGAACTGTTTACCAACGCGGGGATTAGGCGTTCAGTCCTATTATTTGTTAAAGAAGATTTAAAAAAAATAAGAAGAAGAAAGAAAGAAAGAAAGAAAGAAGAAGAAGAAGAAGAAGAAGAAGAAGAAGAAGAAGAAGAAGAAGAAGAAGAAGAAGAAGAAGAAGAAGAAGAAGAAGAAGAAGAAGAAGAAGAAGAAGAAGAAGAAGAAGAAGAAGAAGAAGAAGAAGAAGAAGAAGAAGAAGAAGAAGAAGAAGAAGAAGAAGAAGAAGAAGAAGAAGAAGAAGAAAAAGAAAAAGAAGAAGAAGTTAATGAAGAGAGAAGAGACAGTAGAAGGAAAGAAATAGACGTAGACGCTAATGAAAAATAACACGCGTATGTCAGTGTCGTGTCTGGCATAAAACGATTAGGTTTGGAGTTCTGCACATTCTCCAAAGAGAGATTCTAGACGTTGCCGTAGCTAGACTGACATACCTCTGCCCATCAACGTGGCACTAGTTATATAAGTTTGCAGCCTAACCAATTTCCTATTAAATTCGGTTAAGAACACTCCACCCCTGTACTCAGGTAGATTTTCAGTCTTGCAAATGCGTATATTTTCTTTTACCATTTATTGTCCCCACGCACACCTTATTTGCTCTTGGTTTTTAGCCGACCTGATCCGCACTAGACATCAGCAGTCGTCCATTCTGGCGTCGTATGACTTTATCAGGCATTGTTAAATTTGGTTGCTTCCTTCTTGGTTTTCAGGCGGTCTAGGGTGAATCTCTGACATTTGGACAGACGGAGCACTGATCTTCTGATCTAGTAGCTTCTGCAGCAAGCTTTATTACAAACATACTTTTATCACATTGCTTTTGTTCTTAACATTGTAGGCCCAGCTGCATGAGCAACAACATATGGTCTCTACCATACTGACCAGACTTTATGCTATGAGAACGAACATTTTCATCTCTGGTCCTAACTGGCGACTGTGATTCCAATGCTCCCCTATAGCATAATGAAACACCAGCGGCAGAAAACACAGAAAGGCGCTAACGAACTAAGAATAATTAGATCCATCTTCAGTTGTCAATACGATAAACTCAGACTAGTTGATTGTTGATTTGTTAGAAATCCACTCGAAGAGTGAGTTTTGTGACAGGCGCTGTGATATTCAAGTTATATGAGATTCTGAAAGAATATGAGTATGGCGAGTGTCTAACATTTCAATTTAAATAAGAGAGACACATGAGGAACCTGCTTTATCCATAACTCTAATTATTTCTTGTATGTGCTAGCGAGCACTCACAACAGACGTAACTTTAGCACTAAATCCTCATAAACTTGTCTCATCAGTGGTATTATCCTAAAAGCACTTTTATGAATTTAAAATAGAACCTAATGTTGGCATTTTGTTTCATGCTGCACACATAACCATGCACATCTTATTAGCTAAACATTATTTGTCGTCGGTTGACCGGGCGGCATTGCATATTGGCCTAATCATTAGATGAATGATGCCTGTTTGGATGTCACGCTATTGTTCATGGTTTTTTTTTTTTTTTCACTGATCTTAATAAAATCAGTCTTATTATAAAATGCATCCTCACAGATAGACAACAATTTTTTTTTAAATCCGTACTCTTGACTTTGCCAAAGATTTTATCATTACGAACAGAAACTGGCTTCACAGCAAGGTTCCATTTTCAAACTTTTCTTCGTCCCTTTTGAACAGCGAATACTACATGGACATCTATGCACAGAATGAATTGGGAACCCCATAAACTTGTCCTACTGGTTTAGCTGTCTCGGTAGCAATGTTTGCGAGATTAAAACATAATGCAATGTTTGCCATCTGTTTCATGCTGCATGCGTAAGAAAGCAATTTTCACTAGTTGAACTAGCCGGTATTTTATTGTCTGCTCACCAAGTTGCGTTGCAGTTTGGCAAATTCATAGATAAATGGTGCCCGTTTCGATGTCTAAACCTTTTCTCATTGACGTCTTTTTTTCCCCTCAATAAAACCAGTCTCTTTTTCTATTGGCCGGACTGTGTGTATGTGTGTGTGTGTATGTATTATGTGTTCATTTGCGTGCGTGTGTGTGTGTGTGTGTGTTTAAACTTTTCTCAAATATTTGCAAGACATTTTCAATACATAGACGACTTTAATGTCAACTTGTAATACTTGAAGTGACTGTAGGTATACCAAAACATCCTTGTCAGGCATTCAAGTTAATAATTGACATATATTGCGTTTACTGTTCATTTCCCCCCTCTCGATAACAGATATTTATGTTTGCCTAACGTATACTTTTGACTTTAATATTTCTTATACTCGCTTGTATATTTAAATATTTTTAATAAATAACTTCGGTTAATATTTCAGTAACACCCCATACGATAATATTTGGTTCTTTTTAATCTTGTCTTGCACATAGATACACTAACTGATAACTAACCAACCAGACATTGATGAAAGCACAACAACGAAGTTAGTGAGCAAAGTGTAAACGCTAGAAAAGGCACCCTGCTGGGTATAGAATATCTAACAGCTTAAGATTAAACAGAGACCAACTGAGATCTTAGGCTAAAGTTTCGATTCGTTGTTATTGGCTGAGTTTTTGAATGGCCTAGTTTGTGGCAGCTATGTTTTTTGCAGGATTTTTGGCTGTTCTGGAGTCCAGACAATTGTTTCATTTGGATAGACACAGTTTTTATATCCTGTTCAAGTCTTTGTAGAGGGCACAATTATCTGTTCTCTGGCGGTGCAGTGAATGCAAAATTTATTGACGTCGGGACTGACCACTGATTCCTAATCGAAAAATCGACATTATAGCACACCGGGTATACTTGCAGCAAACGTCTTAAGGTATAGACGCTAACTGTTCAGTAACATACAGATTATACACAGGTCTTTAATTTCCTGTCATTCGTCCTTCCTCGCCGAATCCACAAGTAATTCCATGTTCACACATTCTTACACACATTATTTCATCTAACCTGGTGTCTTCAATCAGTATTCATTCATAAAGGATCTTTAGAATGTCTCTTTTGTTTAGTCAGAAAATTCCTTCGCTACTGGTTTTGTAACACATTACTTTTTTTTTTTTAAATCTCCAGTTTAGACACGTGAGGTCCTGTAATGCGGGTGTTGCTGTTTGGTATTCATTCATACCACATCAGTCCATTGCTGCACTTTTCTAGAAGCATCTGGATCTGGCTGCATAATGGTGCTTTAACCAAACAGAATAAGTTCACTGTGTTGACAGGGAATATAATCAATGAAATCTTTCTCTTATGCCCGTGGACCCACTGCTGGCGCATAATAGTAAGACAGTATTTTATTACTGGTAGCATGTATAGCCTTTCTGCTGCAGATAGGCATCGAATTTTTAGAGCATAAATGAATATAGGGGTATTTGAAAGAAAGAAAGGAAGAGACCGAAAGGCAAAGTGGAAGAGTAGAGCATGTTTCAGACCAGGTGGAAAAGAGAAAGTAATTTAAGTAATAAGCTCAGTAAAATTACAAAACGAGAATAAACTTACCGGTTTCAGTAATCCAGGCTATGTTTTGCTGTGTAGCTCCGTGTCATGTCCACACAGCGGCACATTCAGACATTTAAACATGTCATACACACCGGAAATGACACTACTGGATGTTCAGACCGTCAGATTATTTTGTCAGTGGGCAAAATCAAACAATAAATAAACACACCATTCTTTTTAAGAACTTCCAGCAAACTTGCTAACTTGCCATTTTCAAATCTGGTCCTGTCTGGTTTCAGAATATCGTCGCAAAATACTCTATAGATCGTGTAAAGCCTGGCAAACTACTGAGCTTCGGTTCGCAACGGTGTGTAGGATATCTTCTCGTTTGCTTTTTACCTCATACCTTAGTGCCGTATTGTGTTTACCGACGTATGTTACAGAAACAAAACAATGTATGGCTCTATAGAAAGTTTAAAAAAAAAAGCATAGTAGCGATTTAATTAAATCATTTAAATGAATTAAAAGGGTAGAACAGACGCACGTAAGTAGAGCAGATTTTGGATAGGTTAGTCACACTTCACAGAAAATGATCAGTAGTTTTAACTTTTCAAGGATGCATAACACTGGTAGTGGCTACGGAGATTTATAGCAGTCTATAAGCTTTGGATATGACGATGTTGGTATAGTGTGACAGGCCCATGTTGTCAGAGAGCTATGAACACACAAAAGGCGATATTGTCTGAATCACCCCAGGATGTCTGTTAATTCTCAGGCTTATCTCAGTAACTAAGTTTATGACTGCTGGAAGCCAAATTATATTTCAACGTTTCTGTCGTGCAAGAATAGCTACATGAAAGCAGATTGCGAGCTGTGCTGCTTATTATAAAAGGGGGTTGCAGGTTACTTGGCTTATTAAAAGAAGAAGGTTGCACGCTACCTGGTTTATTTTAAAAGGGTCTTTGTTGACTGCTTGTCCTATTATTGAAGGCGGTTGCAAGTTAGACTACTTTGTTTAAAACATAATCATTATCAAAGGGAGTTGTAGATAACAATTGTATTTTGAAAAATGGTTGCAGATTGTTAATTTACTAAAATCTGACTGAGTAGCAGATTAATTGGTTTATAACAGGGAGTTGAAGATTGATTTGCTTATAAAATGGTTTTTCAAGCTTTTGGCTAATTTAAAAATACTAAATACATCTCAGGCTGTGACTAGAAGGTTGAACAGAGGGAATGAAAAAATCGAGCACAAATAAAATCTGACGTTTCGACCAAAGTTTTTATTGGCAATGTGTCTAACACAAATGAAGCAACGACTAGAAAACTCTACTGACCTATATTAAAAATAGCTTGCAGGTTACTTGACTTATTACAGTGATGTAGTTTACGTGTCTTTTGGTTTAAGGAGATTGCAGATTACTTGAAATATAAATAGTGTCACATATCACTCCTGTCGCGTGCCTAATGTAAGGATTTCTCCTTCAGAACCAACAGCACTCAGAGATAATTATGTTGAGTCGTTTGGCT
This sequence comes from Candidula unifasciata, assembly GCA_905116865.2. Classification (NCBI taxonomy): domain Eukaryota; kingdom Metazoa; phylum Mollusca; class Gastropoda; order Stylommatophora; family Geomitridae; genus Candidula; species Candidula unifasciata. Next base: position 218,130 of record CAJHNH020005268.1, read on the forward strand.
CGTATTGGTCTAAGGGATTCCCCGTGGCCAATATACGCTCAACTTATCTCTGGAGTAGGACAACTCAAGTATTGGCACTACAAAATATGTCAGTATATGAATACAATATTTCTAGGCACACTTGGCTGGACACCCCCACTACTTACTAAAGAAAGCCCCCAGGTTATGATAGTTCATTATCATAACCATGTTAACACATATAATGAAGATACATACATACACAACTGCTAAACACTTAAAAAGGTGAAATAGAGACACCTAAGTCAGCCATGAAAATGAATGCATGTAATCAATATAAAATAGATATATAAAAGTGAGACAAATGCCAGATCTCCTAGGCTAGATCTCAGGATATCATGTCCAAATCACAAGGATACTACACAGACAGAGGGTCCTGGAGATGATATCTTGTCATCATTGGGAAACATAGGAGCTGTGAGGCACAAAGCAAATCAGGCATCAAACTTAGCTTCTCTTCTTTCTGTCTATGATGTCTCCCTCAGCTCCGGATGATTCGACTGTCTTTGACTCTGGGAATTCTGCTCCACTGGATCAAGTAGTAAGAGAGTACCTCACCATAGAGGACACAGCACTGTACTGGTACTTAGCAAGTCTCTATCACCAGTTAGGACACACAATGTCTTTGAGCCACACTAAGCTCTAGCACTGGTAGCTGTTTGAGTTCTAAGCTCCCACATATTGATGATGTCAGGAACCTTCACAGGTGTCAGCTGGTGGGTAGTTGGTTTGTGGTTTATTTATGGTTGGTGGGTGTTGGTTGGACTCTGAAACTTCTGCCAGCTCCTCACAAAGGATTTATCCCAAGCATTTGCAAAAACTGAGACATTCCAGATCGCCTTGTGAAAGTGAAATTATACAGGCATAGATTGACACGTCTGGACGCTTGGAACCGGCAAGAAAAAATGGCGTCACTTACGCACTTCAGGCGTTGGTAAAAAAAAGAAGTCCCTAGTATACATGGGCAAGGAGTGCATCGGTTTCTAAGAAACCTCAAATAACTCCTCTAATATATATCAAAGATATATACATTTAAAAGTGGAGTTTAGTTAAAGCAACCAGAAAATGTAGACATAATAATGTTGTCCAATAAAGGCCTATATATATAGATATAAGGGACTATATCTTTCCGGGCGAGTCCAAGTTTGAATTTTGTGCCGATTACAGGTTAGTTAGGTTACCAGTCTTACAAACCGATGCGTAATGGCTTATCATTCCACGACAAATAGTTTTATCAGGTTACTTCACTATTATAAAATGGTGTAGACTACTAACTGACCATGGCTTTGTAATCTCTTGCCCGCTGCGGACTTGAGGTTTCTGCACAGCCGTCGTGGGCCCTAAATTAACTGTTGTACGGTTAAACGGGGCTTTCGGTACCTGTACCTTTTTTTAAATTCTCATCTCTCAGATGTTAATCCTACAGACTGCAATCCTGGAGGTGACAAACTATAGTGTATTCCAAAAGGCGAGCCCTGGCACCTGAACAAACACCTCGAAGACTCCTATACAGATCAGCACCAATGTTTGCACGTGGCCTTAGATTTCCCATGTCCTAATGATATTATAATTTTTTTTTAACTGCACAGGTGCTTCTGTTTTCCTCGAACTGAGAATTTCTTTGATCTTTGACTAAAAATTGGTGTACCCCTAAAAATAGAATATACAGTAACTGACACATGCCTTCCATGAGTTGTGAATTTTTGCATGTATGCGGAACAGGCGAACAAAATAATCACCAAGCACAGCTGCAGATGTGAACTGATTACCAAACAATCTCCATGCGTGTGTCAGTCACTGTATATATATATATTGTTGGGGGGGGGGGGGCAATATTAGTCACACTTGAAGATCAAAAACAATGTTCCGCTTTAATGAATACCGCAGCACCTGTGCAGTTGTAAATAAAAAATTTTGAAAGGCATAGGAAATCTAAAGCCCAGTGCAAAACTTCCTGCTAATGTATGCAGGAACTTTCTATATTTTTGTTAGATTATGAGGATACGTGTTTTGAAACTCCCTATAGTCCCATATAAGTTCCCCTAATTAACTCGGTCACAGTGGCCCAGCACCAAACGATTATCAGTTACACATAAACAGAAAAATAATCACTCCAAATCCCATCGTAATACGGGAATTCGTTCACATGAGCAAACACGAAATTGTTTTTCTCGCCTTTTGAAAATTAGGTGCAAACTCACCCAAGCGCAAGACTAATGGAACTTCAGAGCGCATTTCATTGTTACATCACACTTCAAGATCACTGACGAAAGCAAGAAAACCTCTCCAACATTTGTACAGATATGTTTCCAACAGAGGTTCTGCTACATCAGAAAGAGCTATGAGAGAGCTTTGTTGTATGTGGACGCAGTTTTGGTCTACCTGTGCACCAGAAAACCCTCACTTTTGTTGTGTCACCAGAAGGAAGAATGGTTGGCAGGTTGCAGGCAGTATACGTGTAGGCGTTATGGACAATGATGTTCTGTAGGCGTTACAGTGCGCATTCACCAGGATCCGAGCGTAATGAGGGGGTACTAGTGTTAGCAAACCGCCATTGCCACGTTATATTTATGCAATAAAAGTAGAACCGAACGCGAGAAGTTATGCTCTGAATCTCTTACCTCTAAAGCATCGACAGGTTTTTGTGTATGTTCTTTAGCCTACTTATTAGTTGTATACCCACCTACCTGGTTACTTATATCTTCACCTGCAGAATACCTGGCTCTGTGACTACATATCTACGTATCTTCTTGCTGTTTACCTGTTCAACTATTTGCCTATCTACCTATCGACATGATAACACCTCTGCCAGTTACCTGTATATCTGCTTGGTAACAATTCAAGCTCTATGCGTGTCTGTCACTTAATCATAAATATTTGCATAGACACTGACGTTTCTTTCAAAACTGTGTATTACTATTTACAGTTAAATTCATATCACATTTAGTTTTGTCAGTTTGTAGAATTATGATGACGATAAAGATGATGTTGATTATGATGACAGAAGTGACATAATCAGAGGAACAAGTAATAAACACACACATTAGTGTAGAAAGTAAATAAAGAAAGGGCATTCCTAAATGTTCATATATATATATATATATATATATATATATATATATATATATATATATATATATATATATATATATATATATGTACATAGGCAAAGAGAGATAATCATCCTTCATTATTTTAACTTTAATTAGCCATTCTACTTGTCACAAACCTGTTCATGTACTATAACAGAATCCAAGCAGCTTTAGACGGCAGATGGCACCGGTGATTATTTGTTTGTTTATAATCTTCACTGTAAATACTCCCATGTGATGTAAGCTGATTATCTTGTTGAGATTGTTGCTGGCAGACAAAACAATTTTTGAGAAAAACAAATCCTAGGGCAAATCTCGTCAGAAGCATTGTTGACAGCAAACCAGTCTGGTTTATGGTGGCTGAGAGATTACGTCTTCAATCTATAAAACGCAAGTTATTGAAACAGCATCTGGAGTGTCGGAAACGAATTATTATAGGCGGTATTTGTTGTGAAATTTCTGTTCTCTTCAGAAATGACTGTCGATTTTCCCACAAGCGCGCTCAAATTAGTTGTAAATATTTGAAAATATCCTAACATAGTGCAGGATTAAATTATAGTTTATGTCTGGACAATCATGGCATTCTATTTTACATTAAAATAATGCATATGCCACAAGTAGGAAATAATAAAGCTGTCAATAAATGATGGATTTGGACAAAGAATAACCAAGATTTATTTTAATGGAAGTATTATTACTTGTCCGACTTGTCTCTATATGTTTTCTTTTATTATAATTCAAACAAAATATGCAGTTGAGACGTACTTTAAAACTGGAACAATGGAGAGACAAGCTCTGTGAAGTATATGGAGACGGTTCCACACCGCAATCAGTGCTTGGAAAAGGGCTTTATTCTGGGAGAGGATTAAAGGCCCTTTCTGATCATACAGGAAATGTAATTATTGTCTTGTACTTCTTTCCTTGTTCTAGAATACATCGAAATGATCAAAACAACAGCAGTAATCATTTAATCATGCATGGCAGCGTGCTGTCATTGTTAAGATACAGGCTGTAAAATGTTGCCTCCGCTATAGCTTAGGATGGCGTAATGTTGACAACTCACCCCCCCCCCCCACCCCTTTTTTTTTCTTCCTTAATCGAGTATCGATTAGTGTATTAAAAACAGAAGTCTGGCATCAGGTGCTCTTTGCGCAACTGACGCAATAAAAATAATCCTTTACTTGAAATATTTTACAGCCCGTGGCGTCCCAGTCTCAGACAGTTTCAGATATTGTTTTATGTTCTACTGTTTCCCACTGAAAAGATGATGGCCTCACCACTTAACTTTTGTAATCCTATGGGGTTTAGCGCAAGAAACTCAAGGGATAATAAGGCAATTTTGAAGTGTCACAAGTGTAACACATTAAAACAGAACATACTAATTTAACTGCCGCGCAACATACACATATTTTGCATCAAAGCGACCAGAGATTGTTAAGGACTAATATTAGAATTCTGCCTAAAAAAAAAACAACATAAAAACTTGTTAATAAAAGAATTGCTAGTAGTTAATTATTAGTAAATAAACAGATGCTATGTTTAGAGAAATTAGATAAACGGAATAATAATTTCTCACTTACCACCATGGCAATCAAGAAACCTCGAAAAATATATATAAAATAAATCACAAAGAAAAAGAAACACTTAGTACTGTGTGAATTATCTTCACTCCTTGGTTACTTGATCGATTTAGTACTTAGTACTTAGTACACTTAGTACTGTGTGAATAAACACAAGCTGTCTATTAGGTTTCGTTTCAGAGAAACTTTAAAACATCATAAAAAAGTAAGCAGTGGACACACACATTCACTGCATGAGCCTCTATTTTGGAGATCGTGTGATTTAATACTGTTATTATTGTTATTATTATTATTAATTCTTCTTCTTCTTCTTCTTCTTCTTCTTCTTCTTCTTCTTCTTCTTCTTCTTCTTCTTCTTCTTCTTCTTCTTCTTCTTCTTCTTCTTCTTCTTCTTCTTCTTCTTCTTCTTCTTCTTCTTCTTCTTCTTCTTCTTCTTCTTCTTCTTCTTCTTCTTCTTCTTCTTCTTCTTCTTCTTCTTCTTCTTCTTCTTCTTCTTCTTCTTCTTCTTCTTCTTCTTCTTCTTCTTCTTCTTTCTTCTTCTTCTTCTTCTTCTTCTTCTTCTTCTTTCTTCTTCTTCTTCTTCTTCTTCTTCTTCTTCTTCTTCTTCTTCTTCTTCTTCTTCTTCTTCTCTTCTTTTCTTCTTCTTCTTCTTCTTCTTCTTCTTCTTCTTCTTCTTCTTCTTCTTCTTCTTCTTCTTCTTCTTCTTTCTTCTTCTTCTTCTTCTTCTTCTTCTTCTTCTTCTTCTTCTTCTTCTTCTTCTTCTTCTTCTTCTTTTCTTCTTCTTCTTCTTCTTCTTCTTCTTCTTCTTCTTCTTCTTCTTCTTCTTCTTCTTCTTCTTCTTCTTCTTCTTCTTCTTCTTCTTCTTCTTCTTCTTCTTCTTCTTCTTCTTCTTCTTCTTCTTCTTCTTCTTCTTCTTCTTCTTCTTCTTCTTCTTCTTCTTCTTCTTCTTCTTCTTCTTCTTCTTCTTCTTCTTCTTCTTCTTCTTCTTCTTCTTCTTCTTCTTCTTCTTCTTCTTCTTCTTCTTCTTCTTCTTCTTCTTCTTCTTCTTCTTCTTCTTCTTCTTCTTCTTCTTCTTCTTCTTCTTCTTCTTCTTCTTCTTCTTCTTCTTCTTCTTCTTCTTCTTCTTCTTCTTCTTCTTCTTCTTCTTCTTCTTCTTCTTCTTCTTCTTCTTCTTCTTCTTCTTCTTCTTCTTCTTCTTCTTCTTCTTCTTCTTCTTCTTCTTCTTCTTCTTCTTCTTCTTCTTCTTCTTCTTCTTCTTCTTCTTCTTCTTCTTCTTCTTCTTCTTCTTCTTCTTCTTCTTCTTCTTCTTCTTCTTCTTCTTCTTCTTCTTCTTCTTCTTCTTCTTCTTCTTCTTCTTCTTCTTCTTCTTCTTCTTCTTCTTCTTCTTCTTCTTCTTCTTCTTCTAATTATTATTATTATTTTTATTTATTATTATTATTATTATTATTATTATTATATTATTATTATTATTATTATTATTATTCGGGCTAAATTAGCATTCCTGCCTAAATCTACTACGATTCTTGAACTTGATGACCGAGTGATGATTATATAATTAATATATTCAATATTTTAACAATAAATTGTATATTTGATTTACATATCTCAGCTAAGCTAATGGACCTAATCTATCTACACACACACACACACACACACACACATACACACACCTACACAGCGACCAGCTTGCTTGCTGTCACCCTGATGATTATAAACTGGTGAATCCAATGTACATGTTTTCTTTGATAAATTCAGTCTAGATAGGTACCAGGAAGTGTTATGGAAAGTAAACGTGACCGGTGTGATACTGACCAGTCTATCGATCAAGTAGAGTTTGGTCATAAGAAATCCTGTCCAGCATAAATAAACATTGGATACAAAGCATACGCATTCCCACCATATGCTACCAGTGTCAGGAAGGGTCACTCACAATAACAGTAAAATAAAATCATAACAAGGAAATGAGATGTCTAAGAAGGTCTGCAGAAGTGTTCATGTTCAGAAAAGACAAAATCATAAATATTGTCATAAGAGGAAAAAGTCGACACTGAACAATTTATAAATTACATAAAGATTCAAAGACAGCAAATCAAATAGTTTTCCCACTAAGAGACAATGCATGAGACGCCATACCAAACAAGGCACACACATACACACACACACACACATAAGAGGAAAAAAGACGTAGATCACCAGGTACATCTACAACAAGGTGGACAGATAACATCAGAGAAACTATAAAACAGCTCGATGTATCTATGATCGAAGAAGCAAGAAGAGCAAGAGTAGATACCATTTATCTTCCTTGGCACTCGAAGCAGTAGAAAAGAAAGTGAAGAAGAAAAAGAAGCAGTTTGGTATTTTAAAACATGTTTGACGTCAGATATTCAAAAGCCCATAGGCGTGGAAATTAGTCATAACTTATATTGCTTGTCACCGTTGTATTCCTGAGGGAAAGGTAATGAACGAGCAGTTAATACACTAACACCGGGATGAAGTCTGGACCGGGTTGATTATTATTCTGTACCGACTAAGCTTATGGATGATAACGAGTCTGTGGCGCTAAATCGATCAAGTAACCAAGGAGTGAAGACTGGTCAAACAGGTCCCCTGTATCAAGATGGGAGATACGATAACTTTTCATGAGACCATGTAGTAGATATAGCTAAGGATGGCTGACGCTTCAGATGACTGAGCACTGATGACCATGTCCAGTTTGCTCTAACGTCGATTGTGATAACTTTGCCTGCATTAACATTACTCAGCTCTTCAGTACCAATTAGCTTACCACACTTTTTCATTATACACGTTATCAAGTTATGTCTTCCTTTCCTGTCATAATATTACCTCTGTCTATCCCAGGTGCTATTTTAACAACATTTTGGTCCTATATTAGCATCGTATAAACCATTTTAGGCCCGGACCGTTAGTACTTTTGACAGTTTAGTTATTAAAGAAAAACGAGTTACAGAAACGTTCGCCTTGGACTGATAAAGCTAACTAGTCTAAATTGTGGTGTTTTGTATATACACGGGTCATTAGGCTCAAGAAATTGAAAGCATCTAACTGTCAAATCTATCTACTGTCAAAAAGAATATAGCTTTCATTAAAAAAAGAATTATTAGTTTTTTCGTAATATCCTACCCCCAGATGACGACACGGAACAGTCTAACATTTTCAAGGGTAGGAAGACTGGGTTTCCCGGCTTTCTGATGCTTTAAACGACCAAAAAATATGTAAACTAACCCTAACCCCAAACCACCTACGTCCCATGACTGCATGCAGCCTATGTCCCACGAATGTATGCAGCCTAGGTCCCTAGACTGCGTGCAGCCTATCTACCACCCCCTAAAATATTAGACTGTCCCGTGACCTGTTGATATTCCCTGTTTGGGGTAGGATATTTAAAAAAGCACCAAATCATTCTACCTCGTGTTGATACCTCAAGTTATGTTATAGTTAATCGAACATCAAATGACATTATGGTAGGACTTTGAAATCACTGAGAGTTGCCCACGACAATGCACTCGGTTGGTCTGTATTTAATACAATTAGTCTGCCTAGCTACCTTTCGAAATTTGCTTAAATTAACAAAACGTGGATGGGTTTTTCGGGTGCAGCTATCTCAGTTATGCTAACCAAAAACAAAATACTGCGTTTAAACACACAATAATTATCACGAAGGGAAAACCAACTGAAAGACAACTGGTCACGCATCGCATAAAACTGCGGCCTAGATATGTACATATGTTATAATCAACTTTGATTTGTTCAAATACCTTGGTATGCATTTACTCTAGTGGTTCTGACGTTAGTTCCAAGGAGTGCTAATCGTTAAGACATTTAAGTTAAGGTTGATGCACGTTCAATAATGTTGGCCTGAGGAAATATACGAACGAGCCCGGCATGACTGTGAACAGTAAAGGACAGGAGTAGTTAATTAACGAGCACTCAAAGGTAACACCGAAATGAAGCCGTGGCGTTATTTTCTCTTGTAATGCACCAAGAAACATCTGGAATAAATAGGGAACATCAATAAACTGATAGACTTATACTGACAAAAACATTATAAGAACTGTATGTTTATTTCAGGGCGTACCTCAGTCTGTGCATTCATGCCTTTCTAGAAAACGTTACTACTAGATAACTAGCCTGCAAATCGACCAGAATAATTCAAACTCAGGAAGAGAACCAATTAGGTTAGTCGCGTACCCTTTACAGACGTTGCAGAACCAACCCCAGCATCCCCTGGCTGTTGTGTGGTTTCTCTAGACAAATTTACGTCCAGTAGTTTGCAATCGCTTACTGGACGGTCGGCCCCCTGACACCACTGTCGAAACCAACGCAAGGCGCATGGCCCGCAGCTGGGATCGAACCCGGCACCCCGGCATTACGAAGCGTTCGCATCGACTTAGCCACAGACGCTGACGAGACGCAATTACCCACACCAAAAGAAGACAGTATACACTCTCACGTGTTACATTATGACTGTAGGAAAGTCGAAGGGGACAAGAGGTAGGAGATACAGATAGAGAATATCCCGGACAGACTGACGCCATTCCATAGGAAATCAATTGTTTAGAAAATGTTAAATATGCACGAGACGGAAAGTTGATGATAGACGTATCAACGCTATACGGCGTGAGCTATAAGATGAATATAAAAATAACTAATTGATTTTGAATAAACACTGCTACAGTCTTCCACAGACACTGCTTTAGACTGTCCGATAAACCGATAGGGCTCTCAAAATATGCTGCTATAGTTCACTATATGCACTGCTGAAACCCTCCATCTACAGTTATAAACCTCCAAATACACATGTTGCCAGACAGAGAGACGGAGAAACAAACGTCTGATCGGACTCGTAGGTGTATGGATATATAGAGGGGAGAATGGACACACAGACATCAGACAGATAGAAATATAGATAATCAGACAGACAGAAAAATAGATAAACAGACAGACAGATAGATAGAACGGGTAGCTTGGGTTCCCCCTCCCCCCCCCCCCACCCAACAGACAGACAGATAGTTGGATAGAACGGGTAGCTTGCGCCCCCACCCCCCAAACCCCTCTTCCCATACTTTCCGAGCAAAATCTCACAATTATAAAGCCCCTTAAAAAACACGACATATCCCTTTATACCTGTTTTTAATTCGAGTTTTGCAGGCAAGATCATCTCAGGAATTAGGTAGTGATGGTGATAGTGGTTTTGGTTGTCAGTGTTCTATTAAAGGATTGCTGTCCACAAGGATAAGAATGAACCAGGAGCAAATCCCAGAATCCCTTTAATCCCTACAACAGTTATATCAGCTCATCCCTTCCATTAAAAATATCCTACAGTCTAAAGTTAGGGTTGGATACCGTAGTGACTCTCACTCTAGCCAGTTTATAGTCACTTTTCTGACATGCATGATGAATTTAGCGATACTTTTCTTTGCATCGTTTAATTGCCTAGGTAACACACACAAAGGATGCTGTGCGTAAACTTATTTCTAATCACAATCTGGGGATTTTTTTTTTACTCCAGAGAGCCTGCATAACCACCTTGCCCTCTGTAACCGGTAGCTATCAACACCCTTAGTTTTATGGTTTCGTTTTCTAAACACCCCATTCTTGCTACTGATCCCAGGGGAAAGAAGGCGTCTGTCAAGGTAAAAACACCTCCACTGAACTGCTGATAGTATCTGTGCAGGTGTTTTGAAGGTGGAGGTCTGTAGCCATGTATTCCTAGCAACAAGAGATATTGATATCAGATACCCCTCTCTAGTTAGCAGTTGGGTGATCTATTCAGTGATTACGTTGTTTTTATTTCTCTGTGTATTGATATCCTACCTGTGCATAGCTTTAACTGTCCTTTATTTTTCTTTCTCATTCATGTAAAGCCAAGGAAAGCTAAACCTTGATCCTGTACAAGATCTGCTGACATCTGTAAAACTGCTACCAGATGAGATCACCTGCAATCTCTATCATGTGTTTTTTTTTTCTCTCTCTCTCTCTCTCTCTCTCTATTACTCTCTCTCTCTCTCGTTCTCTCTCATTCTCTCTCTCTCTCTCTCTCGCTCTCTGTCTCTCTCTAGCTCGCTCTCTCCGTTTCATAACATTCTCTTTCCAGTCACGCGTTCTTTATCTCTGCATCTTTTTTTTTTTTTTTGGGTAATGAAAATACATTGTAACATCAGTTTACCAGTCCCTTGCTCTACTTCTTTTTGAAAGTAGTGATACAGTTCAACATCCTTTGCACGGTCTCTCTGCCACTCTCACTGTCTCATTCTCTGTCTCTCTCTTATAAGAAAAAGTGCAGCTTAATAGCATTGATACCCAAGAGAGAGAGAGAGAGAGAGAGAGAGAGAGAGAGAGAGAGAGAGAGAGATAGAGAGAGAGAGAGAGAGAGAGAGAGAGAAGACTGATTTAAACTTACTAATTTGTGAATGCACTTACTATGAAAGCCTTTGCACGGTCGTATAAATTTATATAGAAATTGAACAACAGGAAAAGAAGAGCAAATGAAGAAAGATCAGATTGGTTTGAGGTGCAAAAGGGAGTAAAGCAGAGGTGCATTCTCTCACCATACCTGTTCAATATATATGTTAAATACACAATGAGACATGTCAAATAGACAAGACTTATGACAGTTGTGAACCACTCATAATTATTGGCAACCCTGTACCCGAAGTTCGCTAGGCAGATGACACAGGCTTCCTTTCAAACAATGGAAGAAAAATAGAACATTTAATCATGTATGTCCAAAACCGCAGTGAAGATCAAAACCTATTTTTGAATTTAAAGAAAAAAAAATGCCCACTGACAATTTTGGCTGTCACCCCAGAAATAACAATAAAATGATGAAGAAATTGAAAATGTCACATACTTTGAATATCTGGGCTCTGTAATAAATTAGCAATGGAGACTATTCGACAGAAGTCAAAAGGAGGATGGCTAAAGTAATGCACATACTAAACACAATTAAATGTATAGGGTTGAGCACCGTTAGGAAAATCAAAGTTAAAATTTCCAGAGCTGTAGCAACACACGGATGTGAGTCGTGAGCTATCTTCCAGTCCCTAAGGAGGAAAATAGGAACTTTTGAGCTGAAATGCTATTGGAAGATTCTCAAAATATCATGGACAAAGAAGAGAAGAATCACTGACATTTTAAAAAATCTGAGCATTCAAGAAGATTGGCAAATAAATAGCATTTTGTCTTCGAAGCTGAAATATTTTGAACACATCAAGCGCCATGGAAAATTGAGGAAAAAAACCCCATAATAGCAGTAGGCATGGTACCAGGAAAGAGGGGCAGGGGTCGACCAACATGAAGTAATCTAAAATTGGCACAGGATATAAGTGACACATTGGGTGGTGAGTGTGCGAGGCGGGAGAACTGACAAGAGACCATGATGAGAGCGATGTTCTGCACAGTACCTTTTACATGATGATCGAAACACTTTGGAAAAAGGAGATAGAAGAACACAGGAGGGAAAGTTTCTTCATACTAGTTCATTATGGCATGGAATTATCCACTCTATAAAGACAGGGAGACAGATCATTGTAGAATGATCATTAAGTTAGACGGCAACGTACTCAGTGATAAAGAACAGCTAACGATACTTACTTCTTTATGCTAGAAACATTTTTGAAATTCTATTTTCAAACCACATTTGTTTAACAACTATATCCAAGTTTTTTTTTTTTTTTTTACTGATTTGTACATTTGCTTCATAGAATATACAAAAGCATTTGACTGTGTGAAGCATGAAGAAGTAATCAAACTGTTAGAAAAATTAAACATTGATGGGAAAGATCTACGAATAATACAGAATATGTATTGGCAGCAAACAGCAGCTATAAGAATTAACAACTGTTTAGGTACATTTCAAAGCATAAAGAGGGGCGTACGACACGGATGTGTACTGTCACCTGATTTGTTTTCAATTTACAGTGAATATATAATGAGAGCTTTAATTGGTATGCCCGGAATTTTGGTTGGTGGGCACAATATAAACAATTTACGTTATGCTGATGACACAGTCTTCACAGCAACAAGTCAGAAAGAACTACAGGAAATGATAGACATTGTGGTGTTAGAAAGTGGAAGAATGGGCCTCAGTTTGAATAATGGGAAGACAGAAGTAATGGTGGTATCAAAGAAACGAATTATTCCTAAGTATGTAATGAAAGTTGGTGGTGTTTTTTTATTACAAGTACAGAAATTTAAGTATCTGGGCACATGGATAACATCAGATGGAAGATGCATAACTGAGATAAGAAATAGAATAGGACATGCCAAAAACTGCATTTTATTAAATGAAAAACATCTTGTGCAATATATCCTTGTCATTGAGAGTTAGAAAAAGAATTCTGGCTTGCTGCATACATGCAGTATTAACATATGGATGTGAATCCTGGACAATCGGTAGGCAGGCCAAACAATTTCGGGAGGCCTCGGAGATGTGGTTTTACTGAAGAATGCTTAGAATACCTTGGACAGCCAAAAAGAGCAACAAAGAGGTTTTTAAAGAGGTGGGAGCCCGAAGACAACTTATCACAGACATCAGAAGGAGACAGTCATCTTTTTTCGGCCATGTTATGAGAAGAGGGAAAATAGAACATGTTGTGACCACTGGACAGATATGTGGAAGGAGAGATAGAGGAAGACAACGAGAGAAGATGCTTGACAGTCTTGTTGCATGGCATGGAGGTGTGTCGACACACGAACTGATACATGCTGCAGGAGATCGCAGATTATGGAGAGGCATGATCGCCCACACCAATCGACAAGGCACCTGATGATGATGATGATGATCCAAGGTTTTATTCTTGCATTATGCTTTTTCATACCATACCAGTCATCCACTCGTGGGATGCCAATTTTCTTTATTTCGAAGCCCCGCCCTGGCTCTTGCCAAAGGCCGCAATATAGCCTGGCCATAAATATGGTCTAATGCGGTTTCCGGGACCGCTCCACGGGTGATCCTCATCCACGTGGTGGCACATTGTGTCAGCGGGTGTTTATCACTTGTGCGATGTCCTAGTGGGTTAAAATGTACTATACTAAGTTTTCATACTGTTTCATTATGTTCAGGAAGACAGAGATGAATTGGTTCCAACGTTAGTGACTGGGGTCTCTGATGTGGTCACAGCTCATTAAGATCATTTTCATTCAGGGTATGGAAGTGTCCAAGGAAATAAGAAAGCTGATAGGTTTGCAGACAGGGATATTATTGAGTGTGAATGAACGAAGGACCAGGCTGAAGTACTTACTGCTATAGGAAAAGTAAGGCGTTTGAGAGAACCAAATGATAAGTGCGAATGCAGAATTATAGTAAGAGTGCAAGAACAGCAAGTTAAACTGGTGTGGCAAATCTAGAGCACTAAACAGGAAGTCGAAGATTTATAAGAAACCAACACATAACAGGTGTCATCACACTCACGGACTGGATGGTTCGATAAACAATTAGGACATCTGTTGACTAACTAACTAACTAACTAACTAACTAACTAACTAACTAACTAACTAACTAACTAACTAACTAACTAACTAACTAACTAACTAACTAACTAACTAACTAACTAACTAACTAACTAACTAACTAACTAACTAACTAACTAACTGACTAACTAACTAACTGACTAGGTAACTAACTGACGGACTGACTAACTGACTGACTGACTGACTGACTGACTAACTAACTAACTAACTAACTAACTAACTAACTAACTAACTAACTAACTAACTAACTAATAACTAATTAATAAACTAATAAACTAATTGACTAACTGACTAACTAACTAACTAACTAACTAACTAACTAACTAACTAACTAACTAACTAACTAACTAACTAACTAACTAACTAACTAACTAACTAACTAACTAACTAACTAACTAACTAACTAACTAACTAACTGACTAACTAACTAACTAACTAACTAACTAACTGACTGATTGACTAACTGACTGACTAACTAACTAACTAACTAACTAACTAACTAACTAACTAACTAACTAACTAACTAACTAACTAACTAACTAACTAACTAACTAACTAACTAACTAACTAATTATTTAATTAACTAATTGATAACTGACTGACTGACTAACTAACTAACTAACTAACTAACTAACTAGCTAGCTAACTAACTAACTAACTAACTAACTAACCAACTAACTAACTAACTAATTTACTAACTAACCAACACTAACTAACTAACCAATTAATTAATTAACTAATTGACTTACTGACTAACTAACTAACTAAACTTACCTTACTACTTAAAATTACATAACTAACTAACTAACTAACCAGCTAACCACTAACTAACTAACTAACTAACCAACTAACTAGCTAACTAACTATCTAGCTAGCTAGCTAAATAACCAACTAACTAACTAACTAGCTAACTAACTAACTAACTAACTAACTAACTAACTAACTAACTAACTAACTAACTAACTAACTAACTAACTAACTAACTAACTAACTAACTAACTAACTAACTAACTAACTAACTAACTAACTAACTAACTAACTAACTAACTAACTAACTTACTAACTAACTAACTAACTAAACTTACCTAACTAGTTAAACTTACACAACTAACTAACATAACTAACTAACTAACTAACTAACTAGCTAACTAACTAACTAACTAACTAACTAACTAACTAACTAACTAACTAACTAACTAACTAACTAACTAACTAACTAACTAACTATGCTTTCGTTTGCAAGACTGGGTATTATCATTAAGGTTAGGTGTATTGACCGTTATCAGCCCAAGCAAGGTTGATGTAACGGCTTCTCTCCCGTCAGGGATCAAAGTATCATCAGCTTGGAGTCTGTATTAAGAGCTTTTATTTTTCTTTTCGTTTTCAGAAAGAAAACTGAACTTTGTATCGTCGGAACAGCAACCAAGCCAAGAAAGTTGGTTTTGGCGATTCATTACATGCTAAATTCATTGCAGAGGAGTACTGACTGAATGGGGTCAGGTTTTAGCAGATTGCCTACAGACTGCTGGGAGTAGGCCTATTTTAACCATTCCTTTCGCCTTCGACTCTTCTTTTGCTCCCTTTTTTTTAAGGAGATGTTTTTGTCGATAGGCTCTATCTAACTCATTGTCTGTAGTCTAGAGGAAACTAAGGTAATGATATATAAATTTTATATTTTAAGAAACTACACACATAGCGTTATCGGTGTACTTCAGATTGCTATTTTAATGAACTTTTGTAGTTCATGTCTGTTAGAACAAGAAAGGAGTTTTGTGCAAGATACTAATCACATAATGGAGGTATGGCGTGAGAAAAGTAAGTTATGTAGGGTGGAATAAATCATGAATCTTACGTATAATTCTATATGATTTGATTGAGGGTATATGCTCCTTTGGGAGATGAGAGGCCACGAAGGAAACAATATCACCATTGCAGACGCCCTTGTGGACAGTAGCTAGTGCAGTGAAAAAAAAAATATCAAGAAAGATAGTTAGATAAATAGGCTACCAGTACAAGCCAATGCTCCGACAACTGAGTCAGTTGACAAGGACAGCCATACAGCCGGGATAGAGAAAGAAAAAAAGTGCAATAGCTTCAGCTAGGAAGAATGTGCAACAGAGATCAGGTGAGCGTTCTGACCAATGGCTTTACAATAGAAGGTAATACTACACTATATGCAGTTGATTAAATCGTAGTCTTTCAGAATAAATGCCTTAAGTTGTAAAAGCGTGACTCGAGGTATTCTAAACAGTCACCAACATTGACAAACAAAAAAGATACATCCTCAAAGACACTAAAGAGGTTAAAAAACAATACAAAATCCACTGAGACATGGCCTAAATTCAGGAAATGGGAGAGATGGAGCCGATTGTGTAAATCCGTGGTCTCCAACCTAGTGTGGCGCAAGGAGGTTTCAAAGGGGCATCAAGTAGTATTGAAACAGAGTGCATTCGTACTTTTAATAATTTGCTGTGTTAATAATTTTTCCCCAGTTTAATTAGAAATAAAACATGTTTTAAAACTATAACAGAAAAAGCCAAGAATTTTGTTTGTTTTGTTTTGTTTGTTTTTATGAGCTGTTTGTACATCTATCATAAAAAATCTAAATAATGCTACACATCTGTATTTAATTCTAGGTTAAGAATACATTCTGACCAAAATGTATCTACACACTATCTCGCCTCGTTGCTGATAGCACACGAGCACTGCACATGAACGGCCCTTACTAATATCGAAAGGCTCACACAAACCTTGCATTTTATAAGCTGCAAATATTGTTTTAGTGATGCAAGTCGGGATACACTGTCTAATAATATCTCTTTCTGACATCACAGTGAGGCATAGAAAGGCGACATTTCGGAGGTTCTGGAAAAACATGTTAGTAAAAAAGTGGAAATGGCACATTTTTATTCAATCAATGTGAAGAAACCCCTGATTTGGTTCATTACTATATTGTCTTTTTATATAGTATACAGCAGTCATAACGCCAGGGACCACATTTTACCTAATTAGCATTTTTCTTTTCTATATAAAATGTCATAGCTCTATAGACGTTGACCACCGCATTGATCCATACTGACCTCATAGGTTAGTTGCGTATCCTTTACAGGACGTTGCAGAACCAACCCCACCAGCCCGTGGCTGTTGTGTGGCTTTTCTAGGCAAATTTACGTCTAGTAGTTTGCCAATTTCCCCTGGACGGTCGGCTTTCTTGATACCACTGTCGAAACCAACGCAAGACGCATGGCCCGCAGTTGGGATCGAACCCAGCACCCCGGCATTACGAAGCGTTCGCATCGACTTAGTCACAAAGCCGACACTGACCTCATAACAAGCCGAATATATTGAATAATGACCCACATAACAAACTGGCACTACGCCATCTTGGAGAGCATCCACCAACATGGGTGGGGTGGGGGGGGGAGGTTTGCGCTCCCGTTTTTTCTTTCGCTATATAAAAAATAACCAAAAACCTACTAGAATCGTCCCTCTTCTACTACTTTTGTACCCTTAACTGAAAAGGTCCTAATTATGATGAGACTGACAAGACTGTGTTAAGCTTCTAACGATTCGCTCTCCCTAACATAGGAGCCGGCAAAAGGCACACAGTGATCATTAGTCATCAGCAAAAGAAAATGTGGTCAAGGTCACGAACAAAAAATCAAAACACTAACACAGACCAATGGAAAGAAAATGTACACATAAGAGAATCACCAGAATGAGAAAAACGCAGATATGGGAAAAGCCCTATATGGCCTGTTATGAAGATACATCCAGTGACATGCATCGATTCAACATCAACAATAGAAAGATACTAACCACACACACACACACACACACACACACACACATACACACCCGCGCGCAAACACACCTACACGCCAACAAAGAAATGGACAGTCTACAAGCAGCAACATAAGTTATTACAGTTACAACCAATATTGAGCCAGCCAATTCGACGAGGTCTAACTATGATGAGAGAGCCGGGATAAAAGTGACTTCCCCTCTCTATTCTTTGCTATTCAGATTCGTTCTCTAACAACACAGAGCATTACTAACAGCTTGACATTCTAAATAAGGTCACTATATGCGGACGTATACATCAAATACTTAAGATACGCGACCGATTCCCAGGTGTATCAGATGAATAAACATGCTTGGCCGTTTTAGGAAATGCCATAGTTTCAGTAGCCATTCTCAAAGGAATTAGAATATAGAATGCAATGATAACTGATAACCTTTGACTGATGTGCTGCTAATAACAACACCTGGCCTGTCCCAACGGGCGCTTAAAAAAACAGACAGACAGACAGACAGACAGACAGACAGACAGACAGACAGACAGACAGACAGACAGACAGACAGACAGACAGACAGACAGACAGACAGACAGACAGACAGACAGACAGACAGACAGACAGACAGACAGACAGACAGACAGACAGACAGACAGACAGACAGACAGACAGACAGACAGACAGACAGACAGACAGACAGACAGACAGACAGACAGACAGACAGACAGACAGACAGACAGACAGACAGACAGACAGACAGACAGAGGGCAGGAGCTCACACTAACAAAACGTTAAGACATCAGCATGCCAGAATGGCCGCATAAAAAGACTAATTGATTAGTAGTGACCAAGTTATCAGTGAGTGAGTGAGTGAGTGAGTGTGTGTGTATGTATGTGCACAAAGATGAAGAATTTGCTCGGTTGTGTTAGTCTGCGACGTTTCCATTCCTTCCATTGAGTTTTCTAGTCAATTTGTATGTTATATTCAGCATTTCTTGCAATCAGCTCGACTGCAGTCACCCCCTTTTTTACGTCATCACCACCAAGGATGTTTCACGAAAATAATCATTAGGGAAACGCTTTCTTTAAAAATATCGTAAAATACTGAGAAGATATAGAGCATCTTATAGGAAACTTGGATCATACGCGCCTCAACCTCGGGGCTCAGGTCTCTTGAGTCCTTCCTCAACCCAGCCCAATGTGTAAGGGGCGTCACCCCCTTCTAGCTCCAATAATTAACGTAAGCTCTTTGTAAAGGCGGCACCCAGGTTTGGACTAGAAAATGTGTAAAGGGGGGGGGGGGGGTGGTGGTGTTGAACTCTATCTCTTTCACACCCCCCCCCCTTCCCCCTGCCCCTTCTTTTTTTTGGTATGCTCCTGCTTAGATCAAATACAAAGACCACCCTCTTCAGTTCTCGTAGTGTTGTATTACTCAGCATAGTGGACAAGATAAACAGCTGAAACTGGAGAACTGGAGATCACAGCAACAAGCAAACTCGTCTACGTGTCCAATCAGAGGCGCGCGGACACAACGACAAAAAAAAAAAAAAAATTCCCTACTAATTTGCTAGGTGCTGGATCAAGAGGCCTAGCCTTATTTATATGCGAAATAAAAATAATGAGTGGAAATAAGAAGTTATACTAAGTTTGATGCATCAAGGAATGTATACAAACAATACTTAAAAGGAGGACTATGCATGATAGCGGATGGAGAGTTTGCTAAAACCCTTTAAACTTTTTCTCCTCACCATGTTCTAATTAGTTGTAATAGCGCTTTTTCCCCCAGCCACAGAGTCTATTCTCCCAACTGTGATCGTATTCTTATAATATTGACAAGATTTATAGATATACGTGATTACGAACTATACGACACAAACCGCCCTTTAGTTAAGTCAATGCTTTCATAACTTAAACACTTTTTGTAAGCATGGTCTTTCAGAGGATTCATAAACACCAAATGAGGCAGTGAACTATTATTGCCATGAATTCGTATGATTGTATCCACATTTTGTGGATTTTGAAAAAGCTTTGGAAAGCCGGCATAGGGAATCACTATGGAAATTTTTGCCTCACTATGGTGTACGACAGAAAATAGTAAATTGGATCAAAGCTATTTAATTAGAGTTTCAGTGCAAGGTAGTTTGTGATATTTATACAACGGAAAGTTTCTTTATCAACACAGAAGTCAGACAGGGATGCATACTATCCCCCTTTTTGTTCACTTGGTCATTGACTGACTTATGAAGAAAGTTACACGAGAAAGAGGCGTCAGGTGGTCACTCACCTCTGTTTTAGAGGATTTGAACTATGCAGATGACATCAGCCTTTTATCAAGCCGTCATGTGGACGACTGACTGACTTTCTACCCCACCAGGACATCACACAAGCGATAAACACCCGATGACACAAAGTGCCAGATTGAAGGACGTTTCAACAACAGCCATGTGTATAAGATATTGCGGCCCCTGGCAAAAAAATCAAAACAACAGTAGGACGAAACTGGTTATAATATAAAAATAATGAGAAAAGATGAAAGATGTTCACTTAAGATAGGACTAAAAAAAAAACAGTAAAACTATCGAAATAATTTTACAACAGAAAATCTAATTATCTTAAATGATGAAGCAATAGATGCATTCGAAGAATGTATATACCTTCGAAGTAAAGTTACTCCAAACGGAGATTTTGAAAAGGATGTAACATCGAGAATAAACAAGGCAAATCAAGTATTTGCCATGCTTAACAAAATATGGAAGTCAAAGGGATTTAGTTTGAAGAGAAAACTCAGAATTTAAAAGAGCAATATTTTACGAATACTATTATACAACAGTGAATGTTGGAAAATTACAGCGGAAATTGGACATAAACTTGAGACTTTTCAACAACAACAAAATGTTTAAGGAGAATTCTACGAATTTTTTTGGCCAAACAAGATCACAAAAGAAGAATTGAGGAGGAAAACAGAATGTGCATCACTGACAAATGTTATCAAAGTAAGACGATGGAAATGACTTGGACATGTGTGTAGAATGCCTTGTAACAACACTCTGGCAAAAAAAGCTCTCCAGTTGACAGCAGATGGAAAACGGAGACGTAGACGAACTAAGGAAACCTAGAGAAGGACAATAGAACGGGAAATGAAGGAATGTAAACCAGTATGAGATACCATGGGCAGAAAAGCAGCAGACCGGCAGCAATTGAGATCACTTGTGAATGCCTTATGTGTCAACAGCGACATGAAGAGGATATAGATATTCATGTTTAACAATAAAGTAAGAGGGACCCTTTTCCCCACACCATTAGACGTATTAGGTGTATAGTACTATACCTATATTTTATAAACTAATCAGTACTCGCTGGGTGATTTGTTCAACATCACGACAGCTGCCTTTTCTTTCCAGGACTAAACTTGGTACCCATTTTAGGCTTAATCGACTTGGGGACCATAGACATTTTTAAGAAAAAAAAAATCCGCGACACTGCGGCTGGTACCATCTAATAGAAAGAATACTGTTTAATTAACTGTTGTTATTTTCCAAGAGGGTAGCTCACACCGAACATCATACGTGTTTCAAACGTTTACCCAGATACCCACTGATTAATACGGTAATAATTTTATTTGTTTATCTGTCAGCTGTTCTCTACCACGGCAAGTCGGGCCGTCGAGGGGTATAACGTGATATCAGTAAAAGATATAACTCGGGAGATGTTGCTGACATAACACCGTTAGTTAACTGCTAGTAGCATCTCTTGGGGCGGTGTTAATCTTTCTTTCTTGACGTCGCTGTGATAAATACAGGCTCGCCTAGAAGTCTGTTTCTTTTGCTTATCACTGAAAACTTGGGGTGACTGGCTAGCTGAAGAAGGCCAATTCATCAGTTTGTTTCTCTTCTAACTGGCTCTGCCCAAACAGCATGGCTGGGGATGATCAGCTATTGTTAGTATTTCATTCAAACATCACTTGGTGTGTTGTTAAATAGATTAAGATTTGAACAAGAATAGACCTACTGTCTACCCAAACGCATGTCGTAAGAGTCGACTAATTTGGAGCTTCCTTCGAAGTCGGAGTGAATCTGCCTGAGAGGCAAGGAACCAACAGTCTGCATACAAATGAGTCATATCTGTAAAACGGATGCACACACACACACTCAGGCTCTGGAACAGGACTGCAGTCCAGAAGAGGAACAAACAACCATAACTATCCACCGGAGTTTACAGCTGGTGACGCGTAGAAGAAGAAGAAGAAGATAAAGCCACAGAA
>CAJHNH020005268.1:245372-352872 GCA_905116865.2 Candidula unifasciata
TCGATTGACAAAGGCGATAATGCTTTTTCAACGCTTGTGATCTATAATAGTGTACATTATTTCGTCTGCTGATTCTTTTCCATGCCATGTGATAGGTTGAAAAGTATCAGTCTCTCTCTCTCTCTCTCTCTCTCTCTCTCTCTCTCTCTCTCTCTCTCTCTCGCTCGCTCTCGCTCTCTCTCTCTCTCTCTCTACCTCTTCTTGTCTCTGTCTTTTTATGTGTGTTCTCTCTCTCTCTCTCTCTCTCTCTCTCTCTCTCTCTCTCTCTCTCTCTCTCTCTCTCTCTCTAATGTTTTTTTAAAGTTTCCTTTTTTCAACAAATGAAGCTTTAAAAGAAAATCTCGTTACTATGCCAGAAACAGCTCTTGCCTCACTCAGATATTTGTCCTCGTGTTATAACCTCTCCAAAATGCAGATTACTCAATTGATCTCCAATAGAATTGTCCTCATACTTCTGTAGAAAGGCATCCCTACTGCCTCAAGAATGTAACAACTTTGTGCATAATAACTAGGGCTGTACCGAATATTCGCTTCGTATTCGCTTCGGGGCCGAACAGTGTACCTATTGACTATTCGGTATTCAGCCGAATAGTTGCGGTCGGGCCGAATACGAATAGTTTATACCTCACACCCGCTCCTGCACACACAAACTGACAACATGGAACGATTGGTTTTGTTGAAAGCTAATGCAGCTTTCCTGCATTAACTAAGCTGTCAGTGACAATTTCCAAGTTTAGTTACTTGTTATAATACTTAGGATTCTTTCATTCCTAGTTATTAGTCACCACAGACTGACTGAAGGAAGCAAAACATAAAATGTTTTTAATTGTTTTCTATTCTGTAGGAATACTAACAAGACATGGAAATAATATAAACTCCGGCCACATCTAAGTCGATACTATCAAAATCAAACGAACGGAAACGTATAAGTACTTGGGTGCAAACTTTAACTGCTCCAACATGCTTAGAGAAGAAATACAATCTAGAATACAATCTAGAAAAAAAAAGTATACTATGACATTGACATCTGTTAAAGTCAAAGTGTCTGTCTCGAAACACCAAGATCAAAATATATAAAACGTTGATAAGACCAGTCGTTTTATATGGCTCTGAAACGTGAAGCAAAAATAAAAGTGATGAAGCCTTAATACAGGTTTTCGAAAACAGTCTTACGACAAATCTTTGGACCCATCAAAGATGCTAACAGCGGGGAATGAAGAGTGAGAAGCAACAACGTAACACATAATCTGTTTAAATCACTATTGATCACTGGCATCATGAGAGCTAACAGACTAAAATGGCTGAGGCACATTGAAAGAATGTCAGATGACAGAGAAGTAAAACTGTATACACCTAAGAGAGGAATGGGCGTAGACCACCAGGCAGACACAAAATAAGTTCGGGAGATATCAACCCCAACAGCCCCTGGCAGTTGTGTGGTTTTTCTAGGCAAATTTACGTCCAGTAGTTTGCCATCGCTTCCTTGACTTGGCTTTCATGATACTATTGTCGAAACCAACGCAAGGCCAATGGCCCGCAGCTGGGATCGAACCCGGCATCCCGGCATTACGAAGCATTCGCATCGACAAAGCCACAGAGCCGACATCCCATGTATAAGATAAAAATTTAATCCAATCACAGTGTCACATATCACTCCTGTCACGTGCCTGATATAAGGATTTCTCCTTCAGAACCAACAGCACTCAGAAATAATTATGTTGAGTCGTTTGGCTCGTATTGGTCTAAGGGATTTCCCGTGGCCAATATACGCTCAACTTATTTCTGGATTAGGGCAACTCAAGTATTGGCACTACAAAATAGGTCTGTATATGAATACAATATTCCTAGACACACTTGTCTGGACACCCCCACTACTTACTAAAGAAAGCCCCCAGGTTATGATAGTTCATTATCATAACCATGTTAACACATATAATATTTATGACTCATACACACAACAATGCTAACTACTTAGAAAGGTGAAATAGAGACACCTAAGTCAGCCATGAAAATGAATGCATGTAATCAATACAATATATATATATATATATATATATATATATATATATATATATATATATATACATATAATAGTGAATCAGATGCCATATCTCAGTGGATGAATTCTAGAATACAATGACCAGAATCAACAGAACCAAACAGTCAGACAGTCCAGGAGGTAGCACATATGTCTCATCATAGGACCCCAGTGGAGCTATGGGGAATATAGGATGTTATATGGTTAACTGTAACTTATCCTCTTTCTATCGTTGATGCTTCCCTCAGCTCCTGGTGGTTCGACTGTCTTTGGAAATTCTGCTTCAACTGGATTAGATGGTGGGGAAGTACCTCACCATAGAGGACACAGCAACTGGATAGGCACTCAGCAAATATCTCCCACCAGTCAGTTCACCATACTGTCCCTCAGCTACACCAAGCTCTGGCACTGTTAGACTGTTTGGGGTATATGGCACCCCAAACTGATGATGTCAGTCTTCACAAGTGGTAGTTGGGTGATAATTGGTTGATGGTTGGTTGGACTGTGATTTTTCCGCCAGCTCTTCACAAAGGTTTCATCCTGTCAGGAGAGAACTCAGAATTAGTCATCATCCAGAGGGTATCATCTTGACAGGAAAGACAGAATAAGTATCAGTCACCATCCCACATCAGCCTACTCCACCTCTGCTCCTCTGTTTCATTCCTCAGAGTGCATTCTCAAGACCAGGAGACAATGTCTCCTATTATTCATCTGTCTGTTTAGTGCAAGAGATGGAAAGTCAGATATATAGTGAAGATAGATAGACACTCTAACACATATATCAATCTCTCTCCCCCCTCCCATCTGCACACAGACACCAATATTTACCGTCAGTACCTCTATTCCCTACGACTCTCAAGCCAGTCCTACACATTCATTGATCTGGGTCAAACTCACTCACGCAACGCTGCCTGACCAATACTGACCTAAATTCTGTCCCCATTCGTATGCACAAACTTCTGTTGTTAGTTTAAATGGTACACACTTGTAGGGTCATTATTTTTATCAGTATGTGTGGGTTATTTAGGGCATAGGCTATTTAGTCTGTATAGAGGAAGGCCTAAGTTCGAATCCGCCTCCATGGAGAACAAGAACGGTAAAACTATGTGTCATCCCATAGCCGATTCTGATCTCTCTACAGCAGTGACCACTTTAACAGACATCATTTAAGGTACTCGTAAACTATAATTAACTTACCCAAGCATAGGAAAAGTCCCCGACATTACAGATCGCCTTCTGAAAGTGAAATTTTCTGGCGTCGATGCATACATCTGAACGCTAGGAAAGCCGGCAGAAACAATGGCGCAAAATTCTCAATTCGGGCGTCGGTAATAAGAAGTTCCTTGTTTACATGAGCAAGGAGTAAATCGGTTTCTAAGAAACCTCAAATAACTCCAGTAATATTTATCAAATAGTTACAAATTTGAAAATGACGCTAAGTCAAAGCAACTAGAAGATGTAGACATTATACTTATGTCCGATAAAGGCATATATCGATATAAGGGACTATATACCATCCCGGACGAGTCCAAGTTTGAATGTTGTGTCGAGCACAGGTAATACAGGTCTCGACTATTTTAGGGGTGATGCGTAATGGCTTATCATTCCACGACACACAGATTCGTCTTAACTGTGTTATGGATCCATGGAAATGCAATGTGCAAGCTCTTTCTACACACATTTCAATACATATAAGAGCTTCCGCATTGTTGCCCCCAAAGAGCCTTGGCCACATTTTGCCTGCCATGCATCAAATCACCAGCAAATGGTGCAGCACCAGCCATAATGTCCATCTGTTTGTTTTCCCAACATACCTTTTTTGCCCAAGAGAAGAGATCAAGAAAGACACTAATAGCCGGGGACCTCTCAAGCAATGCTTGCCACTCTGCGTGGGGCATGCTTTTCCCCACCTTTCTGAGAATGCACTGCGAGTCCGTTAGAATCACAACAACGTGTTTGCCTGTTAATTCATTCAGTCCCGTAAGGTCGTAGGTGATATCCAAGAGTCGCAATAATGACACCAAACTCAAGGCCGTTCTGCTACCACAGGGACAAAATACACACTCTGTGCTGTAAACTCACATTTTGTTAAAGGTCTTTAGATTCCACGACTAACCATACGATGAAAAACCATATATAACCAATAATAATATCCAGTATACATCGGCTACTGTTTGGGACAAACACACCGGATAAAACTTAAGATGACAATGTGTGTAGACAGGACAAACATGATAGTATAGGATAAATTCATCAAAACAGCACAGACAACGTATCACATGTCAAAACCAAAATTATTTAGTTACAACTATGCTATGTTTATTATCACTTTATTCTTTAATAAATAAGGTACTTGGAGAAAATGCACCTGTCTGCCTAAATGGTTAACCGTTTGCCTCGCACTCCAAGGTCTTGGGGCCGTTGTCCAGAGTACAGTCGTTAGGTCATCAGTGCAAATGAAACGAAGAGTTCTGGAGATCACTGGAGTTCGTGCTTTATGCGACCATTTCAGAAGGAGACATATCGTTATTTCTACATTGGACCTATATTTTATAGATCAATAGGCACCCGGAGCGTGATTTGGTCAGCATGACGCTACCCACTTTTACATCTTAAGACTCTACCTAATACCCAATCAAGGCTGGGCCGACCTAGAAGCCTAGCTAATTTTTAAAAAAAATGTCCGGCTCCTTCAGGACTCAAACCTACGACCTGCCAATCCCCAGGCGAGGATCTAGCCGCCATACCATTTCGATTTCCCTACAAATGGAAGCGGAGCCATATTGATATAGTAAAGTAAGTAAAGGTCCTTTTTCCAATCCTTTATGCGTATTGGGAATATAGGGCTAGACCCATATTTGTATAGACCAATTAGCACTTGGTGGGTGATGTGGTCAGCATCACGCCGACCGTCTTTACTTCCCATGACTGCAGCTGGTACCCACTCAAGGCTGAACAAAGATAAAACTTTGTGAAATTAAATAGCACTTTTTTTAACTAAAACCTTTTTAAACGGAGAGCTTCTATATACTTGTTCACTAAACACGGATTTCCCGAAGGTCGATGGTTCTAGGCACTGAAATGGGGTCTGTTGACAATAAAGTACCGGTGTACCCTTGCAGGGAAAATGACCTGTCAAGAAAATTATACAAGCTCCTGTCTATATTTCACATACAAATAATTACATGGTGATATCCTAATATGTATTTTCAGACACGTAAAATTACAAGGCTGGGAGCTGGACCTTACCTGTTGAAACAGCCCAGATGTAAAATTCAAGGCTGGACCTCTCAGAAGTGATGAATATTCAGACTTTGAGAATGTTATTAAGGTCAATGTTAAATACTAATTCTCGGCTCTACCCTCGGTTATTGTGATAATTTGGAATCAGTGTGAATTAAATTCACTCTTCTGATTTAATAACTTTTGCAGCACTTAAAGTTATCTATTGTTAAATGGTTTAAGGAGGTCTTGAAACTGTACTGATTGTCAAGTGGCATCTTGGTGACACTCATGTTTTTGATCCGCTTTTCTTCGACAGCAAGTTTTATTCTGTAGACGATGAAATCAATACAGTCTCCTCACACAGGAATCGCTTGCCACACACTTCGTTTTCTTTTTCCCAGACATAAACTGAGTTCAAAAATGTCACAAAATAGAAACACTTCAAATGGAAATTTTCAGCCCAGCTAAGAAATTTTATCCTTCCGAATTTTACTTTCGTTCTAAAGATAAAGAAATGACACACAAGTAAAGGTATACGGGAGGTGGGGGGGGGGGGGGGGGGGGGGGCTTTCGAAGTATAAAATCAAGCATCGAAAATGTTTTTTTTTTTTCTATTTCTGCTTTCCCTCAGTAGCGCATATGTTGCCAGCTATCGCATACGAAGCTCTCCTATCACTGGAGGAAAGAATGTGAAACAACAACAAAACGTTAAAAAATATACCCAGTACACTGCAAGACTAGGGAAATGACTATTAGCTTAAAGAATTTTCGTGTTTGTAACACATCTGCTGTTATATAATATACAAATTTACTGAGCCTTTTGTAACAATTTAAGTTAAATGTTACAAACTGTTAAGCTGTTAAGTTTTATAGGTTTGTAAACTCAAGTGCATAACGAATAGCACAACTTTTGACAGCAGTGATTGTTTGTTTTAGTATCCAGAAGCCATGAGTTGTTAACCCTTAGGCTCGGTATTATGGATATCGCAACCTTTCGGCCTTGATTCCATTGTAAATACGTAAATCAGGGAAAAAATGTGGCTTTCCTGTCTACCCCCGGGATTGAACCCGGACCACACTGAGTTCGTCACCCGTTCTACGCGCAATCCGGTTTAGCCATCTACGCCAGAGAGCCGGACTGACAGCAGTGAAGATTATTTCACTACAGATTAGAGTAGCTAAGGTGGGGTGGTGGGGTGGGGGGGGGGGCATAATTGTAAGTTCTTTATTCTATACAGTTGCCGTCTGTGTGAAAACTCCCTTCTAGTGCTAGTCTAAAAACACAGATGCTTGCAAACAGACTACTAGTCATGTGTAAATTTATATTTGTTTCTGGTATCATCATCAACATACCACTTTATAACATCATCATGTAGCAGATCCTTTCATAGAACAATTCTATGCGAGAAAATAGGTAAAGTCCCGTTCCCCTTACATATCATCACCATCTAGGACCCGCTCGACTTTGATCGTGCAGTATAACTATGAGGCACGTTTTTTAAGTATAAAAATTATGTTTTGCAGCCAAAAGTGAACCATACATTTACATTATTTCTCAACATTTTTGGTATCGTGGCACCAGGTTCTTATTTCCAATGTCATAGAAGTCTGCTGAGTGTCTTGAACCATTCATTAACACCTGTTCATCCTCAGTTTCAAACCGCTGGGATGACAGCCAGTTTTTTGGGTGCGTCAAAAAGGTCATAATTACTTGGCCCCAGACAGGGGCTGTAGGGCGCGTGGTCAGCAATTTCCCAGTGAAATTTTTACAATTGAACAGTTCCATCTGCGACATGAGGTCGAGGATAATCGTGCAAAAGCACAAATCCAGAGAAGAACAAACTATTTTTGTTTTTTGTTTTTTTCTCGATGGCACACAGTTTATTTGTTACCAAGGTTTCTTGTCACAAAGTCGTAAATCAGTGAACGTGAAACTTCCGAAAATTCTACAGACAACTCAGAAACAACGATTTCCCTGAATTGTTTGGTTCACTTCATTGACCATATCGTCTGTCACCATACTCGGCAGACGGCAACGATCTTCATCATGGGTATTTGTTTGTTCGCCCTTCTTTAAACGTTCGACACCATTTCCCAACCATTCTATCAGTCATAACATCTGGTCCATAAGCCTCAATGAGTTGCCTGTGAAATTCTGCAGCACTGATTTTTTTTTTTTTTTTTGCACTCATTATAAATCACTCACACGCAGAATCAAACAAGATTTCGACAGCGAAAACTAAACAGCACTTTGCTAGCTAATGAACAAAAAAAAAAAACAAAAAAAAACTGCATATGCACATTTATGTTTTCTATTGGTGTTTGTTGTTGCTAAGATCAAAACGGGACTTACTTTAGGGAAAAAAAAAAACTGGCTTCGTAGTGCCTTCTTTATTTATTAGCACCTCACTGTGGACTCAAGTAATTTTTCTTGATGTCTTGTCTTGTCGGCATCTTTGGCGAACGCTCTTCGTAATGCCGAGGTGCCGGGTTCGATCTCAGCTGCAGGCGATTTGGCATCTCACCGTCTTACGTTAGTGTGGGCAATATAAACTACAGAAAGTAACTTTGCCTAGAAAAACTACAACAGCCAAACAATGCTGGGTTGCTTCTGCAAACTCCTGTAAAGGATATGCAATTAACGTGTCTTGTTTCGTGTTTACCCTGTCAATTAACGGTTTTATTTTTTGACCGGGATGTAGAAATGCTAAACATTACATGATGTTGCACAAAGACCAGGGCTCACATTGCTCAAGCACTATCTATATTTCTTTGTAGTCAACTAGAAACACGTTTCCTACGAACGAACGAACAAACTTTATTTTCAAAGGGTTAAGAATTAGGCACACAGGCCCGTCTTACATTCTACCCTTCTGGCCTCACGCCATGCACCGGGCGAAGAGGGGGGCAACGTAGATATGGTAGATAGGGTTCATGTTCTTCAAAGGAGTGAATCTGCCTGAGAGGCTAGGAACCAACAGTCTGTCCACAAATAAGCCATATTTTAAAACGGATGTGCGAACAACACTGGAGGCCTGGAACAAGACCAAAGTCCAGAAAAAGACGAACAACCAGGAGTTTCCACACAATTTGACACTCAATAAAAGCCAAGAAGAGAGAGACAGAGAGAGAGAGAGAGAGAGAGAGAGAGAGAGAGAGAGAGAGAGAGAGAGAGAGGGAGGGAGAGAGAGAGAGAGAGATCCTTTGTGCTGTAAGGTAATGTTGCTAACTATATTTCTGGTTTTGGCTTTGTGTGTGTTGTGCTGAAGAGGTTGATGTTGTGTTTTTGAAAGGTGTTGCTGATGTTGGCGATTCATTCGTTTCTTAGCTTTCTATGAATCCTGTAACCCGTTCCCCAAACAAAGAGAAATGGTGCTTCAGGTCAACTTCTCATTAGATAACCAAACCACCACATGCTTTCTATAACAAACGCATGATATTACTCATACTAATGTTGCGATATTTTTATTTGTTAGCCTGTCTCTTCTGGTTAAGATGATAGCTTTTCTGAGGCATCACTTTTCATGCGCTGTGAGCGTCCTATTGACAGACGTAACCTGCAGTACTACGCTTTAAGGACTCAAGTCCTTGGCTGTCTTCTAGATATTACAATCCTATATGTACATTTATTTTCTGAAGGATTTTTATGCTTATTTTCTAATGGTTTTAATTATTGTGTGTGTGTGTGTGTGTGCGTGCGTGTGTGCGCTCGTTGGAGAGGTTAAGATTATTTAGAGAGGATAATGACCATGATAATGACGTCTGGGATCTTAGATGCAACTTAGCAACTCAGGTTACCTGCCACATTTATTTTATGGCAACAATATGTCCAGACTGTCTCGCCACTGCCCGTCATCCCGCCTACAGTAGTCGGTATTCCTACAATAAATTTCAATTATGGATCCTTTTTGTGAGATCGTAATCCCAGGATATGCCGGCCACTGTAGCTATATCCAATTTGCTGCATAAGATATTTAGTGTGATTATGACCTCCCTGTTGAGTTCAATCCAAAGGAGGCGATGTTTGATAATTCCTTGCATCCAGTAACCTATCCGCTTATTGCAGTATGTGGTCTTCACAGCGAAAGTATTTGCTAATATGCTAAATACATCAACGATGTCCAGTCTTATCAACCACACAGGAACCAGTCTGCTCAAGCCAAGACCACGATTCGCACACTGACATACACAACTGTATAGTTTGCTTGGTCTGTTCTTCATTTTTCCTTAAAATATCTTTCATATGTTGTAATCAAAGTGTCTTGATACCTGTTAGTAAGCACCTATAAAGCACACATGTGTATTGATACCGTTATTTCACTACATCCTGGTGTTTTCGACATCTGTAATCTGAAGGGAAAAAATACGTAAAGCATCCATTTTCTAAGAAAATGTTTCCGAAAATGAGTTTGAAATTATACTTGAAATATTCCCACAAAATGTTTAATCTGTGACAATAAATATACAGTAAAATGAATTGTGATAGTGCGATGTAGAAATAGGTAAGAACATAACAAGTTTAAGCAAAGAACAGAACGCTTACTTCTTCTTCTTCTTTTTACCTTCAGTTGCAGTAGCAAACATTTAACACCCAAACAAGCTAAACAGACGACTATGGTGAGGAAATTATTTCTCTTCTTTCCTTTAAATCTTATATGGGTGTATTCCCAAGCCCACCTATTTTCCCAGCTTGCTGCCCTGGTGGACGCTGAAACGATCCATGCTGGTAGTAGTAGCTACGAATGCAACAGGCGTGAGGGTGAATCTACAAGACGATAGTAACCCTTGAATGTAGATACTTACCTGTATTATTTCGAGAACACTACCGTTCATTAAATGGCCAATTTCCTATTAATGCAGATGTGTACCGGAAGAAAGACGCCAATGGAAGACCAATATATAAATCCGTTTTTGACAGGAGGAAGTATATTAAAAAGGACAAACATCAAAACAGTTTTTTTTTCCCCTTTAGGAATTAATTAAATTGGTTTAGTGTTCCCAACTCTGAATTTTGCCAACGTATTCTTAACAATTAACCGTTTGGGTGCCATATCTCGATTAAAACCTTTATGTTTGCACAAGTTGACAGCCATTCCTCAATTCCCCCCCCCCCCCCCACCCCTTTTCCCCGTCTGATGACTCGCCAGCTACGTCTGAGGAAGGACGAATACTGACTTTTCGAGCGAATATCAAACAAACAACTAAAGCGAAAAAATACAGGAACGAATTTCAAAAAGTCAAATATTGACGTGGGCGAATATTGGAGTTCCACTGTACATGTTTTTATTCCGAGGAAATATTAATGGAAAAACGATGGTATACGAAGAGCCAGTATACGTTTTTTGAAGCCTGTGTAGAAATACTATAACGGTAAATGAACGTACGAAACCAGACATACGAGTGGAGACTGGTGACGTGTAGAGACTAGAAGCCAGAAGATCCGACTGGTTAAAACCAGGATGCCTAGGACTTCTTGTCATCAGGTCAGTCGCTAAACGTCTAGCTTTGAAAACACCACAGACAATCACATGCGACCATTTTCACTTGATGCTTGGTGTCAGTGGCTTTCCTAGTAAGCTGATGTCTGACTAGCGGGATGGATCAATGACAAATATACACACACATATACACGAATATATAATAGTGGTTTTTTTTTTCTCTAAAATCTACGCACCCGGGAAAAAACATCTCTGAATGTAGAAGTCTATATCATTTCTTTACGTTTGATTTTTTAAAATATATCTTTCTTTTTTATTGTTACATTACCTAAAGTAATCATTGTTTTGTCTCATTTTGTGTCTATGTACAGTTCTAGAACAAAGAGTTTAATTGCGTATTCCTTATAAGACGTCGCAGAATCAACCGTGGTCCCTAATTCTGTTACTGTCGTTGCTGTTGTTGCCTATGCGTGATTTTACTTGACACTTTTAAGTTCAGAAGTTTGCCTTTGCCACTATAGTTCAGCTCTCGTAGGCACTGTAGAAATCAACGCAAAACGACCTGCTGCTAAATTTCCCGCAGCTGGTATCGAACAGGGTATTCTGAAATTACAAAACGCGTCCGCAACACCTAAGCCACAGGCACCGACACACGAAGCGTAGAGATCAAATATTTTAAAAATATGTTAATGTAACTGGCACTTGGTGCACTACACTCCTACACTTTAACACTAGGCCAAGTGGCAGACGGTGCACCCAAACAGGGATATGTTATTTAACGAGTTACATTTCACTGTAATTTAAACATTCTTCTGGAAATGATTAGAATATCCCTAACCGAATATAAATTGCACACTGCTAAGCTTAAATATTCGCCAAAATAAATAAATATTGGGAAAACTTGGAGCAGCTGTCAAAACAACTAGGGTATAATAATTAAACTAAAGATAATGTAGCTTGGTAACGAGGCAACCAATTCCCTCTTCAGAAAATGCACCTTGTTATCCAGTCGAGCTATTTTTCCTCACTATGACACTGATATTTTGCACTGGAATTTGAATTCTGAAGCTGTATTGTGGAGGTCAATGAGATACTTACAATAATTTGAAATAGAAGTCGCGAAGAAGGATATCTTGATGAGGAAACAATATATCTGGTGGGTAGCGTGGTCTTTTAGCAAAGTAGCAAAGATAATTAACTTTTCCAGATAACGTAAACAATGATACTGTCAGGCAAGATATGGAGCAACACATTGTGCTAAATGTATTGAGAAGCAAAAGACCGAACGGTTCTGTCATTGGAATGCAGCCACAACAACTACGAACACATATAAAGAAAAAAGTAAAGATCCCTTTTCACGCCTTAGGCGCATCGGGCATATAGGAGGAGCATCCATATTTTTACAGACCAATCGGCAATAGGTGGGTAACGTGGTCAGCATAACGCCGGCCGTCTTTGCTTCCCCAGGACATACCTCCTGGTACCCATTTTAGGCTGGGTCGACATGTGACGCCCCATACCATGATAAAAATCCACTACGAACACATGCGCTGCGCCCTAAAAACTGACATGCGAGAGTAAAAGTTTTATTGTTGTTTTTGTTCTAAGACAAGACAATTACAGAATTAGACAGCGAAGGTGGCAAAGCCCGAAGAGGATCTGCCACTAGTCAAGACCTTAAATCGCCTCTTGGACCGCAGTCTAGTTACAGCGAAAGTTTAAAATAAAATGTCAAGCATTGTTCTAACTAGTCACAAATAGGAAGTTTCATTACCTCTTTAACACAGTTATTTAGTTTATTAGCTTAAGCAAGGCAAGGAAAGCTTTGTAGTACAGTTCATGTGCTGAGAATAACTACGTGAATTAGAAGGAACTGCAACAACAACAACAACAACAACAACAACAACAACAACAACGAAACATCCAGTTACTACCTTTATTATACCACTTTTACAGTGTAGGCATGGCTTCTTTGGGCCTGAAGATTTACGGCTGCATGGCTAGTGCTGTCGCCACGACTGTGCAGGTGATGTTTTTTTTGTGTGTGTCCCTGGCTGAGGAAATTCTTAGCCTTACCGAGGATTCGAACCCGGGTCTCCCGTTTAAGATCCCAGCGCCTAACCATTTGGCCAGCCGCTCCTCATGAGGAACTTCTCAAGACAAATTTCATCTCAACAGAAACAAGCAAAAAATTCATATGACTAAGACAGCCTGGACGTTATCTACGTGGATTTGCGGGGAAAAACTCTTCTATAGAATTGTCCCCCATCCAGTCACCAACAATATGTGACCATCTATAGTGAGTTTCAATAGTCGTGTCCTCACACTTTAACAAATGTCACCAAAACACTTGTACGGATTTTTGCATATAGCTTCAGATTTCTTATGTCCTTATGATTTTATATTTCACATTGCAAAGGTGCTGCTGTTTACTTAAAGTGGCGAATTTATTTGATCTCTGTTTGGCTAATTTTTTGTGTACAGCTAAAAATAGAATATACAGTAACTGACACACGATATTGTTTAAATATCAGTTCATGTGTACAGCGATGCGTAATAATTATTTTGTGTAGCCTGTCCGCATACAGTGCCTGAAATGGGTAAGTTCGACCTTAGTCTCCCCAGACTCCACCCATTTACACACTAGCTCACTTCTGATCGGTAGTTCCTGAGCCTCGTGACCTTCGCACACTGTTACGGGTTGTTCCACAATGCCGATGTTATCGCGTGTTGTATATTTCAGCGAGCCAGCGCTTATAACACTCTAAAAACATAGAAAAACTGCGTTTAACACAACCTCCTCTGAAGAGTGCTACAACCTATGTCACAGGCATTCTCTTTCTCGGAATAAAAACGTAAATGCAAGACATCGCAGAAACCAAACAACAGAGCGGGATACACCTGTAACCTTTAGGAAAGTTGACCAGCCCAACAAATTTGTGAATGAAAAGTGACCTATTCTATTTAGGAAGACTAACCTCGAACTGTCGGCTCTGTGGCTAAGTCGATGCGAACGCTTCGTAATGCCGGGGTACCGGGTTCGATCCCAGCTGCGTGCCATACGCCTTGCGTTGGTTTCGACAGTGGTATCAGGGAGCTGACCGTCCAAAAAGCAATGGCAAACTACTGGACGTAAATTTGCCTAGTGAAACCACACAACAGCCAGGGGCTGAAGGGGTTGGTTCTGTAACGTCCTGTAAAGGATACGCAATTAACCTCACGTCGAACTAACCCCAAACTGTATTCATCACGTAAGCCTAAGCCTCATACTGGAGATGACCAACCGAGAGTTTAACGCCCAGGAAACGCGTGCAGTTTGATGTTTTTGAAAAGTTCCCTTCCTCAGTTAACTGTTAGCATGTTGACTGTCTGCTTTGAGTCGTTTTTTTTTTTTTTTTTTACATGCCGCAAACGAAGCAGTATGAAAACTGGGTGTTTGTTAACATATTAAAATAACAATTAAAACGTTTCATACAAGGACTTTATTAACAGATTTTATGCCAAATTTCAACAATTCACACCGTACAGCTACTGAATTACCTATTTTTTTTAAAGCTGAGCACGATTTCTGAAACGGACTGTAATAAAGAACCAGATAGTGGACCCACTTGGCTCCGCTCATAAATTGAAAAGAATTCAGTCTGAACAAAGGCGGACTAGATCGGAAGTAAGCTACTTCCTTCAGCATACTGATCCAGTCATTTGACAATAACAAAGTCGAATCTGGCGTGTCTATGATTCAGTGTTGTTGGTAATGTATCATGGGGGCAAGTTTAATTCAGCGTATCAGTCAAAGTGTGTTCTTTTATACGGGCACTTTGTCTACGTGATTATCTGCGAACAAACTGCATACGCACACATTTGCGTCCGCACACAGTAATTGACAGGAGACAGACAGGCAGACAGACAGACAGACAGACAGACAGACAGACAGACAGACAGACAGACAGACAGACAGACAGACAGATAGACAGAGAGACAGATAGACAGACAGACAGATAGATAGGATAGATAGATAGAAGATAGATAGATAGATAGATAGATAGATAGATAGATAGATAGATAGATAGATAGATAGATAGATAGATAGATAGATAGATAGATAGATAGATAGATAGATAGATAGATAGATAGATAGAACGAAGAATAGATAGATATTTTTAAAGATAAGAAATAGATAGACAGGCCCGTCTAGATAGATAGATAGATAGATAGATAGATAGATAGATAGATAGATAGATAGATAGATAGATAGATAGATAGATAGATAGATAGATAGATAGATAGATAGATAGATAGATAGATAGATAGATAGATAGATAGATAGATCTTTACTTTCAAAGGTTCAAGAAAATAGGCACGCAGGCCGGTACAATATTTTCCATTTTGTCCATACACTTTTTTATTCATGCATCTTTCCGAATGTAATAATGATCATTATCAAAGGCATTAGGTCCTAACGCAAATACTAAAAAATTATACTAACACCTCCAGAAAAAAAAATAAGTCTTAGTATAGTAATATACCTAATCTAATTATGTTATACATCTAATAGGTAAAACACAACATCGGCAATAACTATAAACGATGAAATAGACATGGGGGCCGGGGGATCATGTTCTGTTATGTTATCAATATGTGACAACTATAATCTCATTATAGTCACATTGCTTTTATATTTTGTTAAGTGCAGTAAACCCTCGACTAACCGTCACCGTCCGAAACAGGGCTGCGACTGATAACCGAATAGACGCATTAACACAAATTTCTTAATACATATTTACAGTAACGTGATTTCACTGCGCATTTGCGACGAAAATAAAATTAATTCGTTTAAAAATGAATAATAAATACATACTGCATTCAATTTAACAAAACGATCCATATAATAAACTTCAATATAAGAGCAGTATGTACAGAAATATATTTTAATACTGAAACCTGCGTTTCTTTAAATTATCCTCTCACCCCTTCTTTGTCTTTGAAGCTCGAGCTTTCTGAGAGACGATGTTACTTTCCGTTTCTTATGTAGAATTTGCTTCTGTGTTGCATTTACCTCTTGCATTTTAAACCATCGATACACTTTGATAACATTGTTTCTGCTTCTGAGTATTCAGTTGTAGGTGTTTTTAGTTAAGAACAGATTCAACGTGGTCTCCAATTTCTTCTAATTCAATGCTAATCACAAGAGAAACAAATTAAACATTGTTTCAATTTTAAAGCTTCGATACATTTTGTCACATTCCAACAAATTTGTTACTTCTTGTGCGTACTGTTTTCACTGTTTATCCCTGCCTTGTTGCTCAGTTGCATATTTTCGTCAACACTAACAACTTTAGTTCCTTCAGATTTGTCTAAAAGTTTAGGCGAAAGTTAATTACACCTATTCACCGACGAATAGTCACTTCCGCTATCATACACTACAGTCACTTCCATCATTATACATTACGGTGTAAAAGTTATTCGGGGACAATTTTAAAGATGTCTGTTAATACTTACACAATTTGTTTTAAGACGATGATGGATAACATAAACTGACGGTTAAACGAATGATAATTAATCCAAGTTTTACTGTAACGTTATTCCTTTCCTTATATCGAAACGTTGAGAATTACAGACAGCTGTGCTTAAATTACTGGGTTGGGGAAAGGGGGGGGGGGAGGCCTGTTTTGATCTGAAAGGGCGAAGGTCCATATAACGGATCGATCTCAAACTGTGGACAGCACTCATTCTGAATTCCTGGTCTCAGACAGGTTATTTACGGCCGGCTACCAGATGTACTTTTTCAGACACAAAATATACTGTTATGGAATTCGCATTTATGCGTTTCGTGAGAATTAAATTTTCCTTTAAAGTGGTGAATTCAGTTCCACGCTTTGCTATTTTACAATGCGTAGTGTGGCTATCTGGTCAGTCATGGCCGGATTAGGACTATTAAAGGCTCTAAGCACTTAAAAGATTGTGATGTCCCTTTCATATATATATATATATATATATATATATATATATATATATATATATGTGTGTGTGTGTGTGTGTGTGTGTGTGTGTGTGTGTGTGTGAAACCAATTCGAAATATAAACAATTGTTTTGAAAAGTAAAAAGAAATTTTATTTATCGAATTAAAATAAAACTTAGAGTCAGATGGCAATAACTTTTTTTTTTAAACAGTTGAACTTTATTTATTTTTGAAAAGCTGTCTTTTTTTTTTTTTAAATTGTAAAATCTTTGATCAAATCTTGAAAAAGAATCTTACGCAACATATCGGCTTCTCCACTTAACAGAGATAAGGCATCTAGCTTGGCGATTTTGAGTATACTTTAACTGAGAAAACGAACGCTCAGCTGGGCAATTTGTGTCTGGTAATGTTAAAAATAGAGACAATTAAACTAACCACCTGTAAGATGAGATGTTTGAGAATGGCTGTGAATAAAACCAGAAGAGATTGAGTGAGAAACGACGTGATCACAAGAACTGTTGGAATACACCCATCGTCAAATTTATTTAGCAAGAATTAAAGGGTTTGCCGATCTAATGAGAATGAAACCAATAATGCCAGCAGCTAGAGCGTACAACCTGAAAATTCGAAACGCCAAGAGGTAGGGAAGACCGAGAAGAAGATGGATTGAAGAAGTCACCTTGAGACTGCATAATATCACGCCATATCGGGCGATTGAGCGCGCCCTGGCTCGGCTGCCGATCGTCTGATGTACTGCGATGGCTAGCGGCACAAGCAGAGATTCACAAAAGAAGAAGAATGCTAAAAATATACGAAAGCGCTTATCTACTTTTGGAATGAATGTTGAATAATGAATGAAGAATCGACATGATAGCACTCGGGACACTCTCATAAGCCTTTTGTTCCCATCTTCAGGAGCAAACGAAGAGTTCCAATTCCGATGGCACCAGTAACAGTCTGATTGTATATCCGCCTCGCCTTTCCCTTTAGTGTTGAGTATAGGCAAGATTCCCTGGCAACTCCTCGCAGCGCCATTCTCCTCAGACCGTAATGTTCTATTTGCGCTTCCGCACTGTTCACTCGCACCTACTTTTTGAAAGGCACACCCAATGTTGTCTTCTCCAATTATTTTATTAAGTTTATTATAACTCAATCTTCATTTTAAATGTTATTGTTGCACTGAACTTTTTCGGCACGTTTGAGTGAACTGTTGAAGCTCAGTTGAGAAATTACTGTCAAGTATGCTAGGAAGGTTTTAATCGGCTTTTAATATTAGTGGGTTATGAGTGACATTACTTAGGACATCAAGCACATAAAAAAGAAAATCTCCCTACTTTTCTTCGTGTATCTCTCCTCTTCTTTTCGTCTGAGCTTCAGGTCTGCCAACAGCTGTGTTTAAGGTTGAAACCGAAATTCATCTCTGGCAGTCATATATATTTTGGTGCATTTCCGTCCTTGGTTACCTTCTTTTCGAGTTTGCCTTTCTGATACATTTGCAAGTTGTAGCTGCCTTGCAAAAACACATCTGGATGTGTAAGGGGGTTGTGAATGTGCTTGTGTTTGTCAGCGATATGCGAGTATTTTTGCATGTATTTTTGATGGCATGCATTTGTCAACCATATGTATATATTTTTAATTTTATTTGTACAATCAATTTTGATATATGAACACAATATGCTTGATATATACAATGTACCTGCTGTTTGCAAGATAAATGCTTGGAATTGCCGAATGAAAGACGGGCAGGCGTGCCAAATTTATAACCCTATTGAAATAAAGTTTTTTCGTTCGTTCATCCTATTTTAACTGCTTTTTTTTTTTAAAATCCATCTGTGGATGGGCATAGTGTCCACATCTTGGCTTACTTTGAAATTCTGCAATTTCTGTGGTGCCTCCTTGGCTTCTTGGTGCCCTAAGCACGTGCTTAGCTTGCAAAATGGTTAATTCAGTGCTGGAGTCAGTACGGGAGGATGTGTTTCGCAAAAATCTTCCTGTTAATCTCTTAGCTGTTTATCATTGACATTTTTTACTCTTTCCAAAATAATTCTACCTAATTTGTTTTTCAAGAAATGACAGCAACATAACTCATCTATAGTTTTCACACTCCTGGTTGCCATTTTTTTGGGGGGGGGGGGGGGGGATAGAGGGCGGGGATGGGTGGGGGGGGGGTTCCTAAA
This sequence comes from Candidula unifasciata, assembly GCA_905116865.2. Classification (NCBI taxonomy): domain Eukaryota; kingdom Metazoa; phylum Mollusca; class Gastropoda; order Stylommatophora; family Geomitridae; genus Candidula; species Candidula unifasciata. Next base: position 264,210 of record CAJHNH020005268.1, read on the forward strand.
ATATAATTTTGTCTAATCTGCTGGTATTTTTTCGGTCTTCAGACTTTACTAAATAATCTGTGTAGTAATTCCGTTCATGTGCTTTAATCGGCCTTGGTACTCTGCTGGGATACCACTTTTACCCACAGCCTTCCCTTCTTTAGGTAAATTGACAGCTTTTCTAATTGACTCCCGGTGATATCCTACATTATAATAATTTGTACAACTGTATTATACTATATTTTATATATCTATACATTTTATGAGAAGTGCCTTTTGATTTCGACATAATCTGCTATTTTATCATGCGTCTACCAAACAACCAACTTGCATTTTTAAGGTCTGTCTGAGTGGGATTCAACCTATGACCTTCCGACCTACAGGCAAGCATTCTGCCCAACGCTGTACATTGGCTCCCTTTTTTTTTTAGTTTAGTGTTATTGTTCTGCTTACTAACAAAATATTTGTGTTTATATCAGGGGAAAAGAAGAGTATTTAAAATAAATGATCAAATTAACACTTTCTGCGTTCTTTCGACTGTGAGACCAATCAACATTCAATGTAGGCTAAACATCAGTCTCCCAAAATGCAAACTTTATACTACATAATATTTTATTTACTCGCATATCTGACTGTGCCAGCCCTCACATCCCTTTACCGTGTTCTCACTTACTAGTCGTGACCCTTTGAGTCAGTTCATTTCCTTGCCACAGATTACTTCTTGGATGTAATGTTAAGTAGGAAGTGACTCTCTCTTCCGGGACCCGGGTCGATTGTCACAACCAAGTTAGCGAGACCACTTACCCACGAATTATTGCCTGTCTTTCTTCACAAATCAGTCAATACCCTCAGTGTTTCCCAGAATAACAGTAACTCAGCCCAGAACGACTGCTGCAAGCCTTTTTTGAGTACGCCGAAGCCAAATGGGCAATGGAAAACAGTATTTACAGATGAATATGTTCTCTTCTGTGTCTATTTCGGTGCAACGATGGTTAATTATGCCCCTTTTTTCTGACAATGACTACAAAGATTTCAATTACTTCAGTCAACTGTTATAGCTATCTTTGTTATGTCAGCCAATTGCTATAAATTATTTATGTTATCTTAGTCGATGGCTATATTTGTTTTCGTTTTCCCTAGTTAATCGCTGTTGTTTCAGCCAATGAAAAATAATTATTTCAGTCATTTTAGTTAATGACTATTGTCTCAAATAATGGTTGAAATTGTTTCTATTACTTCGGTCAATGATTAAAAAAAAAAACATTTCTTTTTGTTTCAAATTCAACAGCTACAATTATTGGGGATATTTCTGTCAGTGTATTTTTGTCTGTTGTCTTAGTCAATTAATATAATTATTTGCTGTTATTTCAGTTATAATCAACATCAGAAGCAGTATTCATTTTAAATATTATTAAAAGACAAGTCGGTCTCAACCTTAATGTTACATAACTTTAATCTAGTTACTTCAGTGCTATTTTTGACTTTGTGTTATTGGGCTCTGTTTCGTATTGTTAGCAGCTAATGGGTTCATGTCCTCACAAAGTCCTTCTCTTATTATATTTGTAACCTAATAAAGCATATACATTGGTAAAGATAACCAAACCCTAGTGTACAATTGTACTGTTAATGTTCTATTTCTTATAGACCTGCCGCGTAAGGCTGGTTGTCATATCTTTTTTCAGCCTTCTGTCTCGTGTACTTTCATTCATTTCTGACACAGACAAACGTTTATGCCATGATGTCGCAATGAACAGAACCTTCTCTCTCGGTCTCACTGTGCCCCATTTTGCATCCAACTTTCCCACAGTCACGTCTTTTTATCTGTTCAGGGTATTCTCGTCATTCGTGTCCAGAACCACATCTCCGCCGCTTCCGAATAATGTTTCACTAATCCCTCAACTTACCAGCATACACAGGTCATAATACGCTTTCAAAAAACACTGAAGGGAAAGTTCGAGGGCAAGAGAAGACAACATCAGAAAAGAATTGATGAACAGTAGTCTGAGAGAGTTTACAATCAAGACAAGAGACACAGCGGGTTGGAGATCCATTGCGTGCAACCTTCACTGTGGAAATGGTACCTGCTTGAATAATACAATAGTAGTGTTAACGTTACCATACAGTATTCCGGATTCAGTCTGCAGAAGTGGCCGAATTTTTCTCGACCTATGCACTCTGGTGGTCTACCCAGTCTCTGAAACAATGGGTACAAGATAATTTCCAGAATTTTCTGAGAGAGAGAGAGAGAGAGAGAGAGAGAGAGAGAGAGAGAGAGAGAGAGAGAGAGAGAGAGAGAGAGAGAGAGAGAGAGAGAGAGAGAGAGAGAGAGAAAGGCGATCTCATATGCGATGTGTATAAAGCTGTAGGCTCGAACGGCATTTATAATTGTGATCTGTATTTGGTAATCCTTTGCGTTGACAATGCTTCTTTCTTCCCTCTTGCGTAATTTGTGGAACATCTGTTATGTGTTTATTCTGCGTAATAATAGTGATGTTTGGTTTCAAAGTGGGTGCTTCTCGTCCATGTCGATCTCGTTTTTCTCTGGAGGCTCCCACTGTTTGTCATTTACTGTAATATATCTGACGTTGTGTTAAATGTTAAAGACAGTGTCTATATATGATGGGGTAATGGGTTTGCTCACTGAAAATGAGGGTGGGGAGCTGAGAATGTTGAGTCGTCTTCAATTACGCAAGAATAGTAATAATAATAATAATAAATAATAATAATAATAATAATAATAATAATAATAATAATAATGTTCTGATTGTAAGAAGATAATAATATATTTGAAGTGATGCGAAATGTGTAAGAGAATTTTTTTGACGCGGTGGGTGGGGCTGCTCCCTAAAAATTGGGGAAGAAGACACACCCCCCCCCCCCTTCAATTTCTGCGAGTCCTCCACTCCCCCCTTCCCCCAAACCCCCATAATCCTACGCCTATGCCAAGGATAAGTCAACCTCGTTACCTGAACACGAAATCCGACATGTGACAATGCCCAGCATGTGGCTGACACTATAGCTGACGATTTAAGTATCCTAAGCCTGACAAATAGCATTAACAAAACAGCAGACCTGCTGTTGTTAAAGACAGGCACTATGATTAGTCCTCACATTTCTGACTATATCCATGTCACAACTGACATGGAGTCCAAGTTCCGAAGTACACTTTTTACAGATAACCAGTGTGCCGGTCGGAGTGTCTGTATGTCTGTTCATTGGTCTGCCATTCATTTTCTCTGTTGAGAGTGTGCGTGGGTGTAGGTGTGTGTGTGTGTGTGTGTGGTTGGGGGGGGGGGGGGGTTAAATCTTTGTCTGAATATTTTTTTTTCTATTTGAAACGAAATCTACTGGATATCCGTTTTGTATGTCTGACTTTCTGTCTGTCGTCCGGTTAGTTTGTCTGTAAGTTTTCTGTGCTCTCGCGCGTGTGTGCGTGTGTGCGTGTGTGTGTGTGTGTGTGTGTGTGTGTGGATCGTTTCGTTGTTTATTTTCTTCACTTTCTTCTTTTTTGTTTTGTATTATGGATGTCGTATCTGCGTACACTATGCAAACCTGTACAAGGGTAATCAGCACTTCATATATGTAGTATAGAGCGTATCTTATAGTCTGGAACCCACATTGGGAAAGTTATATATTTTAATTCTTGTTACTTTTGTTTAGCAGTAATATCGTTGAATGTCATATTTTTAAATTAAATGTCAAATCCGTTTGTTTTCTTTAATATGTATATATGTATGTATGTATGTATGTATGTATGTATGTATGTATGTATGTATGTATGTATGTATGTATGTATGTATGTATGTATGTATGTATGTATGTATGTATGTATGTATATATATATATATATATATATATATATATATATATATATATATATATATATAATATATATTATATATATATATATAATTGGTAAATTTGTTCACTTCCAGACAAACGACTCAGAGATGTACTTGTAAAAAAATGGTGGTTCTTTGAACGGAATATGATAAATACATTTGGACTACGCAAGTAGCAGGGTTCGTGTATATTGTTCAATAAATGGGAAAAGATGCCAGCAGAGCAGATATATTTCCTTGTTCGTACAAACGATTTTATGCCAGATTTATGCGTTTGTACTTGTCAAATACTCCATCTTCTTTCATAAAGATCTCTCTTCTTGATACCGCCCTCACTGTTCAAACTGGTATATTTTATTTTCTGTTTCACATCTTATATAGAATAATCCAGTTTGATGCAGGCAAAAAGACAAAGTACACATGCTCCTCTTGTTTGGTAATCTATTTCCGTGTCTTCATTTCTAAGACTTCTAATGGAACAACCAAAGAGTTTTCTGTATGACCTTGGTCGTTTGAGACAACACCAAGGAACTTCTACGATGAACTCAGTTTCAAAATAGATTTTTAATGGGTTCCTTGGTCCTATAAAGTTGACTCAATTCTGTTTTATTTTTCCTCAGCCAGTAAGGAACAGTCTCAACTGTTGAATCGCTTCTAATATATCATGCTCTTGATTTTGTTTTACACACACCCACGCACACACACACACAAACACACTCACTCACACACACACAAACACACACACGTATATTCGCATTCTCATAGACATATACACTGACAACAGTCTCTTTTTCCATTCCTTGATGTTTAGTTTTGCTCGCACACTAGATATATATATATATATATATATATATATATATATATATATATATATATATATATATATATATATACTAAACATATATAAATATATATAAGTATATTAGTTTGCCCCGGCTCTATAGCGCAGTTGGCTAAACCGGATTGCGCGGTGACCGGGTGACGAATTCTTTGTGGTCTGGGTTCACTCCCTGGGGTAGGCAGAAAAGCCACACTTCTTCCAGATTTACGGTATTTACAATGGAATCAAGGCCGAAAGGTTGCGATATCCATAATACAGAGTCTAAAGGTTAACAACTCATGGCTATTGGATACTAAAACAAACAAACATATATTAGTTTAGTTGTCTGTAAGAGATACTTCTTAGTTTCATGTAGATTGTTAGCAACTGGATATAGGATCATTTTACCAGATGCGTGTGCGAGATTCGTGACAGCTGAATGTGAGAGAGTCTGAACATCTGTATGTGTGAACATCTGGATAATTGTCTCTGAGAGATTATAGGTAATTATGAGGGCGGTGTGAAAAAAAAATGCCTCCTAGAGAATAAAATGGTGATAAAAATGGTGTATGCAAAAAACATTTTCCGAACGCTTGGGGTGTACTTTGGAAAGTGTCATTATTGCGATGGATATGTCGTCAATGCTGAGAGGTTTCAGCGCTGACCTTGTTTGTTTTCTCGTGTATGGGCGAGCACTGTCATGTTAAAGAACTGTGTGTTTGCCAAGGAGGAACGCGCAGCAATCTTGATTGTAATGTCTGCAACGTTTCCACACAGCATTCAGACTTGATAGTATTGCTGTCCTTTAATAATTGTCCGTGGATTACATCCTGGCAATCCCAGAAAAACGTCATCGAAGCCATTACCGCCAATCCGGCGACCTTGAACACACATTTTTTTCCCCCGTGTGGTTCCGGGGCCCTGTTATAGGGAAAACAAGAATGGACCCACTGCCTACCCAAAAGCATGTCGTAAGAGTCGACTAACTAGAAGCTTCCTTCAAAGTGCATCTGCCTGAGAGGCAAGGAACCAACAGTCTGCATACAAATTAGTCAGATCTATCAAACAGATGCACACGCAATACTCAGGTTCTGGAACAGGACTGTAGTCCAGAAGTGGACGAACAGCCAGAACTTTCTGCAAGAGTTTACAGCTGATGAATGCGAAGAAGAAGAAAAAGAACCTATATTTTGGAGTAGGTGAGCTCTTCTACCTAATTTTTAATGTTGTTTCTTGTTGTTAGGGTCAAAATGATGTACCCAAGACTCGTCGCCAGTAACAATTCGGCAGATAAAGGCACACCGTCTTCTCGTTCATAACGTATCGGGTGTTTCTGACACACCTGGTATCAGGGTTGTTTCATTTCTGATATCAGCAGGCGACATCTTGGACAAAATGTCCTATATCCAAGCACGACATGAATAATGTGACACATTCGATAAATTATAATTCCAAACATAATGGCGACATCTTTTTGCTTCATACTGCAACGGTCCCGAATCAGTTAGTAGACTGATTGGTGTTGTTCATCAGCGGTGTGATCGGTCTTCCGCTACGAGTCTGAACATGCAGGTTGGTCAAGGCTGGGTTGTTTTCATTTATAGTCCTTGCTCATCTCCTAACAATACTGACCTCCACAGAGACATCACCATATACCTCTCTCATTCTCCGATGCATGTCAATAAGTTCACAACATTCCTTTGTCCGTCAGGAATTTAATAGCAGCTCGTTTGTTCAACCTAATTTCCGAGTATGCTGCCACACATGTTAATCAACAAACTGACTACGTATATTTTTACATATGTTTAATCTGGGACCCCGGATAACTATGACAAAATATTCGTCAACTATAAAGAGCCATGCGGTAGGTATTTTGGAGACAACTCATTCTTTGGTCCCAAAAGTTGATTTCTATTTATAAAAGTTCCCTTAAATAAATAAACGCGATGCCGGTGGACACATGAAATTGCTTCTCTGGCCATGAAAACAAAAAAGAAAAGAAAGGTAGTAAGAACTGTCTGGGAGCTAATGGAGATGGGGACACAGTTTTCAGAAATGTCCGACAGTCAGACATCCAGACGATCAGAATGACTAGAGAAATCTTCAGAAACCTACCAGGATGGGAAATCCGGGGATAGTTTGAGAGAAAATGAATAACTTGATCGATTTTTGATAGCCCGCTGTAGCAAGAATGGATAAATAGAGACTCTGCGAAATCGGACGTTTGAGAACATTAAGGAAGAGGATGATTGAAAGTTATTACTTTACAGTATTTCCCCCTTCCTTTCTCTGTGTTTTAATATCCGGACTTCTGTGTAGGACTTTTTATCTTAAAAGCAAGCAATCGATAGAGTCACAAGTGTGTGTAAAGTATGAATGGATATTTGCCTAAAAGACAAGTTGAAGATTTAGAACAGCAGAGAAGTAAATAGATGAAGGGATTAATAGACAGACAGCATATGTATGAAGACATAGACAGACAGGTAGACAACTTAATGGGCACCATCATTCTTTGATGATGTTATGAGTCACATAGGGTTCACAGTCTATTCTTCCATTCCGTTACACCCGGTGCATCTGTTTCAGTATCACGGATCCCCCGTGTGGGTTCCGGGGTCCCATTGTGGGGAAAACAAGAATAGATCCACTGCCTCCCCAAAAGCATGTCGTAAGAGTCGACTTATTGAGTGCATCTGCCGGAGACTCAAGGAACCAACAGTCTGTATTCAAGAGAATGAGATCTGTAAAACTGATGCACACGCAACACTCAGGTTCTGGAGCAGGACTGCAGTTCAGTAATGGACAAGCAACAGGAACTTTCCACCAGAGTGTACAGCTGGTGAACGCGAAGAAGAAGAAGAAGAAGTATCACGGATGGAAGCCAGCACCCTTGGCCCATCTCAACAACGTTGGTACCTGGTGTACACACAAGCAGAAAATGTGGTTACAGTGAAAGCAGAAGCAAATCTGGGCGTGAGTGTTTATATTAGTCCATGGACATTTCGATGATGTTTTTAAGCTGGTAGCCCAGTAAGTGTGCGCGTGTGAATGTATGTGTGTGTGTATGTATGTGTGTTTATGTGTGTGTAAAGAAGCAGAAGATAAAAACGACGATGAAGAAGATGAAAATAACAATACTAGTTTTCTAAATTAAAACCGTCAGGTAGGTCTAAAACTTCAAGCCAATCCTAGAATATGCCATCTTGTTACGGATGAAATATTAATCATTATAGGCTATGTATATATATACGCGAAGACAGGGGCGGGGGAGGGGAAGGGAGGGAGAGACAAGTTCAAAGCCACTACAGCTTATATTGCGCACGACCAGCGGCTGTGTCAGTCAGTGCCACAGTTAAATGTCGTTTGGATCTGGCGTTTGTGCTACACTTTCTATTTGTGATGCACCACTGATTTACACCCTTATTTTCCCCCCCCCCCCCTTCCCCCCCCCCCCCCCCCCCCCCAAAAAAAAAAAAAACTTCTGAATCATCCGAATAGTTTTCACTGAGGAAAGTTAAACCTTATGGCAAACGTTGAAGCATAAGTCCCTGTTCTACTCGTTCGTCCATTTCGAATGTGACGACCGCATCCTGCACGTGCTCAATCTGCGACTTTTAACGATCGCACTGACTGGTACAGAGCTGTCGTGGCGTAGTGGCTAGACGCTCGCCTGCTAATACTAAAATCGTGGGTTAAAATCCCAACCGTGTTGGACTATTTTCAGAAATGACTTTGACTTTCAGGTCGACCCAGACTTAATTTGGTACCAGGTAAAAACTATGGGAAGTAAAGGCCTAAATTTGTCTATAAATTATAGGTGTAGTCCCATATGCCAAAAACGTCTGAAGGTGTGGTAGTAGTAGTTGTACATTTTACCCAACTAGGACATCACACAAAAGATAAACACCCGATGACACAAAGTGCCACTATGCGGATGAGGATCACCCGTGGAAAGGTCCCGAAAACCGTGTTCAGCCATTAGACCATAATTATAGCCGGGCTATATTGCAACCCCTGGCAAGAGCCAGGGTGGGGCTACAAAATAACCAAAAATTGCATTCCACAAGGGGATGACTAGTGTAGAAAAGGGTCCTTTTTATATCTTCATGTCGGCCTATTTGGTTTAAGAGACAAAATATACACAATTGCAAGACATCTGGAGCCTCTCTTGGTAGTTTCGAAATCTCGCAGGCTAGCTTGGTTCTTAGGCTGTATTTCAAGAAACATTGGAGGGTAGTCGAAGAAGAAAGAGGCAAACCTGGAATGACAACATCAAGAAATTAACAGGATTAAGTTATCATACTTATTTATCAAGCGGAAGACAGAGAAAGATGGCGGGTTTTGTGGGCTAGTGCTTCCATCGATTCACCTCTACGACCCTAACAGGTCAAGGGTTATGTTATGTTGTTTGGTTTAGGTGTTGTCAACGCGCTTCGTAATTCCGAAGTACACAGTCCGAATCCCGCTGCGGGTCTATAAAATAAAGGTCTAGCCCTGTGTGTCCAATACGCCCAAAGGTGGTAAGAAAAGGGTCCTTGTTTTAAAACTTTTTTTCGGCGTATTAAATTTTGGCGTTGCAATTCCTAAGTACACAGGCCGATTCCCGCGAGGGTGATTTGGCAACAGACTGCATTGCGTTGATATTGGCCATGATATAAATATATTTATATAGCGCCGACCGTTTAGTGCAGTGGAAACCACTGAACAAAAAAGTTGTCTCGTAAAATCACAAAGAGCAAGAACACGCTGGAGTTGGTTCTGCGACGTCCTGTAAAGCACATGCAACATCGCTCTGTAGATGTTTGGAGTCCGCTTCTTCTTTTCTCTACATCCTGTTCTACTTTCCAGCGTTAGATTTTGAAAAGGCATCTTAATCACGCTTGGCTGTTTGGTTACAGAGAAATTGTTTTTCCATCTGTCTATAGCCTGCGTAAGCGATCTTTAGCTCTACTTGCATTGTCTGACTGAAAAGCTTCGCTGTGCTTCATGGGGCTATGCTAATGCGGACACATGTCCGAACCATTTGATCTGCTTTCTCAAGTTGTTTAGTACTGGTCCCGTCCCAGTCTGTTTCCTGATTTAAGTCACTTCTGATCCTGCCTTTTCTTATTGTATAGGATTTGTGGTGCACATTTTAATTATATTGGTAATATTTTTTATGGTTGCTAGTTGATAATTTGACCATTCTTATAAATTCTAAAATTCTATCATAGAGGGCAAATCTGCGCGCGCGGCACACACACACACAAAGTGCCCTTACAGCCCTTATTTACCACTCTTGCGGTGTAGGCTAAAATGGTTGCGGAGGAGAAGGGGTCTTTCATCCTGAGGATTTAGGGTCGATTGGCAAGTGCTGTCGCCACTGAATGTACAAGTTAGGTTTCCATATGTGCCACTAACAAGAAAAATCCACGACCTTACAAAAAAAACTTATATCTTCCACCGTTAGGCCAAATTACAAATTAACCGAGAAAATCGAAGTTCGACCTTCTTTTGTTTTAGAGTTATCCGTGATGACCGGAGCAAGTACTTCCTTCCTGTAGTCTTTTGCGGCTGAGAACTAATGTCGAATATTTTTTTTTTATATATATGAAAATAAAATTAGTCAAATTGACGTAGTAAATTACCCCTTCAACTCCACTGGTGCATCAGGCATATGATTGATGCACTCATATTTGTGTACAATAATGGGCACTTGATGGGCGATGCGGTCGACATCACTCTAGCACTCTTTAATTGCGGTGAGATTACCTTGTACCCATTTTTAGGCTTGGTCGACCTGGGAGCAAAGATACATTTTGAAGGGAGCAAAATCAGCCTTGATTCAGATTTGAAGCCATCACCTTCCGACCGACAGGCGAGTGTTTGGCAAGTACATTGATGTGGTTTCCGCTATTGATGCAATGCTTTGTTTAAAAAAAAAACAACCTCAGGTTCAACCAGCATCCCCGAAATGGGAGAGTTAGGTTATAAGTGTAACAAGGTTATGTGCGCCATATAAAATGGCGTAGCACTGCACGCCACCAAGCGCTCTGAAAAGGAATCTTTCAGTGTTGATAGGACCAAATGAAAAAGACCCAAAAACTTTCCCGACCGGCAACGAAGTCGTCTAGCTGCAAACTAACTGGCGACCCGTTCGCCAATCATGTTAAAACTGTTAATTTGTTTCGTTCAACCCCACCAGGACCGTACAACGAGCGATGAACAAAGTGGTACTATTCAGATGAGAATCATCTGGGTACAAGTCCTAGAAACTATGTTCATCCGTTAGGTTATATTAAAGGCTCCCGACTACAGTCGGAGTGAGGCTTTAAAGTAAGGAAAAATTGCGTCCAACTTTGACACAGGTTGTATAGCAACAATGAACATTTTATGCCAAACGATCTCTTTCTCTGCTACAAGAGTCCAGCATTAATATCTGTTGATAAATCATGTGCCATCGAAGGTTTGCGCTTGTTTCTCATGGGATTATTGTCCAAGTCTGACGGGAGTGACGGCGTTTCTTGCGTATAATCGACGTCCAGGAAATATTCTCATTATTTCTTATAACCCGTGCTTCTGTTTTCGATTTCCGTCCCCTGAAAGAAAATGTGGGTGAGCAACGATTATTTCCCCTTTCTTTCTTGAACGAGGGGTGACAATTTCTGTTTATTGGTGTATATTTGGGGTGGCCAGAGGAGCAGAAAGATAGCCTCATTGTAGAACAACATATACAAATTGACATGGATATAGAAAGGCAAGCGTTTGAGGTAACATTTAGTAAGAAACTCATATAAGAAGGACATAATTCTGCAAATGGCACACAGGTATATATGTACAAGAAAATGAAGAAATCTGTATTTATTTCCCTCATACCGAAACGTACACCACCACTTAAGTAACTTATAGCTATAACTCAGTCATATCCTTGTGAGGTTCAATTTTTCGTTTTTTTTTAGCCCCACCCTGGCTCTTGCCAGGGGCCGCAATATAAATAGTCCGGCTATTAATATGGCTTAATGGCTTAACGAGGTTTCTAAGACCTCTCCACAGGTGATCCTCATCCACATGGTGGGACTTTGTGTCATCGGGTGTTTATCGCTTGTGTTATGTCCTAGTGGGGTAAAATGTACTACTACCACTACTAAAAAAACTTACTGCTGTAATCTTCATCCCCATTGTGGGATAACATGTTTCGTTATTTTGAAGCTTCACCCTGGCTATTGCCGAGGGCCATAATATAACCTAACGATTAAACGCGGTTTCCGTGACCTATCACGGATGATCCTCATCCGCATGGTGGCACTTTGTGGCGTTCTGCAAGGGTAAAATTGACTACTACTCACAAGTGAACTTTGTTTATCCTTAGGTGCCACACATTTTAATGCAGCCCTGTAACCCTGGGAAAGGGAAGGGGTGGGAAGGAGCCAAGTGTTTAAAAAAATATATACCATGGATGCTCTTGGAGTATTCGTCATCTTAGAGAAATTAAAGGGAAAAAAGTTAAGGCCGTTGTTTCACTCGCGGACTTTGGTCTTGATCCAGAATTTGTGTTCCGCGTGAACATCCGTTTTTTAAATCTCTTTTATTTGTATGCAGACTTTTATGACCCCAGGCAGATGCACTCAGACTAAAGACGACACTCCTAATTAGTCGCCTCCTTTGACATGCTAGCTGGGGAGGGGCAATGGAGGGAGGGGAAATGGAGAGAGGGAGCAGTGGGTTTATTCATTTGTCTCCAAAATGGAGTCCAAAGACCCAGATGGGAAACTGGGAGATTAGGTGTCCAGAAAGAAGAAGTATAATTCTTCTTTTTTTTCTCTCCTTCTTCTCTCCCACCTTGTATATCGGTGAAGTCTCGGGGAGAGATGTAACCTTCGTTGATGAGCTCTGTCAAAAGCACTATTATCACTGATTTTCATTTCTCTAATGTTTTTCTTTATGCCATCACTCCATATGTTGCGAGGTTTTCCTCTCACTCTATACCCGTTGTAACGCTTCAGTGTGGCTCATGTGGTAGATTGTACCAAGGTATTCTTGTTAGATGTTCAAACTACATCATTTTTGTTTTTTGATGATCTGTAAGACTGGCCCTGTTTCTAGCATACGTCTGATTTCGTATTCTGCTTTAAAATCCTGCAGCTCGTCTAAGGCATATAATCTCTGTTGTCACAATTTTATGTTAATTAAACACAGTCATCATCATGTAGCAGGTCCTTTGCAAAACGTCGCTCTCATCACATTCTGCCTGAAAGAAACTCGGTCTCTCGCCAGTTCTCCCGCCTAATGCACTTTCACACTCAAGGAGTCACTTATATCCTGTGCCCATCTTCGTGTCGGTCGGCCCCTGCCCCTCCTTCCTGGTACCATGCCTTCTGCTATAATTTTTTCCAATCCGTCGTGGCGCTTGATATGACCAAAATATTTCAGTTTTCGAGAAAGGATGCTGTTTATTAGCCAATCTTCCTTGATGTTAAGATCTTTTAAGATGTCAACATTTCTCATCTTCTTTGTCCAAGATATTCTGAGAATCTTTCTATAGCAATTCAGCTCAAAAGCCCCTATTCTCTTTCTTAAGAACTGAGAGATAGTCCACGACTCATACGTATGTAGCCACAGGGAAGATGCATGCTCTCAAAAATTCTAATTTTTAACTCCTTGCTGGTGCTTAACCATAGTCTTTTAAGGCTGTTCAATCTTTGCATTGCTATTGCCATCCTCCTTTTAATTTCTGTCGAACAGTCTAAATTGTTGTTTATTATAGAGCCTAGATATTTAAAGTGTGTGCCATTTTCAATTTCTTCATCATTTATTGTTATTTTTGGGTGACAGCCTGTTTTATCTGTGGATTTATTTTCGTTTTCTTTAAAATCAAGAGCATATTTTGATCTTCACTGTGCTTTTGGACAAACAATATTAATATTTCGATCCCTTTACGCTGTTCGAAAGGAGGACTGTGTCATCTGCGTAGCGGAGTTCCGAAATAGGGTTGCCACACAATTTTGAGCGGATCATAACTGTCACAAGTCTGGTCATTTTTGACATTTCTCATTATATTTTCTGAGTATATATTGAATAGGTATGGTGAGAGAATGCACCCATGCATCACAGAGCAGGGCACTCACTTGCCCTAGCGATCGAAAAGGTTGCTGAAGGCTGAGGACATGGTCTAAACCATGTGGATGTGAAAGCAACGGGAATCTACCACATTACTATCCCAAGAAACTCATCATGGAAGCCAAAAATGAAACTAAAAGATCTGATGGTGAGGCACCCAGGCCAGGCAGATCACAAACGCGAACTGGGGAAGAGAACGATGGCAGAGCAAGTAAGGGTAGTTGTGATGACGGCCTAAAGCCTGACGGTACTACAACAGAAAACTCTGTCACCGCTCTAAGCAAAACTTTAAAGTTAGGAACGTGGAATTTTAGGAGCATGTGTCAGGGAAAACTTAGCAACTTTGGCAGAGAATTAGGAAGGAAACTCACAGTAGTATCATAAAAATATAATGAACCTCATAAATACTGTTAACAATATTCTCGTCTCATGTTTGCCTTAGATTACTGTTCTTTATTTCGTAATATCATTTTTTCCCCATTAAAATGTGTTACCTGACAGACTTGCTACTATTTGAAATTACACGGCAAGCTGTCACGCAGCAATAATTGCAGGAACCATGTCACATATTTTCCATGAATTAAAACGAACAACTGTTTCTTATCGTTTTATATTTTTCTACCGGAAAATAACGCAATGGATAGCTAGTGTACCGGACAACTTCCAATTATATTTTTAATGTAAACAAGATTAAACACGCATTTTATCCATATTCAATAACTGTGGGTTCAGTCAGGTAAAAGATCTGAACATTGTTCGCACTGTTTAGGAGCTTCCGGCCAGCCATAGATCGATAAATACTTGTGTTTCTGTGGCCATACGTTAACAACTTGACTTTGGAGGCTGATAGGTTCAAATATGAAAATGCACAAGGTAGTTTTATTTTTATTATTAGTGCAATGTTTATAATAGTGTATAACTGTTTTCCTTGACTTTCAAAGCAAGTCAAATAAAAGTGAATTATCCCTCTCTTTTTTTAAACACTAGTGACGCATGGACACTTCAACGATGTTGGTAGCTCGTTCTACCTGTTTGACCTTATGCGTGCCTCAATCCAGCTGTAAAGTCTGGACATACCAACGTATATTCAAAACACGATGATAACGTATATATCGTTTATTGTGGCACAGCATTAATTCATTCTGTCGATGTTAAGATGCAGATCAAGAAAGAAGATGTTGGACCATATGGTAACATGTCGTAGAGGAGCTAGTGAGTTATGATGAACTGCGTCCCAGGGCAGAATGGGCTATAAAAAAAAATTATAATAATGGCACATAATTTCCCACATAATATAGGATAGTATCTGTGCCTGTCCGACTTCTCAACTCAGCATGTCACTGAATAGAGACAAACATGGTGATACAAAAACAGTTGGAACTTATCAGAACAACGCAAAGGTTAAACGTGTGCTTTAGTTCTAGACACATGACAGTTTGTAGGTTTCAGACACTTGACGTCGAGTCTGGGTTGTAGAGACGTGACAGTAGAACAATCTGCTGTAAAGTGTGACACCTTCTAACCTCTTGATGTAAACCTGCTCATACAAGACCAGCCAGGGAGTCCAGAAAGTACGAGTACTTTATGCAGTGTGAAACTTTCTTTTTCCTGATTAGGATCTTTCTCCGAGACAGGCACTGGCAATTATGGCTCTCCGACATCTCGATTGATCGATAGATCAGTTTGTCCTCTCCCAGCTACTACTTAAATGTTTGCCGTACCATCCTGAAATTCAAAAATCCTAACCTGGACAGCAAACCAACAGTGTAAAGTAACGGACCCTTTTCCAACCCTTTAGGCCCATTGGTTAAGTACTGCTAGACCTATAATTTTTTAGATCAAGCGGCACTTGGTGAGTGATGTGGTCAGCATCACACCAGTCGCCTTTACCTCCCAGGACTGTACCTAGTACCCGCTCAAAGCTGAATCGATCTGGGGCCAAGGTTATTTTTGAATAGCGTCGGGCCCGGCCCCTGTCAAGAGCTGAACCCACGATCTTCCGAGCCGCATGCGAGCGTCCAGTCGCTAGATCTCGGCAGATATCTCTACAAAGAATGTTAAATTAGTGCAGCCCTAACGGTTTCACCGGCCAGGTGTAATCTACAGTTCTATGCGGGTATAGATCCTACATATCTCTTATTCTTAGTCGAGGTTTCAACTACAATGCACTCAGGTCTGTCTGTCTGTCTGTCTGTCTGTCTGTCTGTCTGTCTGTCTGTCTGTCTGTCTGTCTGTCTGTCTGTCTGTCTGTCTGTCTGTCTGTCTGTCTGTCTGTCTGTCTGTCTGTCTGTCTGTCTGTCTGTCTGTCTATGTCTGTATGTCTGTCTGTCTGTCTGTCTGTCTTCCTGCCTGTGTATGTATGTATGTATGTATGTATGGATGGATGGATGGATGGATGGATGGATGGATGGATGGATGGATGGATGGATGGATGGATGTATGTATGTATGTATGTATGTATGTATGTATGTATGTATGTATGTATGTATGTATGTATGTATGTATGTATGTATGCATGCATGCATGCATGCATGCATGCATGCATGCATGTATGTATGTATGTATGTATGTATGTATGTACGTATGTATGCATGTATGTATGTATGTATGTATGTATGTATGTATGTATGTATGTATGTGTATGTATGTATGTATGTATGTATGTATGTATGTATGTACTGTATGTATGTGTATGTATGTATGTATGTATGTATGTATGTATGTATGTATGTATGTATGTATGTATGTATGTATGTATGTATGTATGTATGTATGTATGTATGTATGTATGTATGTATGTATGTATGTATGTATGTATGTATGTATGTATGTATGTATGTATGTATGTATGTATGTATGTATGTATGTATGTATGTATGTATGTATGTATGTATGTATGTATGTATGTATGTATGTATGTATGTATGTATGTATGTATGTATGTATGTATGTATGTATGTATGTATGTATGTATGTATGTATGTATGTATGTATGTATGTATGTATGTATGTATGTATGTATGTATGTATGTATGTATGTATGTATGTATGTATGTATGTATGTATGTATGTATGTATGTATGTATGTATGTATGTATGTATGTATGTATGTATGTATGTATGTATGTATGTATGTATGTATGTATGTACGTATGTATGTATGTATGTGTATGCATGTATGTATGTGTATTAAAATCAACACAAGGCAGCCTGATGCTAAATCACCCGTGGCTGGAATCGAACAAGGTATCTGAAAATTGGAAGCTCGTTCGCACCCATATTGGCTTGGTTGATCTGGGAGCCAACGTAAAACTAGTCCTACATCGTTGCTTTTGGACTTTAGTAGCACGTGGCTTTACTATTCAGGGATAACCGTCGTGGTGTAACGGCTAGGGGTGCGCCAACGAAGTCGAAAGTGGGAGCCTCAGATCCTTTTTCGGTTGCCCTATAAAATATAGCCCTAGCCCTATTTGTTTAAATCGTGTGACAGCTGGGAAAATTGTCCATAACTTTACTTTACTTTACTCACTACATGCGAGTATACGCTTACTTGATCTAACAATCAGACAAGGCTTCTGTGGAAACCCTGGCCATTAACAAGTCCCGCATGATATTCAAATATGTATACACGTGTTCTATTTATACAGCAACATTTTGTTACACCCATCAAGGAAGAGACCTGGAACCTTCTGGCACCTGAAGAGCTAGACCCAACAGGAGCTACCCCACCTCAGTTCGCTCAAGGCGGCCATGGCTACACAAACAAACTGAAGGGAACTTCACCTATCCGGGTTCCTTCTGCTGACATTTTCCTACAGAAACAACCGCCGATTCTTGCCCCAGAGACCTTTTCGCTAGTTCAGGCATTCCGGTATTCTGCTGTTGCGCTTGGAGCAAGGTGATTGGTGTTGGTGCAGACTGCAATAGTTGTCTGTCTCCTTACATGTGGGGCTAGAGGCGAATCTGAATTACCGCAGTCAATGGAATGTAACAAATGGCTGTTGGTGTGAAAATAGCACAGGGAGAATGCAACGATCCAGGCTGCCTCAGGTGATGTTTGGGAGAGCTGCAGCCTAGGGGGTTGGAATATAAGTTCCTACCCCAGCCCCCAGTGCCTCAGCCCTCTCCCCTTAAATTGAAAGGAAGCTGCAGATCATTATTTTCAACGTGTAGGTGCTGGTTCCCCATTCCTTTTTTTTTTCAAGGAAATTATAGACACACGGTTTCCTTAGAAGTCAAAGTGCAGATTTCTGTGAGGCGAGGATACAACAGTCTGCATATACATAAGCCAGATCTGTAAAACGGATGTACACGCTAAACCTAAATTCTGCAAAAAGACCAAAATCCAGAAGTGGTCTAACAACCCAGGCTTTCCACCTGGTCTGTAGTCGGTGAACACGAAGAAAAAAAAAGAAAACGACGAAGAAGAAGGAAGAGGAGGAGGAAGATGAGGAGGAGCAGAAGAAGAAGAAGAGGAAGAACAAGAACATGAACTGGGGAAGGAGGAGGAGGATAAGGAGAAGCAAAAGAAAAAGAAGAAGAAGATGAAGAAGAACAAGAAGAAGAAGAAGAAGAAGAAGAAGAAGAAGAAGAAGAACAAGAACAAGAACAAGAACAAGAAAAAGAACAACAAGAAAAAAGACACAGGGATGGACATACATAAAGAAAGTCAAACTGACAGACAGGAGGACAGAAGCATGGATGTTTGGACAGACAGACAGGAGGACAGAAGCATGGATGTTTGGACAGACAGACAGAGAGAACGAACAAACGAACATACATACATACATACACACACACATGCATTCATACATACATACATACATACATACATACATACATACATACATACATACATACATACACACACACACATACACATAATACATACATACATACACACACACACACACACACACACACACACACACACACACACACACACACACACACACACACACACACACACACACACATACACACATACATACATACATACATACATACATACATACATACACATACATACATACATACATACATACATACATACATACATACATACATACATACATACATACATACATACATACATACATACATACATACATACATACATACATACATACATACATACATACATACATACATACATACATACATACATACATACATACATACATACATACATACATACATACATACATACATACATACATACATACATACATACATACATACATACATACATACATACATACATACATACATACATACATACATACATACATACATACATACATACATACATACATACATACATACACACACACACAGACAGACATGTCGGCGTTGCTGTACATACATCTATAAATCGAGTACGTTCAAAGAAAACACACAAAAGGATAAGAGTACCATTGTTATAGCAGAATCGTGTGCAGAGTATTCTCGTTGTATTCACTTTTGTCACGATTCTCGTCAGTCTGTACTGATCAAGTTATACTGTGTCGAAACACATCTATTCTGAATTATCACACTGACTGTTTATGCAACGAAATTGGTTTGCATATTTGAACCTATTGTAATCACCATCTGCTTAGTTTTAAGGCGCTTACCCAACAACAGATCAAACCTTTACTCACAGCTGCAGTGTTCACGCCTTTTATTGGTACGAACAGCAGCTGTTCACTTTGGTATTACTTTAAATCGGTGAGTTTTTCTCTTATTGTGAGGTAATTTCTCACTTTTAGTCTCTTATCTTATATAAACATAGACAGAATATCCAAAGCAGCCAACTTCACAGCAGTCGACCCAGAAAATCCAGAAAATGAGGAACTTTACTTTTCAGGTGAAGAATTAGATCCACACACAATAAATAAACTACTATTTGCAAACGATCTGTGCCTGTTCTACAATGAAGAGGTGTAGACTTTGAAAACATTTGAACAAGCTAAGTTCCCACGCAGAAGATATAACAAGAAAATAAATACTACCACAACCGAAGTAATAAATGTCAGTAGAATTCCTAGTCCGCTGCATGTTACGTTGAATGGTACTTGTCTGAAGCATGCTAAAGAATGTAAATATCTAGGAAGTATATTCTCGGAGGATGGAAGAATATATCGTTAAATAGAAGCAAAATGCTAATGAGCCAGTGCACGTATACACGAACTGAACCATTATAAGGACATCCAAGCGTAAGTATGAGCGCCAAGAAACAGATTATAAACATCATATTCATACCAACACTGTGCTACTAGTGCCAGACCTGGACATTATTAAAAACTATTCTGCGTAAAATTAACACCTGTGAAATTAGATGGCTGAGAAATGCCGCCAATTTAACCATCTGAGACAAAGTTAGAAATGATATTATCAGACACCATGCAGCAAATTCATTGAGAAACAGAAGATCAAATATTTTTGTCATTTAGTAAGAATACAGCCAGAACAACCTCCAATGCAGCCGCTACATATGAAAGGATCTGAAGTGAAAGCAAGAGGGTGTCCTAGGAGGAATGGATTGATGACATTAAAGAGCTTCTACGTCGTCAGGGAATGACAGAAGCCATTGCTGCCCATCAAGCAATGGATCGCAAACTGTTCCTGCCCACAACGCTTAATGGCAGAAGTGAAAGCTGATGATGATTATGATGATGATGACTGGAGAATTTTAGTCTTCCCTGAAACTATTAAGTAAATGTTTCAGGGAACTGAAATTCTGTTTAGCGATTGTTGGGTAATTTGTTGTTGTTGATGGGTGTTTTTTTTTTTTTTTTTTCTTTTCTTTGTTTAAGTCGTCTCTACTTGGGCAGGGTTTCTACGACTTGGCCTAGAGGATTTTCTCATCCGAGTAGTGACGCACTACACTTGGCTTCACAGGTTGTTAATCGCTCAGGCTGCCGTCCTGCTTGGTTTCAATTTCATTCACTCACATATACTTCTACTTCTTCTTGGTGTTCACCGCTTGTAAGCTCCAGCGCAAAGTTCTGATAGTTCATCTACCTCTGGACTTTAGACTTCTTCCAGAACCTGAGTGTCGCGCGCTCATCCGTTTTACAGATCTAACTTTTTGTATGCAGACTGTTGGTTCCTTGTGTTTCAGACACACGAACTACAACATCGAAGGAAACCTCTAATTAGTCGACTCTTACGACATCTTTTTTGGGAAGGCAGTGTTTATGTTCTTGTTTTCGCTACAAGGACATCCGGAACCCATAGAGGCAGATATATACACAAGTTTCAGCTGCCACTAAACACAAAACGTTCCTGCGTGTATACAACTAGGTAAAAGTAGCCCGATAGCAGTAACTGTCATTGAGATGTGAATTTAGCACTTAGTATAATGCATTGTCCCTTTTTACAGAGGTGACAAAGGGAGTCTTGAAGAGAGAATTTAGTATGTGTATCCAGCAAGCTTTCTTGGATACTAGATTGTATTAATGTCTTATTCTCTTGGTGGGTTAAGTCAATATTAGGCTGTACCATGTTGCTGTCGCTTCTGACCAATTGTGCGCTATTGCATTGCCTTCCAAGCCACAGTAATCTGGAATCAACACAATACAAATTATTCTACTGAAGATCATGAGTGAATCAACTCTGGTCTCAAGTCTACAAACTGCTTGTCTTTTGGGTCAAAATTGCTTGTAGGCTGACATAGCATCAGTCAGAAAAACCACTCTGCTATATTTGCTGTGCTGTTGTTCATTCATGAAAGAACCTGCCACCAGAAAGTGCATCTGCGTCTGCTCTGCAATTGGAGGAATATGAAGCTGTTGGTATAGCTTGGTTAATTGTTAAACCATTTGGGCATTCTATGTATATCCCTCCTCCTCGTCTTTTACTGCTTTCTTTGGTAAACCATCCGTATACACTTTAATCCAACTCGTGCGGATAAAGTCTGTTGATGTCTCCTTCTGTAACAGGCTTCAATTCAGTGCTGCTCATTGGTTATTTGGATGAGATCCCTAGTACAGTGGTTCTGACTGTTGGCAGGACATCCCCAAGCCAGTGTAAAAGAAGGGGGGAGGCAGTGATTGTGAGGTTTCGGTGGAACATTTGGTACTTGTGAGGGAGTTTGAGGTCAGTGAGCATGGAATTAGTTTTCCTGATAAAACATTTCAAATGCAATAAACAAACAGACAATATAACGATCGGCACTCATAGAAAGAAGTAGAAAGAAAGAAGAACACACTAAACAAAAACAAAATCGAAAGCTATATTTACCGTGCCGGAATCAAACCTGTCACTTCCATCCAGATGGCGTGTATGCCTGCTATGGAAACAAGTGAACTAAGAACGTGGTCAACTAGGCACCCCTAAAAAGATGTCATTTGCCATTCTATCGTACAGCTTGAAATCCACAACTATGGAATACGGACAGAATTCATCTCAAATCATTGAAATGGCACCATAGGTAACAGAAATTTATATTAACGAAGCATAGCTCGAATAACAATCACACCAACAATATACAAAGGGTTAACCCCCTTTGGAAAGGCTCAAGGGCTCCCTCCCTGTCTGTTTATTTATTTACTTAATAAAACATGTTTTCCTCAGTCTAGCCCTCTGAGGTTTTTGCGGTCGGCTGTGTATGTGTTCTTCTTTCAAGTGGTGGTATTATGAGAGTTGGACGAGGATCTTTGTGTCTCTCCTGTCACCAGAGCATGGAGACCAGTAATTTTTTCCATGTCTAATAAGGGCGTGAAACGCATGGCCCCTGACTTAACGTGAGAAGCATGATTTTGAATGTCTGCGACTTTCTGAAAATGTGATTTAACGTTTTTGCAGCTATCCCATATTTTAGTGTTGGCCTCACATAACCTATAAAGGTCCTCTCGAGGATAGTGAGGTTTGCCCCCAAGTTTGCATCCTGCAGTGACATACATGTCTTTAAAACCTTAAAAAAAGCTGAAACCCGCCTCATTATCATTTGAAATACATAATTACAGTATACAATCTCTTAACCCCATCCCACTCCGAGTTGAAATAAGTATTTACAATATCTCAGAGTTTCAACTTATTCAGAGCTGAAATACCGTGAAACCTCAATATTCGTCATTACTCCGTTCCTGATAGAAGAACGAACATTAAAAACGGCGGATATTGAACGAAATTTTCCCATTGGAATTAACTAAAAATGGTTTAATCCGTTCACAACCCCTATCTCGCTTATCTATTCTTTAACAACAACAACATTTCACTCAAAAATCGATCTCGAAAATCATGGCAAATACGTTTTAATTACATATTATTAACCCATGTACTTATTCAAGACAGGTGGAACCAGATCAAAGAAACATACAAAACAACCAGCAACAACACATTAGGAACCAGGAAAAAAACACCACAAAGAATGGATAAGCAGTCAAACCATGAAGTATATTGCCAAGCAAAAAAGAATAAAGAAACTCATAAATCACACTAAATCAGAACGTCAGAAAGACAAATTGATGTTAGAATACAGCGAACTAAATAAAATGGTAAAGAAATGTGCCAGAACTAACAAGAGAAGATTTATGGAAAATCTAGCAGAAACAGCAGAAAATGCTGCTAAAGCACATGATCTACAAACCCTACACAAAATTACCCAGCAAACTGCAGAAGCAGAAACAATTACTAGAGCATACCCATCAGAGATAACCAAGGCAAACTGCTGACCACAGAACACAAACAAAACATGCAGTGGACTAAACACGTCTCTAACCTCTTGAATAGACCAACGACATGCCGGGGGCCACACCTGTTAAAAGTCAAAGAGGACACCACACAAATGAGGCACCATCTCGACCCACACAAAACAATGGCCACAGTCAACCTAGAAATAGGCTTGACGTCTTCCTCCGAAGTCGGAGTACATCTGCCGGAGAGGTGGGGAACGAGTACTGCAAACAAATAAGCCAGTAAAACGGATGTACACGCACAACTCAGGTCAAGGTCAAAGCCAAAAGTCCATTTTGGACGAACAACAGCGACTTACCGCCGGAATTCACAGCCGGTGAACAAGAAGAAGAAGAAGAAGAAGAAGAAGAAGAAGAAGAAGAAGAATAGACCTGATCCTGAACATCCCCCAGATATTCAACCAGCCTCTCAGGATCTTGACATTATTACTGAACCACCAAGCAAACAAGAAATCCTTAAAGCTATCCACACTTTAAAGAACAACAAAGCACCAGGCAAAGACTAACTGCCAGCAGAACTTCTCAAAGTAGATCCCAACACAACTGCTAACATTCTAGAAACATTGTTCAAGGATATTTGGGAAAATAAAGTGTTGCCTGATGACTGGACTGAAGGAACAATTGCCAAATCCCCAAAAAAGGATATTTAACAGACTGCAATAATTGGAGGGGAATTACTCTACTCTCAGTACCAAGCAAAATATTTTGTAAAATCATCACAATGCTGCTTGAAAAAGGAGTAGATAAATGTTTACGAGTGGAACATGCAGGATTCAGAAAGGGCAGAGGAACAACTGTGCACATCTTCACCCTACGTAACATTTTAGAACAATGCAGTGAATGGCAGAGAAGTACAGTAGAACCTCGCTTAACGAGCACCTCTCATAACGAGAAGTTCGCATAACGAGCAAACAAATTGTAAAAAAAAATGACTTGCTTAACGAGCGACGTCTCGCATAACAAGTGGCGAGGAGATGGGGAAGCCCGAATTATGCGCATGTTACATCAGTCTGTCTTTAGCACTCGTTCCAGTAGCATCGTAGTGTCGCTTGTGATCACACATTTTCTCAGACGTGTGTTATATTGTGATATATGTACATGAATCCTCCAGACCTACAAGATGACCTCTCTGAAGAATTTAGGTTCATCAAGATCCAGTTTCTGCCTCCCAATACCACTCCGTTACTCCAGCCCATGTGCCAGCAAGTTATTTCTAACTTTAAGAAGCTCTACACTAAAGCACTCTTCGAGCATTGTTTTCAGGTGACTGAAGAGATCAACCTCTCTCTCAGAGAGTTTGGAAAAATCACTTCCACATCGTTGCCAGCCTCAAGATGATCGACAAGGCGGGGAAGGGGTTACCAAGAGAACCATAGCTTCTGCTTGGAAGAAGCTTTGGCCGGAAAGCGTTGTCGATTTGTGACTTTGAGGGGTTCGAAACAGTACCTGTGGAACCTGTAGTCAACTAGATTGTGTCTTTGGCCACTATCATGGGATTGTAGGTGGATAACAGTTATATCGAAGAGCTTGTGGAAGAGCACAGGCAAGAGCGGACTACGCAAGAGCTTATAGAGTTGCATTGTGTTCCACAGTAAGAAGTTTTGGCGGAAAGTTTGTTAGAGGAGGAGAAGGAGAAGGTAACAGAAAATCAACAATCTTTTGACGAAATAAGAGAAATGCTGAAAGCATGGGAAACTGTTGCATCTTAAATGGAGAAGCATCGCCCTAATAAAGAAGTGGCTATGCGCGTTGCAAATTTATTTAATGATAACGCTGTGTCGCGAGGATAACATCAGAGAAACTCTACAACAGCACGATGTGCCTATGGTCAAGGCGACCAGAAGAGCTAGAAACAGAGCCTTATATCTCCTTCGACACCCACAGCGGTAAAAGAGGAAGTGAAGAAGAAGAAGAAGAAGCTGTGTCGCGTTTTCGCTAAATTTTGAAGCGTCGGCAAAAACAAATGTCTTTGGTGATCTTTCTAGTAAAACAAAATAATTAGCTATGCATCATAATTATTTCGACTTTTTGTTCTGCAAATCGAATTCGCATTTCCGGTGGGTTTGCTCTGCGTTTGAAGAAAAGATGAAGATGATTCACTCGCCTTAACAATATGTATATAATTTTCTGCGAATAAACGTTATACTTAGCATTTTGTGAGTATTTTTTTTTCCACATGGAACGCATTATCGTATTTTTCATTAATTTGTATGCGAAAAATTGTTTCGCATAACGAGTGTGTCGCTTAACGAGTATGATTCTGGAACAAATTATGCTCCTTAGGCGAGGTTCCACTGTATATATATTAACTGACTCGTGAGCCAGCATACCGCGATCGAAACCCACTGCAGGCTGCGTGGATTTTTGTCGTGGTATGGGACGTCGCAGGTCGACCCAGCCTAAAATGGGTACCAGGATGGGCTGTCCTGGGAAAGTAAAGACAGCCGGCGTAATGCTGACCACATTACCCACAGAGTGCTGATGGTCTGTAAAAATATGGGACGCTATGCCCATATGCCCGATGCGCCGAAAGGCGTGAAAAGGGATTTTTACTTTACTTTACATAGAGACAGTCTCTGGAAAATGTTACGACATTGTGGAATTCCAGAAAAGATAGTCAACATAATTGCTCTCTTCTATAAAGACTTTTCCTGCAGTATAAAAAATTACAATACATCTTTCCCAGTAAAGACAGGTGTAAGACAGGGAGGTGTCATGTCATCTCTCCTCTTCAACCTTGTGATTGATTGGATACTAAAAAACACATTAGACAAGACATTGAAAGGCATACGGTGGACTCCATTCACCATGCTTGAGGACCTGGATTTTGCAGAGGATATAGCACTCCTATCACAAAAACATGAACATATACAAGAGAAAAGTAACAGACTTCACAGCACAGCAGAAATGGTGGGACTGAGAATAAATATAAAGAAAACTAAGATCAGGACAAACAGTTCAAACCAACAACCAGTGACCATAAGTAACCAATCACTTGAAAATGTAGAACATTTATCATATCTTGGCAGTGTGGTGTCCCTGCTGGGAGGGACAGAGGAAGACAAACAGTCACGCCTGAACAAAGCTAGAGCTGCTTTTGGAAGGATGAGGCAAATCTGGAAATCCAACAGTTACTGCAGAGGAACAAAACTCCGACTCTACAAGAGCATTCTTTTGCCAGTTCTTCTTTGTGGAGCAGAATGCTGGAGAATGACCAAAAAGTATGTACACAAGCTTTCCACCTTCCATCACACATGCCTACACAGAATTATCAAAATTTTCTGGCCAGATACAATCTCAAACACTAAACTACTTCAAGTCACAAACCAAGAAACTCTAGAAAGTATGATAACCAGGAGAAGATGGAAATAGCTCGGCCACGAGTTTAATGAGACATGAATCCTGATGGAATCCGCCCCAAAACAGCTCTCACATGGATACCAGAGGGAAAGAGAAAAAGGGGGCGCCCATAAACAACATGGAGACGAACGATGGAAAGTGACCTGAGTCCACACACAAAACAGATACACTGATTAACTATTGCGATGTGTGGGTGCCTTTTCTCGATGAAAACCTGCATGTTTACTCAAGTGGACAGACCTTCCTCAATACCAGCACTTGGTACTGGCCTATCATCTTCTTTCTCCTCGTCTGAATGACCTTGGCCCAAGCCAAGAGGAGAGAAGAGGAAGAATAAGGGGGGAAATGGTTATGACTTTGAAGGGATATTGCATATAAATACCACAGAAAAATGTCAACAACAACAACACACACACACACACACACACACACACACAGGGAAAATATACATTATTAAACAAAATATAAGAATATTGGCTTAAACCAACACAGCCAACGTGCACTGGATCGCAAATTATTCCTCCCCACGGCGCTTAACGGCAGAAGTGGTTTTTGATGATAATGAAAATGGTTTCACTGCACGTATTTACAATATTTCCGACTACCGTCACAGTTCGAGCTCAAATGCGTATTTGTATTTTCTCCGTGTCGTCGTCTGTGGCTTAGTCGTTGCAAACAAGCTTCGTAATGCCGAGGTGCCGGATTCGATCCCAGCTGCAGGCCTTACGCCTTGCGTTGGTTTTCGAAAGTGGTATCAGAAGCCGATCATCCAAAAGCAATGGCAAACTACTAGACGTAAATGTGCCTAGAAAAATCACAACAGCCAAAAATTATTGAGTTAATTCTACAACGTCATGTAAATGATACGCAACTAACAATTATCACCGAGTATGTCTGCCTGTGAGACCTGGACACTTACTAAACAAGCGGAACAGCGCATAAATGCATTTGAATATAAATGTTACAGACAGGTTCTAAGAATATCTTGGGTAAAGAAAAGAACAAATGCATCCATACTTCAAGAGCTGAATATTGAAGAGGGTTGGCTAGTAAAGACAATAAAACAAAGAAAATTGAAATATTTTGGTCACTTGAAACGTCATGGAAGTCTAGAGAGAACAATAATGGAGGGGTATATGCCTGGGAAGAGAGGAAGAGGAAGGCCAAGGAGAAGATGGGTGCAGGATGTGGCAGATGATCTCCAGATGGGTGTATCAGAAGCAGGACATCTTGCTCATGATAGGAAGGTTTTCTGAAGGGTTGTTATGGCAGCGAGGTTCCGCGAGGGACATGCTACTGAATGAATGAATGTATGTCTGCACTTAGCAGTGTGGTAACCTCTCCGAATGTCAGTAAAACCTGCAGGCGAAAGGAGTATTTTGCGCGGCAACGAATTATGAGAATCCGGTTACTTTGGCACAACTGATCGTTCTTTTCACATAAGCGTTGTTTACTCAAGTCTGTAAAGTCAACACGACCTCTTTCTTTGTATTGAAAATAAATGAGCCGCTAGCACTCAATTGCTGTTATAAAAATAATTGTTTGCGTCAAAATAACTTGAGGGTAATTACGTGTCTTTTATAAACTGTAACAGCCAATCTAGGCTGACACTAGAAAGAGATGCTTGGCAATTTATTTATTTTTTCAGTGTTTCTTAAACTAATTTTACTTTTGTGTTTTGTAAATACCGCCAAAAACACACGCAGAGTAACTTGAAGTTATTGCTATTTATTTTGGAGATCAACAATGAAACTGGATGAAATATTGTTTTGCTATAGTATGATAGTTGGTGAATCCTGGTGTGCTTGTCGATCTGTCGGTTAGTGCAATAGTTAATGAATTATTTACTGGATTATGAGCTGAATTATCTTCACAGCACTCCGGACACATCCATAGGTGCTCAGATAGCCTCTTCAATATATTAATCAGCGTCGCCCAGTTAATAACGACATTCCTATGGTGGTTAACAGGACGTCTTGTGCGTTCATTGTGCCTGCCTTCCATGTATGATTGTTTTGATCTATACTCCCAATTCTCGTATTCTTAGCAGTGATGTGGACACGTTGCTTCCAGAATCCCCGGAACGTCCTACTCTCAAGGGTAATAATAATGTCGGCGTGATCCATATGGCCGAACATCTGCCACTAATGCCGAACCTGCTAATCTATCAGCTCCTTTATTGTCAAAACACATGCCATGACCTGGGACATATATGGAGGTAACTGCACACACAGGAGAGTTTTGCAATGACTCAAACCAGTGTCAGCCTATGCACCCAGCCACAACCTGCCGAATCATGCTCATAGAATCACTCAGCACACACACGCGGGAATGATCCTCTAATTCTGGGCACACGAAAGCTTGTTCCACCACCATCACCTCCATCGCCATGCCACTGGAAGTCACGGAGAAGGCCCCGCTGGCTTCTGTGACTGTTCTGCCTGTAGAGCAAGCTGTAAATGCTCTTGCACTCTTATGACCTCGTATAACGGACCAAACTGTGTAGTAGATGAGTTTCACAATATAACAAACACAAGCAAAATGTAAAGGTTTCGGCTATAGAGCCTTCTTCAGATTGCTTACTTACTTACTTAATCGCCTCTCTTTTACCTTAGGGTGTAGAGGTTTGCCAACGGAATCGCCAGACGTCTCTATCAGTAGTTTTCTTTATGTCTTTGTTCTAATCAGTCCTCTGTCAGTTAGGGACTGATGGATGTTGTCTTCCCAGCGCTATTCAGTCCTCTGTCAATTAGGGACTGACGGATGTTGTCTTCCCAGCGGACCCTGGGTCGCACTGGAGGTCTGGTTCCCTGGTTCTTGACCCCCCCCCCCCCTCCCATGCCTGCCATGGTGGCCGATTTTCTCCCATTGTTCATACACGTCTAAACCATCGTAACTGTGACTGATCCGCTCGGATTATTAAGGAATGAGTATAAAGATCGTGGCGTATTGTCTGATGGCGGACTTTGTCCCTTTTTGTCACTTGGACCACCTTTCTCAGACATCTAATTTCTGAGGCCTGAATGTGGCTTCTGCGAGATGTTGTCAGTGCCCATGGTCCACACGCGTAGGTTAGGACTGAGACATAGGTAGAGCAGTAAACAGCCATTTTCACCCTCTTGTCATTTTCTGTTTCTGCTAAGAATCCCTCAGTTAATGGTCTGGAAGAGACTCCCAGCAGCAGCTTTTCGTGTAGCCAGCTCAGTCTTAATGCCTCCGTTTCGGTCTACAACAACTCTAAGGTATTCGAACTGGTTGAACTACTCCAATACATACTGTCCCATCATGATCTAGTGATTTCTTCTCCTCTTTTGAGATCACCAAGGTTTTTATTTTTGGAGATAGTGATGGTCATCCCTGTGACAATACGCGCGGTGACTCCAGAATGTCTTTCCTCAACCTACTTTTATTTGTATGTATTGTGAAGCTTACAGACAAATAGGGATTTGGATACATCCTTAATCAAAGTAAGACGACCACATCACACCTTTAATTCTCCTGGACCGTTGGTCATATCAAACACTAAAACTTTTTCCCAGATGTTAAGTGTTAAGGTACAGAGATAAGACTGGACCAAGCAGACTTACTGACTGGAGATTTGCACACCATTTGTTGGTGTCAGATAGTTATTCCCCCCCTGCCTGACCTTCAGGAACAGATAACATGGGGCTAATTGCCATTATCCTCCCCCTAGAGGTTACCTAAAACTGGAGTGCCGGTCAGACGGTAACTATTGACACAGTGAGCGGAAAGTGTTGGCAGAAGAATTGACAAAGTCGGATTTTTATTGTGATGACAGGTGAAGTAGACTGGAGGTGTGACTTGTCTTATTTGCTCTGGTCAGCTTAATTGAACCAGGGAGATCCTAGCGTGGGAATTCAAACAATAGTTTGTACAGCCCTGACTGACAGCGAATAAATTTACCCACAAGGGAGGAGCTGTGATATCCGTGAATGAGAATGATTTTTTTAGGCGTAATGTAGGAGGAGCTTGATAAAAGTTATAAAGGGGTGAACTATAGGTCTGGTAAAATGAGATCCTGTCCAGCACATGCCCATCTGTTGGGCTTAACCTAAGCTTGAGACAGAACTTTTGGCATCGTGGTTTCATTTTTCCAGGTAAGATCGAAATTAGGTTCAAATCTTTATTTTATGATAGAGATCTAACTGTCTTTTTACTCAAGTGTGTGTCTTCATCACTTTGTAGTACTCCTAGGCGGACATTTCTTCATTCTCGTAGGGCACTGTCACATTGCTTTATATCCTATTTGATAGTGTCATGAATGTTTTTCGTGCACATGTGTTTCAATGTTGTAAAACCTAAATGTTGTTGTTGCCATTGAAATTTAATGAACTATCATGTTTTTTGAAATCACAAGCGTGAAGATAACTTTTGGCAATCTTTTCACGTGTGGTTAATGTGAATCTGTATTACATACAGCTAACACACTGAAATGTGTTTAACTCTCGGGAGGCTAATGCGGAGATTGATCCCGGAGAGTAAATCCACGAGATTTGTTATTTGATTCGCCCCAGAACTATTGTTAGCATTCTGGGCGCGTCGATTGTTCCAAGCATAGATTCCAGAACTGGTTCTGTCTGACTGATTGTCATTTTGAGTCTGTACGAGAGCTGGCACCTGACGTAGAAGACTTGACTATCATTACAGGACGTGTAGAGGAAGGCAGAAGATGTAACAGTTGGAATGTGAGACATAAGCCCTTCCAAATTGGACAGGAGTGAATGTGAGCATGAGGGAGAGATGAAATGTTTTATTTAAATAAACATGCTTGATGTTAGTAATAATATACATGCTTAGTGTACATCTAGAGCAGATACTACAAATATGCGCTTGTTTTCTTCATTCTCCAGTTCCCACATTGGGCAGGGACTAGTAGGCATCCATTATTTGCCGACCGTCGAGTGTAACGACCTGCAGAAAGCAGTGAGGACGACAAACTGGAAAAGATAGGCAGGGTCTCAAGCCGAGAACTGTCCTGATGAGCTAAGTTATGTACAACTTTAATGTCATCTATAACATCATCCCAACTCTACTAGCCTAAACAAGTTCATTTTATTTTAGTCAGATTTATTAAATAAATCATGTGTGATGAGTTTCATGATAGTTGAGTAAATTGTGTACTTAGGTTCAAGTGTCTTTGTGCATATTAGTTTACTTCAGCTAACAAATATTTAAATCACTTGATGGGGGCTTTTAAGTAATGCCAGGAGAGGAGAACAGTCGGATGGGTTTACTGAGTATCCTGATATTATCTCAGTGGGTTCATCTTGATCTCTATCTATCCCTTCTCCTACTCCTGTGGATACAAGTACAGCAACTTTCATTTCATGGAACGAGCCACTCGCTGTTTTCTTGGCTATCCAGGACTGTCTAGGATCAACATAGCTTAGATAATAGTCCAGTTTCTCACGTGGGTGGGCATTGTTAAGGATCAAACCCACACCCTCACTATATCAGTGTATTTACGCACGTGGGCGCGCGACAATCCCTCTCTTCTCAAGAGTTGGATTAAATGTGTGCCTCTGATTTAGCAGTTATTTGCCGCATCGTCTGCAAATGCCAGGTCTGATATACAAATTGGTCTTATCTTTCAGTACACTACTGAGTGCTTCTTTGTCTTCTCCTTACTGGTCTTGATTACATTATCCATTGTACGAATGAAGAGGTAAGGTGAGAGAATAACTCCTTGTCTAACATTGCTAGTGGTCTTATCTTAAATTATACTGACTTTTGGTCTGCTGTTCTTACATATTTTCTGCAGCTTTTGTAGAAACTGTATGGCACTGATTAGGGGTGCTGTGATGTTTTTTCCTGACAAACAGTCCCAGAGCTTGCTCCAATGTACCTTATCAAATATGTTTTTTCTAGATTTAAGAAGAAAAAAAAAACATAGTTGCATCTCACTGTAATATCCAAAGCTTTTTCACTCATCTATCTGAGTGTGAAGATAAGGTCTTGAGTACTTCAGATTGCTCTGAAGCCACACTTGGCCTAATCCAGCTTCTAAGTCTCTGCTCGAGAATTCTAGAAAACTTTTACCAGGAACGGGAGGTTGGATATGTATATGTGGTTTTTACATTGTCTGTAATCCCCCTTTTTAAATATAGGTATAATGGTTTCAATATCCCAATCTGTGTGTAATTTTATTACACCAAGCTGCCTGTAGAACCTTCAGGAGAAGTCACCTACCGGCGACACCTAAATATTTGACCATCTCTTATGTTATACCATCATGTTCTTTCTATTTCCCCGAGCTCAATCCTCTCAATAGCTGCCTTCAGTTCTTCCATACTGATGTTATTATTGCCATGGATGATTTCCTTCTTAGTAGTCAGTTCCGTTATTTTTGGGTCATGACTTCCCTCAACACCGAGGAGCTCTGAGAAGTATTCTTTCTATCTGTTTGTGATATCATTTGTAGTAGTAAGCAGAGCTTCTTCTTTGTCTTTTATGAATGTCAGCGGGCACTCTTTCTCCTTCCTCATGTTCTTGAGGGTATTGTGTGGAACAGATTTTGATTTTCTCTTGCATTCTTTTCCAGTTTTCTCCTAATTCTTCCCATGATTTCTGCTCTACATTAAGCACTATAGTTTTTGACCTCTGTTCTGGGTGCGGCATATTGTTTATGTTTCTCAGTTTTCTTTAGCTGTGTTTCTATGGCTGCCAGGTATTGCTTCCATGTCCTTTTCTTTTCTCCTATTTTCAGTTTGACTTCTTTCGTCCACCAGTCTCCTTTGTCCCCGTCTTCCGCTTAGGAAGGACTTCGTCACATGCTTCTACTGCAGCTGCTGTGAGGATATTCTTGAATTTGCACCAGAGGATATCAGAGTCCTCTGACGGTTCTTCTTCAGTTACTAAAGCTTTCACTATAAGCTCTTCGTATCTAGCCATAATATCTGGCTTTCTTAGCTTGTTTGGCTTAATCCTCATCCCTTCTAGGTTGTTTGGTTTTTTTTTTTTTTTTTTTTGCTTGGTTGTCGGTGTTGCCTTATTGGGGCAGTTTTTTCAGAAGTTCTCTTTATTGTGACCAGATAATGGCCACTTCAAATCGGTGGTCTTCTCATGACTCTGGCAACTCTCACAAACTTGAATTACTTTTTCTTTACCGTTTTCTCTCTGTGGTAAATTGTTATCGTAGTTTAAGACAAGCAGGTGATTTACAAACAGGTGATTTACCTGTTATGCCTTTGCATGGTGGGGAGGCTGCCTCCTAATGGTCTCCATAAAGACCGTCTGGCTGATTTACGGTTACCCCCTACTTCCGGAGACACATGAAGCACTCAGGTTCCGCCGGACTTGGGACCGGTCTTAACGGAGTTGCCTTCATCAGCACATACATAAATCAAGCTAAACCTCACTAATTACCCCCCCCCCCCCCCCCCTCCCCCGCCCCCTCGAAGTCTGAGGTTCGATAGTTGATAATTCTATGGTGAAAGTCTTAATGACTGTTGTTTAATAGACGGCTAGTCTGTGATATAATAGACTGAGTTGTATAAGTTTATAAGTTCGTTAATTAATGGTTGAAACATCATGGTGTAATAGCTAACTAAACTTGTAGATAAGTGTGAAATGTATTCGCAAAATGCGTTTCAGAATAGACATCTCTAGTGCCGTCAAGTTCTCTTTAATATATTCGTTATAGGTTTCAAGGCTCTCTTTCATATTGCTTAACATTTTCTTTGCAAAATTTCAATATTCTCTTTCTTTCTTTCTTTCTTTCTTTCTTTCTTTCTTTCTTTCTTTCTTTCTTTCTTTCTTTCTTTCTTTCTTTCTTTCTTTCTTTCTTTCTTTCTTTCTTTCTTTCTTTCTTTCTTTCTTTCTTTCTTTCTTTCTTTCTTTCTTTCTTTCTTTCTTTCTTTCTTTCTTTCTTTTTCTTTTCTTTCTTTCTTTTTCTTTTTATTTCTTTCTTTGTTTTTTTTTCTTTCTTTCTTTGTTTCTTTCCTTCTTTTTCTTTCTTTCTTTCTTTTTCTTTTTTTTTCTTTCTTTCTTTCTTTCTTTCTATTTCTTTCTTCTTTCTTTCTTTCTTTCTTTCTTTCTTTCTTTCTTTCTTTCTTTCTTTCTTTCTTTCTTTCTTTCTTTCTTTCTTTCTTCCCTTCTTTCTATCTTCTTTCTTTCTTTTTCTTTCTGTATTTTTTTCTCTCTGCCTTTCTTTTCTTTCTCTCTCGCAATCTTAATCTTCAAATCCTCTTACCGTCCAAATCTCTTGAAAAGTCCATTTTGCGACAGTTGATGATTACCCCTCCCCTCTACTATCCTCCCTCTCTCTCCGTCTCTCGCTTTTCCCCATCTTTCTCTCTCTCTCTCTCTCTCTCTCTCTCTCTCTCTCTCTCTCTCTCTCTCTCTCTCTCTTCCATTGTCTCCTTTTTGTGATATTTTCACTTAGCTCCATTGTTATTTCTCCCGAATATTGTATGTTTGGTGCCAGCCCTATTATTTACACCAATCTTAGCGTTATAGCTGATGTTGCCACTATTATACTGGCAGTTTTTAACTCTGACAACATTTTCTAGAGCCTATTTAGGCTGTATCCCAAGTAGACCTAGCGATAAATGGGTACCAGGTAAAGTCGTGGGAAATAATGACGGATCGTGTGCTGTTGACCAGATCATCCACTGGGTGCTGATTGGTCTATAAACTATAGGTCAAGCCCTTATGCCCTATAAGAATAAAAGCATGGACAAGGGTTCTTTACTTAATTACTTACTTTTTAGGCTGGAGGCTGAGACATCTGTAAAAGAACATTTCTATATCTATGACGAATCGAACATGTACCCACGCGACAGGAAGGTAAATGCGCCAACCACTGCTCTACCAGTCCACGAACAGTTAGAGCTACAGTCTGGCCATGGTTTTCCTGTTTCCAGAATCCAGCCCAAATGTGTTCTTGGCCAGCTTCACTTTCGCTGATTATCTTCTCTTGGGTAGCGTTGACCAATCAGCTTCCGACAGACCCGTATTGTAAAAGCTTTCAGCTTGATTGAATCTAATAATAAGAAAGGCGTTACTGTCAAATGTAGAGCTGCAAGAGTTGAGCACTAGTGAAGGGTAAATACTAAAAGAATATTAAAATGACGGAGATCGTATGCAGTTCCGTCTGACTTTGGGATAGAGTAAAAACATTTAACTACAGTTATCTACTTAATCTGGAGCCACCGTGTTGTAGCGACTAGACGCTTGCCTGCGGATCAGCAGGTCGTGGGTTCAGCTTCTGACGGAGCCGAATTTTTTTTTTCCAAAAAAAAAAGACCTTGGCTCCCAGGTCGACCCAGCCAAAAATGACTACCAGGTAAAGCCCTGGAAAGTAAAGGCGGCCGCGTGATATTGACCACATCGTTCTTCGAGTGCCGATTGGTCTAAAATTACAGGTCTGGCTTTATATTCAAAAAACACATGAGGACGTGGAAAAGGGTCCTTTA
This sequence comes from Candidula unifasciata, assembly GCA_905116865.2. Lineage (NCBI taxonomy): Eukaryota > Metazoa > Mollusca > Gastropoda > Stylommatophora > Geomitridae > Candidula > Candidula unifasciata. The sequence continues at coordinate 300,424 of CAJHNH020005268.1, forward strand.
CTTTACTTGTATCTGGTTAATAGGATCTGAGGCAGGGCAAAGGTTAGATTTTATCTGCCAGCAAATGGCGTTTTTTTCCCCCTGTGCCTCAAAGAAATCCAGCCTAAAATAGGTACCAGAACGCGTAAAAGCGACCCTTTTTCAAAGCCCACAGACGTATTGGGCATATAGGGCTAGACCTATATTTTATAGACCAATCGGCACCAGTAAATGTGGCATGAAGTAAAAGTGATAATGATTACATCATCCATCGAGTATACATCGATCTATAAAAAGTAATGTGTATCACAAGTATGCACACCACACGCCAATGACGTATCTGCAGTCCCTTAATTTTTACTTGTTGTGTTCTGTCAGGGTCCTGTGTGGTTGGAGATGAACCTGACCAGCAGAATTCGTTGAAGAGTTTGTTCTTTGTCTTCTGGTTTCCTAAATATTCCGCAAACGGTGAGTCACATACTATCTCCAGCGCTTTCTTTCTGTACGTTTGGGGTAGCACGGTCTGTTTCAGGATTGCTAACCCCTCCTGTTAGAATCAGGGGGCTGCGTGGTCCCGATGCATGGTGTCCGCCTCGAGTGCTAGAGGTTCCGCGTTCAATCCCCGCTAAGGGCTGGGATTTTTTTACGTGGTTTTGGACTTCTATTATTTCCCCTGGTCTCTGGCTAGCGAGATCGGATGACAGTGTGCATTGTTGCGCATGTAGAAAATTCTTTGTTAGTTGGAAATCGAAAAGAGTAGCCTTACGGCGCTGCCTATGCAAAGTTTTGAGTTAAAAATCTACCCAGAAATATTTCAGGATCCTCGCCGGTGCTACAGAGCTTGCGCAATGTGCTGAGCCTCTTCTGACTTAGACTTGAGTTAGAAAAAGAACGAAACACTTATGTGTTATTACTTGTGGGCCATGATGTTGATCCGTTGTTGATACTTTAAACTTTAAACTTTTTGTTAGTATCTCGTTAGGAAGCATTTTTTTTTTAAATGCCAATGAGAACTGAGATACGTACTTTTACCATCTCAGAACTTTCATAGCAGCCAGCAAGGAGATACGTGTGCATAAAGTATCGTCGCACTCAGAGTTGAAATATTATTTTTAATATCTCATCATGGCAGTTATCAGTTCATCCGTGCAATGTTTACAACTGAAAGAAAACAGACGTACTGAAGGTGTTTATCGGTGCAGGGACAGATGGCTAAAAGTTTCAAGGTGAAGGGAAGCATGTGACAATATTATGATTACAGTGATGGCACAATGAACATCGTCATTCTTCGATTTAACGGACAATAAAAGCAGTTATTAATTATGATGCTGATTTATAAACACAGTGAACCGTTGATTCCCGTCTTGAAATTCCTTGAAGACAGCAAATCGCTGTTGCAGCTGCGATAACGACCCAAAAAAAAAAAAAAAACTTGACATAAATGTTTATTACAATTTATGAAATATAGAAGATTTTTGACAACCTTTTGCCATGGCTTGGAAGAGTGGCAGCATATTTGTTAATATATTACGTTTGTGTTCCCATGGTGTAGAGAGGTAGACATTTTTCGCTCCACCCAGCGAGGCATGTCTTCTTCTTCTTCTTCTTTTTCTTTTTCTTCTTCTTCTTCTTCTTCTTCTTCTTCTTCTTCTTCTTCTTCTTCTTCTTCTTCTTCTTCTTCTTCTTCTTCTTCTTCTTCTTCTTCTTCTTCTTCTTCTTCTTCTTCTTCTTCTTCTTCTTTCTTCTTCTTCTTCTTCTTCTGCTTCTCTTCTTTTTTTTTCTTCTTCTTCTTCTTCTTTCTTCTTTCTTCTTCTTCTTCTTCTTCTTCTTCTTCTTCTTCTTCTCTTCTTCTTCTTCTTCTTCTTCTTCTTCTTTCTTCTTCTTCTTCTTCTTCTTCTTCTTCTTCTTCTTCTTCTTTGTGTTCTTCTTATTCTTTGCGTTCTCTGGCTGTTTACTTTAGCGGAAAGTTTTGGCTTTCAGTATTTCTTTCTTCTTTTTTTTTTTTTTTTTGACTTCCATCACTTGAGTGTTGCGTGCACATCCATGTTACAGATCTGGCTTTTTTTTTTTTTAATGCAGATTGTTGGTTTCTTACATCTTAGGCAGATGTACTCCTGCTTCGAAGGAAACACGAAATTAATTGACTCTTACCATATGTTTCCTAGGGAGGCAGTACGTCCATTGCTGTTTTCCTTAAAACTGGGTCGTGGAACCCACACGGGGAAGCAAGGCTTTTGATAATGATGATGATTAAAACATTTGGCCGAGAGGTGGGTGCCAGTAGATAGATACACACAATAACAACAAGGGTCATGACAGTCACCATAAAGGTAAAGTCACACGTGCATGTTTTTTTTTTTTTTAAATATAACCCCTACATAATTGGTCGGGGGGGGGGGGGGGGGGGGGTAGCATAATGGCTCGACGCTCAACTAACTGCCCGAAAGTCTTGGGTTCGAATCCGGTAGGGGGGAAGGTGGAGGTGAGGGTAGAAAAAAATGGCCGTGTCTTTCCGGTCAACTAGTTTTAAATGAAATATCCTAGGAAGTAAAGGCGGCTGGTTTCATTTTGACTTGATCAGCCACGGAGCGCTGATAGTTATATACAGCATCATATGCCAGATACGGCAGTGGCAAACACATTAGAATTGATCTCTTGCAGCGAACAGCATATTTATTCATTAATCTTTTTTTTTTTTTTTTTGGTGTGTTTTTGTTTTTTCAGTCTGTCCGGGGGCACAGTTTGCTGACAATATTATTCTTCTAGGTAAGGAGAACAATGTCATTTAAAAAAAAAAAAAACGATGGATGATTTAGCAAATAAAGCGTCAAGATTAAACTACAAATAAGTTATGAAAAGACAAATATATTGACAACACCAATAACAGCTCAAGCAGATGTAACACTAGTGACAGTTTGAGCACCACTGAAGAAATGGGAGGACATTTTAATGCATTCGAAAACCAAAATGCCTGAGGAAAATGACGCACACAGATTGGGATGAATTTAAGATAAGTAAAGACAAAATACTTCCCGGGAAGTAAGGGCGGCGGGCGTGATGCTGACCACATCACATATTTTGTGCCGACTGGTCTATAAAAATATAGGTCTAGCCCTATATGCCCTATACGCCTAATGGGGTGAAAAAGCGTCATTTACCTTTTGTTGTTGTTGAGAAATAGGAGACATTTCTGGGCTACCACTAGAATCAACAGTTACAGGGTAGAGAAGATGGCGCTATACTGGAAACGTTCTGATAAGAAACGAGCAGAGAATCACCAGACAGGCTCTAAAATGGGAAATAAAGGAAATAAGGAAGAGGGGATAGGCACACACACAAACCTAAACGAACGTTGACGAGAGACCAACGCTGCTGGACTGGATTCCATCCATGATATTGAACTGACTGCACATGATAGAATGGAATAGAGGAATAGACTGAGAGCCCTATGTGACATATAATGATACAACATGACAATGAATGAATGAATGAATGAATGAATGAATGAATGAATGAATGAATGAATGAATGAATGAATGAATGAATGAATGAATCGGTACATCTATGGACATATCTATGTGTACATCAATGAACTGATGTAATCATTGATTCCTATGCTCAGATTTTCAACTAATGTACAATGAATGCGTGGGGTGGGGGGGGGGGTTAGTGCAGTCGATAGGAGACTTGCTCTTTAATCCAGCTGCGACTCGCTGCAGCCCACGACCGGTGGTCGAAACCGGGCGGTTCCTGGGGTTCACCCAGCCTCTAGGTAATGGGTACCAGAGGTAACACTTTGGGGTCAATGTAGGAACTTCGCTGTAGCTACGGAGTTGCATGCGGACGGCGACACAGGCAGGGCAGTTTCTTATCAGTTGTCTGTACTGGTGGCAGAACACTTATGGTTTATTACCGTGTGCTATGATGCTGGTTCACATCTCCCTACTTTACTTTTGCTTTTATGAATGCGTACGTCTATGGAAACATCTATGTGTACCTCAATGAACTGATGCAATCATTGATTCCCATGCTCAGATTTTCAACTATTGTTCTAATCCGCCATAGCCACTTTTGCTACAGACATACCCGAGCAGCCACGGAACCTTCTAACATCATCACACTTCGTCCGCACACTCCACTTCAGTGAATTTCCAAGAGCGCTGTGTGTTGACATTCATGTAAAATAACTAACAAACTATAGAGACAAAGAGCAACTTGTGGAGAAAAGATATTTTTTTCTCCTATTTCGAAATGGAGCCGTTTCAGCAAAGTTGCCTTCTGTAAACATAACTTGAGACCAGGTGGAACCGTCTGCAGGCAGAAAGTCACACAAGAAACACAAAAAAGAGCAGCAGATGTTTGTAGTTCTGCGCAAGGTAGTATGGGGAAACAAACTCTCTCAGGTGTGAAAGGTAAATTAGCTATTGACATCTCAATCGTCAAGATCGAACTGGCAGGCTTTTGTGTTTTCTCCCGAGATCAGAGGTTTTTAACTGATTTTCTGCGATGGAAAACTATTTTTAAAATAACTTTTCTTTTTCTTTTAAAGGTAGGGGCTTAATTCACCTCCTCACACTAAACAGACTGTTTTATTTAGATTGTAAACTGGACAAAGCAACCTCTGCGGCCATACGTACAAGCAATTTTAGATTGAGGGCTTTACGTGTGTGGCATTACAGAATCCTGAACATGAAGGAGCTCAGGGCATGTCCTCTTTGTGCAGTAAGGATTCTCAGGTCTGGCCAGTTAGCTATCTGATGGAAACCAGGCTGTGAAGATCAAAACAACCTCCTCTTTCTCTCTCTCTCTCTCTCTCTCTCTTTCTCTCTCTGTGTGTGTGTGTGTGTGGATCTGTGTGTTTATGTGAGAGAGAGAGAGAGAGAGAGAGAGAGAGAGAGAGAGAGAGAGAGAGAGAGAGAGAGAGATAGACCCTCTCTTTTTTTAAACTACTTGGATGGAGAACGAAAAGAAAAGAAGGGTTGAAGCCAGGTGGTGTGTCTAGCGATCCTTTGACACAAATCCCACTGAGGTGACTGGCTACCAAAAATGAATGCATGACACTCACCGGATGAACTTGGCCATGTGAGAAATGTCTTTGACAAGACTGACAAAAAAAGAAACAATTATCACATAACTGAAAATTATGAACAGCAGGCGTTGCGGGTAACCAAAGAGACAAACTTAATATAAAATTGCATGGCAATTGAATAATTATAATATACGTATAATTTCGTAAATACGCACATGGGTATTTGAAAATTCATGCAAAGCATTAACACTATTTATTTTTTTAACTCTAGCTAACATTGGCGGAAAATAAACCGTAGCAATTTTTAACAAAATATAATAAAATATTAAGAGAAATTATACAATGACGGATGGTATAATCAAAAATCAGATCTAATCTACAAACCGGAACAAAGGAAATAAAGATGTAAAAAAAAAGACAGATGTGAAGAAGAAAGATGTAAAGAAAGAAAGACAGACAGACAGACAGGACAAAATACGTAAAGATATTTTTAACCTAATTCCAATATCTTCGTCTTTTAAGCGTTCGCTGGCTGTAAACTCCAGCAGAAAGTTTTGATTGTACAAGGTCCGTCAATTATATAACGAGACTAATTGCATAAAAATTAAAATAATTAACACTTGAAGATGTAACCTGTATTTTATTCAAAGTAACCCTCTTGTGCATTGATACAGTGAGTGGAACGATCTAACAAACAATGGAACAACGACTGTAGTTATTCTATTGTTATGGCCCTTAAAGTCAATGTTACAGCCTTTTGGATGCCATCAATATTGTCAAAATAAGCGCCATTTCAATGGCAACTTTAATTTTGGGAACAAAAAATAGTCACAGGGAAACAAATTTGGGGAATAGGTTGGATGGTTGAACCACGCATCTGTTTTGGGGCCGAAAATTCCTGTATAACAACGCCCTTCGAACAGCCCATTGTCATGAAAACGGAAAAAAAAAACTGCAAGGTGTTGAATACAAACCGACAAGCAACTTTTCTCTTGCCCAGATCTTCCATTACAATTTTACGAAAGTCTCTTTATTAACACAAAATTCATCTACCATCATCCTCACAGTCGAACAACGATATTCTTGTATCCATTCTCGGAATTTTGCAATGAGTTCCTCATTACGAACAGAAATTGGACGTTCAGGTCTAGTTGCATCAATAACATTTTGACACCACTTTTGAATCGTGAACACCAGCTGAAAATCTGTGCACGAGATAAACAGTTATCCCCATAAACTTGTCAAATCAATTTAACTGTTGCAATGGCGCTTTTTCTGAGTTTTAAACAGAATGTAATGTTAGCTTTTTCGTTCCACGCTGAATACGTAACAATGCACCTTTGACTAAGTTAAGAAAATGGCGGCTTGTTTGTTGTATGCTTATCGGCTGCGAAGATTGCCTCTTTAGATTCCATGCTTTGATTCATATATGGCATTTTTGTCTTGGCCATAAAAAATCAGTCTTATTACTCAGACCTTGTATGTCAACTCTTGAACTTTGTTCTTGATCCATAACTTGTGTTTTGCTTGTAAATCCATTTTACACATCTGGCTTTTTTTCGTAGGCAAATTGTTGGTTCCTTACTATCAGGTAGATGCACTACTGCATTGAAGGAAACACCCCTAATTAGTCAACTTTTAAGACATGCTTGTGGCTCCATTCCTCCCCCCCCCCCACCCACCTCCACCCCCAGCGTCCACTCACTGATGCCCTAGAACCTATACGGAAAGCATCACATATATAATGCTGGACTCAGTTTTCAGCAGAGCATAAGAACCCCGTCTCCATGACTAAAAACACATCAAGACGATAGACACGACTTTGTACTGTGCAGAAAAAGAGAAAAATGCAGGTTTAAATAACGAGGGGAAAGCAATTTATTGCATACTTTATTTCTTCTTTTCATGAAAGACAACCAGTAAGTCATCTGGTCATAAACCCATACTCTCATCGCCGCCTAGGCTTAGTAAAGTAAAGTAAAGATCTTTTTTCCAAGCGTTCGCGCTATATTGGGAATATTTTTTTTTTTTTTCATCTAACACCGGCTGTGAATTCCAGTGGAAGGTCCCGGTTAATCGTCCGCTTGGACTTTTGGCCTTCACATGGACCTGATTTTTGCGTGTACAACCGTTTTTTTATTCCCTGCCTCTTGGGCAGCTGTACGCAGACTGAGGAAGACGTCAGGCCTATTTTTAAACAGTGACTCCCCATTGTTTTGTGTGGGTCGAGAAATGCCTGATTTGTGTGGTGTCCGCCAATGTCTCCTTCGCCGCAGGTATTGCCCCCGGAGAATGTGGGGCAACCCCCTGTGGAACAGTTGGCCCCACGCTGAAGGCAGGGGCAGATCATGGGCATTCCCCTCCATCCAAGGAGGTTTCCATGCATGAGCCGGCACATGGCGCTCTGGTTCTGGGCTCACCCAAGGAATCGTCACGTCCTGCACATGCCTGCTTAACCTCACAACCGATTCGACAGGGGCTGCGCCCTCTATAAGTCAGCGGGGAGCAGCCCGTTGGTTTTGGACTTTTTGTGCCACAAAGATAGGTACATTTGCCCAGCAGAATTTCACATCCTATTATCAGGCATATCTTTATGTTTTGTCCCAACTCACTCGGGCGAGTTGGGTTCTTGAACATTCTGCCTTTTGCATTTGTGCAAAATTTTGATTTTTGATCCATATGATCTAGTTTTGTCGGACATTTAGGCTTAGCCATCCGATGGATGGTTGCTGTTGTGGTGTTACACAGGCGCGGTGACGACGACACTGAGGTTAACCGAGGATGTAATTGAGTCAGCTTATGGATGGTTGCTGTTGTGTGGCACCATTCAGCGCGGTGACGACGACACTGAGGGCCAACCGAGGATGCACACCCCAGCCAGCCCATGTATGGTTTCTGTTGTGGTGCACCTCAGCGCGGTGACCTATACGGAAACTCAGAATTAACCGAGGATGAGCATTGAGCAATATTCTCTTTACTCAGCAGTCTTTAACCAAGGGTTGTGATTTTAGCTGTACTTTTGTCGAACCTACTCATGTTCCTAATGAGTTTTGATAACATTTTTCACCCAAGCGTTTGTGGGCGGGCTGAAAAGAGCCACAAGACTCATCACCTCTGGGGGCCGCCAAACTCCGAGATCCCCCGACAAGCTCTGTTAATGCTAAGTTGAGACTTATCCGTGGCGCACGACGAGGAACGTGCTGTAGGGGTCTTGCCTGAGGTTCGTACAACCAGGATAGTAAAGGACTGGCGCCCGAGTGACGTACGGGTATCTCCTTATACACAGTCATGTTGGACTTAACTTCCCCTCACGCCTGTGACATAAATCACCGCGCCACTATTGGGAATATAAAGCTGGAACTATATTTGTATAGACCAATCGGTACTTGGTGGGTGATGTGGTCAGCATGACGCCGGCCACCTTTACTTTACAGGACTGCACCTGGTACCCACTCAAGGTTGAGGTCGACCTGGGAGTCAAGGTCACTTTTTAGGACAGGAAAAGAAAAAGCCCGGCTACTGTTAGAACGTGAACCCAGACCTTCCAACCCGCAGGCGGAAATCAAGCCGCCAACCCCACGGCGACTTCCTTAGGCAAAGTAAAAACCTGACGATATACAAAGAAACATTCTAGTCAATAAACTCTACAATGTTTTGTTTGTTCCCCGTAATGCAAATTTACAAAGGGAGCATTTAAAAAAAAAATAAAAGTTAGAAACGAATACAAAAAAGTAAACAAGAAAAGGGCTCATGGTGTAAAATATGTATGGGCGACGCTACCAGAAAGGATTAAACGTGTAGAAAAAAGTATATTTCATTTTCGAAAATGAGATCCGATAGAGAATCGCATTATGTGATTAAATATTTTCTCATTATGTGATTAAACACGGTGGTGATTAAATGTGTCGTTTTACATGACAAAATGTCCTTACATTGCATTATTAAAAGGGTCTTTATGACACAAATTAATGCCTCTGTGCGACAGTGTGGAAGCCGAGGACGGACTATGGCCTGCTCGCCTGCCTGCTGTCATGTGGTAGTAGGTTGAAATTCCTATACAAGGAACATTTGTTAAATATGCATGGTCTCTCAGGTCGACTCATTCTAGACCTAAATACCCAGAATAGTAAATCTTTCAAGGAGCCTTTTTAAACCAGCGGTAGATCTGAAATTTCTCCTTCTTCTTCTTCGCTTTCAGCCTCTATAAACTACAGTGGAAAATGTTTGTTTTTCCTCCACTTTTGGACTTTAGTCTTGTTCCAGAACATGAGTGTTTCAGGCATATCCGTTGTACATATCTGGCGTATTTGTATTCAGACTGTTGGTTCCTTGACTGTAAGGTAGATGCACTCCGACTAATTAGTCGACTTTTACTACATGCTTATTAGAGAGGCAGTGGCCTGCCCTCTTAGTCCTCCCCCCACCCCCCACCCCCCCCCCCCCCCACCCCCACCACCACCCCAGTGGGGGTCCAGAAAACACACAGGAAAATTCAATGGGCTCAAAAGCCCAGACGCTTTCTCCTAATCTCTAAAAATATTTGTCTAGCTCTATATACTCGCACTTAATTCACTTCAGCGTATACCAATGGAATCTTACCTTTCACTTTACTGACAGAAGCAAATAAATTGCAAAAGCTAACAGTCTGCCTTTCCGCCAGATTCCACTGAAATTCGTTAGAAAAATGTCTGCTTCTTGTTGAATGGAACTATTAATTGCTGTATTATTTTGTTTTTATGAAATGTTTTCACATGTAAGTAAAATGTATGTGTGTGCGTGTGTGTGTGCGCGTGCGCGCGTGTGTGTGTGTGTGTTCACGTCATTGCCGCAACAGGCATATGATGGTAGACCCATATTCAAATAGACTGATGCTGGCTGGGTGGTGTAGGTGGTGCTGTTAACGCCGACCACACATTTTGTCAACTCATTTTATGGGACCCATTTTAGACTGGATCAAAACAGAAGCATTAAATCAGTTGCAGAACTTTGCCTCGATGCATATTCGACTCCAATACTTTCGAATTGGCTAAGCGAATTTTTTAGTATTGCTCACCCAATATGTCTGTCTGTCCGTAACCATTTTTGTTTAGACCAGTGACTTTCTATCATATCTATATGTACTCACTATCCAGTGGCAAATGCCTTAAAATGTAGATGCTAACGGTTCCTGTAGCACACTGGTTATAAGAAACTCGTCGCTCTCTTCCTTTAACACGTTCCTTCTTGCCTGGTCCACACCTCGTTCCTCATTTACACATTCTTACCCGAGTTACTTCATTTAATCTCCTGTCTTCTATTAGCATTCGTTCATAAATGATCGCCAGAAGGTACCCTTTGTCCAGTATGAGTGTTCCTCTCGCTATATCCACTCGACTCCCTATAATGTTAACGTACTGATGCTTGGTATCCACTCGACTCCCTATAATGTTGACGTACTCATGCTTGGTATCCACTCGACTCTCTATAATGTTGACGTACTGATGCTTGGTATCCACTCGACTCCCTATAATGTTGACGTACTCATGCTTGGTATCCACTCGACTCCCTAGAATGTTGACGTACTGATGCTTGGTATCCACTCGACTCCCTATAATGTTGACGTACTGATGCTTGGTATCCACTCGACTCCCTATAATGTTGACGTACTGATGCTTGGTATCCACTAGACTCCCTATAATGTTGACGTACTGATGCTTGGTATCCACTAGAATAGCTATAATGTTGACGTACTCATGCTTGGTATCCACTCGACTCCCTATAATGTTGACGTACTGATGCTTGGTATCCACTCGACTCCCTATAATGTTGACGTACTGATGCTTGGTATCCACTCGACTCCCTATAATGTTGACGTACTGATGCTTGGTATCCACTAGAATCGCTATAATGTTGACGTACTGATGCTTGGTATCCACTCGACTCCCTATAATGTTGACGTACTGATGCTTGGTATCCACTCGAATCGCTATAATGTTGACGTACTGATGCTTGGTATCCACTCGACTCCCTATAATGTTGACCTACTCATGCTTGGTATCCACTAGAATCGCTATAATGTTGACGTACTGATGCTTGGTATCCACTAGAATCGCTATAATGTTGACGTACTCATGCTTGGTATCTACTTGAATCTCTATAATGTTGACGTACTGATGCTTGGTATCTACTTGAATCTCTATAATGTTGACGTATTGATGCTTGGTATCCACTCGACTCCCTATAATGTTGACGTACTGATGCTTGGTATCCACTCGACTCCCTATAATGTTGACGTACTGATGCTTGGTATCCACTCGACTCCCTATAATGTTGACGTACTGATGCTTGGTATCCACTAGAATCGCTATAATGTTGACGTACTGATGCTTGGTATCCACTCGACTCCCTATAATGTTGACGTACTGATGCTTGGTATCCACTCGAATCGCTATAATGTTGACGTACTGATGCTTGGTATCCACTCGACTCCCTATAATGTTGACCTACTCATGCTTGGTATCCACTAGAATCGCTATAATGTTGACGTACTGATGCTTGGTATCCACTAGAATCGCTATAATGTTGACGTACTCATGCTTGGTTTCTACTTGAATCTCTATAATGTTGACGTACTGATGCTTGGTATCTACTTGAATCTCTATAATGTTGACGTATTGATGCTTGGTATCCACTCGACTCCCTATAATGTTGACGTACTGATGCTTGGTATCCACTCGACTCCCTATAATGTTGACGTACTGATGCTTGGTATCCACTAGAATCGCTATAATGTTGACGTACTGATGCTTGGTATCCACTAGAATCCCTATAATGTTGACGCACTGATGCTAGGTATCTACTCATGTCCCATCTGTCCATGTAGAAACTTACATAGATAATAATCAGTTCCTATAATACCTTTAGTTACTCTATAATACCTTTAGTTACTTTAGTTCTGCTGTCCACCAACCTTCGCGGAAGCTACTGTGATCGTGGCTCCGACGTCGATACTCTCAGCAAATTTTTATAGAAGTAGAAGAAGGAGAGCTAGAGGGGGAATAAGAAAGGAGAGAAAGAGAAGAACTGGTAACAAGCTAATCTCCTAAGAAGTCATAAGTAGGGCATATGTAACTTTTCCTTAAAAAACACCCTAATGTAAATTTTTGCCCTAGGCAGATGAGAAAGAATTATTATTACTGTATCACTGTATTTTAAACAGCGAATACCTGCACACAATTGTTTTGTCAACATAAGTACAAATCATGTGAACACACAAACACACAAAAATTAAACAAAAAACAGCATAACCCATATTTCCTTACGTTCTTCCAACTCCAGAATCCTATTTCTAATTCCAGCACCTTTACATTTAACTTAATTCGTTGTAGGCGTTTTTCACAACGTCACCTGTTAAACTTTGTCAAGTCTTTACCTGGCCGTCTCCGACGCAAGCAGATATTAGATTTATGCTTGTGTTTATATTGCTACGGAGAAGCTGACAGATTATTTTTTGTATGAAAGTGGGTGTTGGGAGAAGGGTAATGAGTTGTGGGTTTTGGATATCAACATAAAAACGGATGAAAAATAGATTTGGGAAGCTTATGTTTGAATACGTAGAAAGAGAGAACAAGGTCAACAAAATAATACAATGCTAACAAGTTAGCAATTATTTTTAGAAGGATAATATAAAGTTAGGAAGCTAGAAATATAATATATGCAATAGAATGATATAGTTAACATTGCGAAAATGCACTAGAGCTTTGAGACAATAGAACAATAAAGTTTACAGACGCATAGACGACTTGTAAGTTTCTGGAGGAGACGTTAGTCGTTCATGCAGTCCGGGTTCAAATCTTCATCAAATTAAATTTTTTGCACTCTTTCATTCCCATACAGTTTTGACTTTAATAGTGCGTCTTCCAGCATTTGTTTACTTTCGAGTTCAGAGTAATAATTTTTGAATCGTAATGAGTGAAATAAACACAGCTATAAACATGGCCCCTTCTAGGCGATGCGCAATGTTTTTAAGGGCATTTTTTTCCATCGATGTTGTTATAGACATTTTTCTGTAGCTGCTCGTACCTTTTGGAAGAAACAAAAAAGTCTTGTCTATATAAGGTAATGAGACAAAAGCTGCAGTGGGCGAATCAATAAATTAAAATTATTAAAAAGTGCAGCGCAATGATAATTATACAGAAGAGCAGAAAGATGAATTCTTTGACGATCTGTCTGATGAGATAGAGAAAGTTGAGGGAAGCAGCATACTGTATGTAATGGGTGACTTCAACGGGAGGGTAGGAAATAACAGAAGAGAATACGAACAGTTTTTAGGTCCACATGCAGCTAAGAACAGTGACAGAAATGGAAATAGTCAAAGAATATTGGGTCTGTGCAGCCAGCACAATCTTTTTATTACGAACACATTCTTTGACCATAAAGATTCACAACTTTACACTTGGTACAAATGGAATGATGTCTCCATAAAGAGCCAGATTGATTTTATACTTACCAGAGTTCAAGGAAGAAGGAGAATTCTTGATTCAAGAGCAATCCCTAAAGGTCTATGTGACACTGACCATAAAATAGTTGTGTTAACAGCAAAACATCTTACATTAAAGAAACACAGAAAGAAATTAACCAAAAAACAAGGATCTCATCAAGATAGCAAATCTGAAACAGGAAGGAGTAAAAGAACAGTTTAACAGAAAGTAGAGATAGCATTCAAACAACTTCCACATGTAGTTGGCAATACTGAGAAAGAATGGAGTAAATATAAAAAACACTATGCTTAGTATTGCAGAAGAATTATGTTTAAAAACGGAAGAGTGGAAACAGACGGGGAAATAACAAATATTCACTTTGGTGGTGCGAAGAAGTAAAAGACGCAATTAAAAAGAAAAAGGACTTATATAAATAGTGGATAAAATCAAAGAAAAAAGAAGATTATATAAACTATAGACTGCAAAGAAGAGAAACCAACAGGAGTGTCAAGAAAGCAAAACGAGCATCCTGGTAACGTTTCGGTGAGCCATTAGCAGAAAATGAGAAAACAGCCAGCAGAAAATTTTTCAAAGTACTTCAAAATATGCGGAAAAGAGATGAGAGCTACAAACCCACTGAAATAATTAATGATAAGACAGGAAGGCCATTGATAGCAGATACAGCCATGAAATTACAACAACATCTAACATCCATGAATGAAGAATGTAAAACAAATAATATGAGAATCAACTCTGAAAAGACAGAAGTAATGTCAAGAGGAAAAAGAAGAGAGATCTAAACATAGCAATAGAGTGCAAAGGCATTAAACAGGCATCTGAGTTTAAATATCTGGGAACTACATTTACCGAAGATGGGAAATTGGATAAAGAAATTAACATTAGATGCAGTAAAGCAAACCAAGTATTGGGACAGCTAGCCCTCCTCTTACAGCATAAGACAATCCCAATCAGCACAAAGAGACATCTTATTCAAAGCATATTTATTCCAACTCTGTGCTACCAGTGCCAGACATGGTCACTCACAACAAACCATAAAAGAAAATTAGTAACCACGGAAATGAGATGTCTGAGAAGGGCTGTAGGGGTGACCATAAGAGATAAGATCAGAAATGAGATCATACGAGAAAAAGTCGGCACAGAACCAATTCTGGATTACATACGAAGACAGCAAGTGAAATGGTTTGCCCACTTAGAGAATGCCTTGTGACACCATACCATACAAAGCATACATGGAAAGAGAAGAAAGACGTAGAGCACGAGGTAGACCAAGAACAAGATGGAAGGATAACATCAGAGAAACTCTACAACAGCACGATGTGCCTATGGTCGGGGCGGCCGGAAGAGCTAGAAGCAGAACCTCATATCTCCCTCGACACCCACAGCGGTAAAAGAGGAAGTGAAGAAGAAGAAGAAAAGTGCAGCATAAGCGCATTCTCTCTATAAAGTAATCAATTAACGCATGGCGGGTTGCCTGGTACTGAAAGAGCAAAGCGTTCATACTTTCTTCGTTGTAGACTTGACCTCATTCAGTTAGTTAGTTGGTAAAGTATCCTTTACAGGACATTGCAGAACCAACCCCAGCATTTTTTTGGTCTGTTTTGGTTTTTCTAGGCAAATTTACGCCAAGTAGTTTGCCTTTGCCCTGGACGGTCGGCTTCTCGATACCTGTCGAAACCAACGCTAGGCCCGCAGTTGGGATCGAACCCCCCCCCCCCCCCTTCCCTGGCATTAAGATGCGTGATCGCAACGCCTAAGCCACAGACACCGACTATTTCATTAGTATCATGATATTTTAACGGGGTCACAGGGTCTCCGTGGCAAAGTGTTCAAGATGTTTTTCTTATGATTTGGAGGTCGCGAGTTCGTTTCACGGACACGACTTTCAGTTCATGAGTGTGAAGTTTTACTGAGATCCTTGTGGGTCGTCGCAAGGAGCTACCGGTTTTGCTGATGAAGACCGAACCATCATGGGGTAACCCGGGACAATCAAGTTGTTTCTCTCGACTTCAGCTTCACTTTCATGCAATTAAAAGGGTAAAATATGAAGTTAGGTAGGTAAGTTGCACCCCACCTGGGCATCACACACAAGCAACAAACATCCGGTGACACAAAGTGCCACCATGCGGATGAGGATCACCCGTGGTGAGGTCTCGGAAACACCGTTCAGCCGCTAGGTCATATTTATGGCCTGGCAAAATTTAGAACCTCCGGCACAAGCCGAGGTGGGGTATTCAAAATAACAAAACAATGCATCCCCCAAGGGGACGAATTGTACTATATAGCTGTTAAATGAAGAAACAATTGAGAGAGCTTTGTGGCGGTGGCCGGCGTCTTTGTTAGCCTGAATAAAAAGCAGTGATTGCCTGGGACAAAATCTAATGAAGTTAGGACACACACACACACACACACACACACACACACACACATATATATATATATATACATATATATATATATATATATATATATATATATATATATATATATATATATATATATAGAGAGAGAGAGAGAGAGAGAGAGAGAGAGAGATATATAAACAAGATTTAATTTAACCTTATTTTTGTTTTTATGACAAGAAAGGGAATTTGTGAACATCCTATATAAACAAGATTGAATTTAACCTTATTTTTATTTATATGACAAGAAAGGGAATTTGTGAACATCCTGACGACTGGACAGATGTCGTGAAGTGATCAAACCCACCCCTACACATTCGACCATTCGTGACGTTAACGCCCCTAGCGGGCAGGTCACATTTTAAACATAGACCCGTCCGGTGGGTATATAGTCCATCATATCTATTTATACCTTTATCTGGCGTAATATGGATTTCTATAAGCTCTAGGTGTCTGGTGAAGTCTACATTTTCAAATTTACAGTTGTGGGATAGATATTTTCTGGATTAATATTCAAATTCCGAAAAGCCTTTTTACTCCTCGGCGCATTAATTGGAGAGCCTCTTTTTCGGGAGCGACGCTAAGTCGTGTCGCTTCATTCTCTGCTAGACTTTCAAGGTGTCCAGAAGGTTTCGCCTTTGTGCTTAAATTTTGTCTTGAACAAAGTACCAGTTTAATCTTTGGAGGAATCCTGAGTTTGGGTAAGTTGATTATAATTTACGAGTACCATGATATATGTCTCTATAAAGTTAACACGCTGCTGGAAGGAGGAAAGATTCAGCTATGAGACAGCACAGAACGAGACCTTTCTTGGTGTCCAAGTACTCACTGCCACTTAAACCAAACCTTTACCTTCGCAAGCTGAAAGTTTGTGCCCTACCTAACCCAATATTAATGTAAATGTTTTAATCTAGCAGGCTATTCGTTCTGTACCTAGTTAGGGGGAGTTTAGATCGAGATAGCCGGCAGATTTATTTGGGTCAACGCACAGCGAATGACACGCAGTGACGTCAGAGGTTGTTTTTTAGCAGACATAACACAACACGGGGTCAACTCACGGTAGTCGGTAGAATATAATTTGTATGTTAGAGAGAGCGAGAGAGAGAGAGAGAGAGAGAGAGAGAGAGAGAGAGAGAGAGAGAGAGAGAGAGAGAGAGAGAGACGGTTTATGTGACTACAGGTGCAGATGTCACTGTGGAGCGATAATGTTCGATATGTACTAGAGTTTATCTGTCTCCACTGTGGAACTTGTTTCCTATCTCTTTGACTGACTGACCAACAGAGATACATAGAGATTTTAACTGTCTCATTATCATGAGAGCTGTCCTATGAATGATTACTAATGTGGATATTAATAAAATGAGCTAGGCATTGGACCTCTGAGATGACTGCTAATTCTTAGTTCCTTCTTGATACAGGATGATATCTCCTTGGAGGCCTGGCAGTGAATCGGCAGTCCAGAAAACTACCAACAGGGAAGTCATCTATGTCTGAGCCAGTTGTGGGCATCAGATTGCAAGCCACCCTTGTGTAATCCATCAAATAGATTCCTCCAGTTGGTCTACAGACAACATTAAGGGTTTTGTAGCTTCACCATTATTTTACCCGGAAGCTTGTTTGTACCTCCAGTGAGTGACTTTGTGTCAGAGAACCTTATACCATCAACTGCCGATACCATTCAAACAGTTACATGATTCAACATATTTTATGTAATGGGGGATATCTTCGACCCAGTTAGGATGGTTGGGGGGAAGGCCCAAAGCTGACCGAAAAACGCGAGATAGTCCAGATACTTGGATGTAAACGAGAATATGGAGATAGGTGACTAACACTAGTTATCACGGGGGACCACGGTGATGCGACCCCAAGGTCGCCACGGGAAAAAAAGTAAAGGACCACCACGTGTGTCACCGTCGGAAAGGAACCCGAGGTTAAGTCAGACTTGACTCTAGGTCAAGTTTCGTTGTGTCGACCTGTGGAGCGAGAGGAGGAGCGTCTGAATGTGCGAATGTCTTATGTGAGTGCCTGAGGAGAAAGGAGACCTGCCGACGAAAATGTTAAGCTTTGAAAGATCGACCATGCCAGCGTGGAGATGTCCCCCAAACGTCAGTGTTGAATCCATGGGACCCATCGTTGCTTGAATGCCTGCAGGAAGACTATTTGTTAAAGGCATGCGTGAGTTTGCGTACGAAAGCGGTTCAATTAGACATCGACCTGGACGATTCTGTTTGTCGTAAGTTGTAATACGTCAATCAAGTAATGTCTGTAAGCTCACATCGGTGTCGGCTTGTGCCAGGTGTGTTAACGTGAAGAGTGTGAGAATATCATCCACCACACACGCATAGAACACCGCATAGACAACGAGTAGAAAATACAAACCCATTCATTACAATTGGGAGCTCGTCCGGGACTTTCGAGACAAGAGACCGTGAACAAGTACTTCGAGAGAAAGGAAACTAATACTGCAGAAAGAAAATAAAGATAAAGAATTAGCTCAACAAAAAGAGATGGAAGAGAAGAGGTTACAGCTGGAACAGAGAGGTGGACAGCACAGATTAACTCAGACAAAGAGAAAAGCAGAGCCAGAGCCATAGATATAATTAGGTCCGCTACCTGTCACTTCTGCAAAAGGTAATAGGTTTATAATCACTTGATAGATGTGGCTACAAAATGGCGGGGAAGCAGTCCATCTTAAGTATATTACTGCAGAGCACATACATGAGGCATTGATATTGATTTTTCAAGGTTGGGATTTCCTGAGATCATAATATCAGATCGAGGGGTACCATTTTTTTGTTGTTTGTTTTTTTTTTTTTTGTTATCGGCTTTTTTAGTGATAACCAAAAGCAGTCACAAATTGTTAGGTATTAAACAACAGTCACCACTCCATACCACGCCCAAGCAAATGGGTTAGTAGAAAATTTAAACAAATCGGTAAAGACTAGTTATCAAGGATAACATCTAAACAACCCCATAAACTGCGGGACAGTCTTGTACCAGCGGTGTTATTTGCCTACAGGGAAATACCACACAGTTCAACAGGTGTGTCACCATTTCCAGCTCGTGTACAGGAGCAACCCTAGAGGCCCTCTGAAGTATACAAAAACTTAATACTGGGAAAGATGAAAAAGATCCCAAA
Source organism: Candidula unifasciata (assembly GCA_905116865.2). Classification (NCBI taxonomy): domain Eukaryota; kingdom Metazoa; phylum Mollusca; class Gastropoda; order Stylommatophora; family Geomitridae; genus Candidula; species Candidula unifasciata. The sequence continues at coordinate 319,450 of CAJHNH020005268.1, forward strand.
GTAATTCATGATTACCCAAGCTGTTAGTGAATTAAGAAATAAAATCTGACCGCATGTGAAGAGTGCGACTAGGTCCAGTGCCCAGGCAACCGTAAAACAAAGATATTATGCCAACAGATAGTGAGCAAGCTCATTGCAGCTCGAACGAACGATGATGTTTTTGGTGCTATTACCAAAAAAAATCCGACAAGCTGTGGTCGAATGGCAAGGGCCATATAGGGTAGTTAGAAAAGTGTCGGATGTAGATTACGAAATACTGTACAAAAAACAATCTGAAAAATTTTTCATATTAACATGCTTAAGAAGTATTTCAGAAGAGCTGAGATTGCAAATGCAAATTCATGTAATGTGATTGATGAAACAGCTACAGATGCAGTGGAGGAAGAAATTCAAAACACCTGCCAAATCAGATGGGATCAATGGAAGTCAGTAAAAACTAAATGAAAACCCTTCACAAACAAGATAAGAACAGCATTTTAAAATTGATTAATAAAATTACAGAGAGATTTTTGGGAGTAAACCTGGGAAAAACTAATTTTGATAGAGTTACGACATCCAGTTGAACTCAGCTGTTCCTGTGAAGTCAAGAAATTATAGACCATACCAATCCATTATATGGATAAAGTTGTTGAAGAGTTAAAACAACTTCCAAGAAGATGGTATAATCACTGATTCAAACTCTGAATATAGTTCACCCATGGTGATAGTCAAAAAGAAAGATGGTGAACTTACGACTGTGTGTCGATTATAGGAAGGTGAACGAGGTTACCTATCTGAAAGAAGAAACCTATACCATCAACTGACGATACCATTCAAACAGTTACATGATCAGAATATTTTACAAAAATCAAGATTTGTGTAAGGGATATTCGGCAAATTCCCCATGACTCCAAATGCCAGTACAAGTACTCCAGCTTCCAAACACCTTTGGGGTCTAAAACAATGTTGAGAGTTCCTTTTGGATTTTAAAGCCCCGAAAATCTTCACCAAAATGATTCGCAAAGCTTTGGGGGATATGGAACACGTGATCGCTACATGGATGACATCTGCAATCCACCACGAAAGATATACCTGAACATCTGGTAACGTTGGAAACAAGTGTTTGTAAAAATTTCAGGAAGCAAACCTGACAGTGAAACCCATTGAAAGTCTGAGTTGGTGTTTTGTATGAAAATAAACTTTTTAGGTCATGTTGTTTGCGAAGGAAAAATCCAAACTGATTCATAACTGTGTCGTAAAATTCTGAAATATTGGAAAAACCTAAGACTAGTAAAACAAATTACAAATCATTGTTGGGGTTAATAAACTATTATGGCAAGTTGATTTGTAATTTGGCAGCGTTAACTGTTTCTATGTGCCATACGCCTCGGAATCTGTTGATGAAACAGAACAATTTTAGGAAAGGAAATTGGAATGAAAATAAATCACGACACCAATTTTAGAAAAAATTAACATTTGTTTTTCAAACTTTCACCAATCTTGAGAACAGCCATATCCAAGTAAACCATTTTTTTTCTACAGACAGATGCCTAGTGACATACCATAGCTGCAATGTATTAGACACAGAAGAAACAGACACTACTTCTTCCAGTTTTATCATTGAGTCACAGAAACTACCATCTACCTAGCAGAAGTACAGCACCTTGGAGAAAGAAGCATTAGGCATTAGTTCTGGTCTGAAGGATCCCTCAGAAGTTCAAAAATTACTATAGGGAAAGAGACTTCACTATCGTAAACTGATAATGTAGGGTCTTACCAAATTGATGACCTGGAGGTCAAACAAATAACGCTAGAGTGTACAGATGGGCTCTATTGATTGCACAGTTTAAAATTTAAAATACAGCACATCAAAGGCATCCATAATCACCTGCCTGATGTAATTGTCACGATGTGTAAGTCTGATTCTAGTATGTATGTTTTGATTATCTGAAAATTATGTTGATCGACAAATGATTTATAAATGACATGGTATATATATTTTGTATAAATTGTATATATCATTTTTGTTTTTTCATTGTGACGAATACTGGACATTAGACATAGGGTGACGTGACGAAGAAATAGTTTAGAATTATATATGAATATTTATTAAATACAAAAATGTAAACAATATTTCAAAATTGAAAATGCAAAGTTGTGACGATGAAATATGGCTATTTAATGTTTTGATATATATATTCATCTCACAATGAAATGTAACAGGAAATTTAAGGAGACTGTAATATTTTTGAAAACGTAAAGGGTCTCCAATAATTATTAGAAACGTAATAAAGACTGTTGGGAAATCACTATAGGTAGGGGAGAGAAAAAATCCATATCACCTATAAGGGAAAATAAATTGAATATCCAATGGAAATAACATCAGTGGATGGTCGGTGAGTTGAGTATAGTGGCACGGGTGGGACTTACGGGTTACATTATTGTTCCATAGCCGTTATGGATTTCCGCACTTGGAAGAGTAGTGACTGGGGTGATTTTCTGTCGTTTGACAGACTGTGGGATGAGGTGGGGAAACGCGTAGAGCCTTTATGGTCTTCCGCAATTGAAAGAGTATTGCTGGGGTGTTGATTCCATTACGCCACATAATACTCACTGGGCATGACAAACTGATAAAAGTTCCAAAGGAAAAACATGAATTTACCCAAAAGGGGTGAATACATTTTTTACCCATGATACCAGTGAACATCTACCAAGCATTACATAAAAATATACTCCTATCCATTAACGATAATGAGGGGAAAAAAAAAGTAAACTTTTTTTTTATACGGGGAAGGGAGAATGTAATGGGGGATATTTCGACCCGTTTAGGATGGTTGGCGGGGGGAAGGCCCAAAGCTGACCGAAAACACCGAGATAGTCCAGATACTTGGATTAAACGAGAATCTGGAGATAGGTGACTAACCACTAGTTATCACGGGGACCACGGTGATGCGACCCAAGGTCGCCACGGGAAAAGTAAAGGACCACCACGTGTTGTCACGTGAAAGGAACCCGAGGTATAAGTCAGATTTGACTCTGGTCAAGTTTAGTTTGTGTCGACCTGTTGGAGCGAGAGGAGGAGCGTCTGAATGTGCGAATGTCTATGTGAGTGCCTGAGGAGAAAGGAGACCTGCCGACGAAATGTTAAGCTGAGATCGACCATGCCAGCGTGTGAGATGTCCAAACGTCAGTGTTGAATCCATGGGACCCATCGTTGCTTGAATGCCTGCAGAAGACTATTCGTTAAAGGCTGCGTGAGTTTGTGTACGAAAGCGGTTCAATTAGACATCGACTGGACGATTCTGTTTGTCGTAAGTTGTAATACGTCAATAAAGTAATGTCTCGTAAGCTCACATCGGTGTCGGCTTAAGCCAGGTGTGTAACGTGAAGCGTGTGAGAATATCATCCACCACACACGCATGAACACCGCCTAGACAACGAGTAGAAATACAAACCCATTCATTACACCAGGGATTCAGATAAGTGAAGTCAATCGTTGGTTCATTGCCAGGCTTCACTGTTAATCGTCCACACGATCATGATGATGATCTAGGCTGACTTCGGGACTCTCTAATACAATCAGTCAGATCTGTTTTGAAGTTTTGGTTTTTCATATCATTCTGGGTTCTTGAATTTCTTTACTTGATTCCTACATAATGTATGTGTTGCATTTATTACATGTCTTTGGAAGTTTTCATTATTGACTTGAGTGTCCATCATTCACTGTTAAAACTGTCTAGAGTTCATGTATGTTTAACCATTAATCTTAATCTGTGTTAACATGGCTGTGATAATACAATATCATAGCCTGGGAGCTATCTTCTTATAGTAGTGAGGACGTCCAGCCAAGTTGCGCCTAGGAATATTATATATTCTCTAGTGCCATAACTTGAGGTTCCCTACTCCTGAAATAAGTTGGGTGTATATTGGCCACGGGATACCCTTTAGACCAATACGAGTCGACACCTCAACATTATTCTATTTCAGAGTGTTGTTGGTTCTTAAGGAGAAATCCTTAAAACAGGCACGCGACACAAGCGGTATGTGACAACAGATCAAGGTAGGAATGGTAGACCCTGAGAAATTATTCTAAATGGTCCAAGAAGGAATATAATCACTAGAATTAAGTATGAAACTGGCCGCCACACTTCGATTGTGATAAAACTAGAGCACAGAAGACCAAACACTTGCAGTGGGAGCAACTGTTGTGTAGCGGCTAGAGGTTCGTCTGTGGATCTAAAGGTTTGGTGTTCGGTTCCGAACATAGGGGATTTTTTTTTTCAAAATGACCTTTGCTACCAGATCGACCCAGCTTTAAATGAGTATCAGGCAAAGTCATGGGAAGTAAAGGCAGACGGCCTAATGCTGACGACATGCCTCAATGAGTTTCAAATAGTTTATAAAATACAGGTCTAGCCTCGTATGCCCAATAATCCTGAAGATATTGAATATGTACTTTACTTTTATAAAGCTCCAAGAAGAAGTAGCATTAGGAGTGAAACTGATAATGACCTAGAATACTGAAGGCCTAACACATACAACGAAAAAAAGGTCGATATGTGTTATCATACTATATTTCCTTTTACTCTTTTATACAATTCAACTCTTTGAGTGACCCAAGATTATACAGTAGTAGTAGTAGTAGTACATTTTACCCCACTATTACATCACACAAGCGATAAACACCTGGTGACACAAAGTGCCACCATGCAGATGAGGATCACCCTTGGAGAGGTCCCGGAAACCGCGTTCAGCCATTAGACCATATTTATGGCTTTATTGCGGCCCCTGACACAGGGTGGGGCTTCAAAATTACGAAAAATTGCATCTCACAAGGAGATTAAGTATCAAAAAGATTATGCAGCTAAAATCCACCTGATAAAGCTGCATGCATGCTCTATCAGTTGGGTTTACTGTCACAAGTCGGCTGTCACCTCATGATGCGAAACAAAGCAGGGCTTTAAAACTTGCAAATTATTCATTTTAGAGCAAAACCAAGAATAATACTGAGAACAATTTGCTTGATTTGAATCTAAAAATGTCAGTGTTGGATAATTTTAATTAAGAAAAGAAAAACTCCAAGGGAATGAACTTACGTTTAATTTGCTATACATTCTGATTATCTTGTTGCTTTCCCTTATTAGAGATATTCATCTTACAATCGTTAAGAAACAAAATAAACGTTTTTGAGCCAGCATGCTCTTAAAAGTGGTGAAGCAGTTAAATGCTAGCCTGAAGACTTGGAAAAGGTCCTTTACTTACTAACTTTACTATTTAGTTAGTTGCGTATCCTATACAGGATATTGCAGAACCAAACCCGTCCTTTTTAGGCTGTTATGGTTTTTCTAGGCAAATTTACGCGCAGTAGTCTGGCATTACCCTGGACGGTCGGCTTTCTCGATACCACTGTCGAAACCAACACAAGTCGCAGGGACCCGCAGCTGGGATCGAACCCAGCGACCCCGGCATCGCAAAGCGTTACAAAAAAAAAAGCAGTATCAACAACCAGGGAGTGATGCTGACCACATCACCCATCTTGTGCCGTTGGTCTATAAAATATATAGGTTTAGCCCTATATGCCCTATACGCCTAAAAGAGTGGAAAAGGGTCCTTTACTTTTTTTCCTTATCAACACTCAGCTACACTGGACTTCAGGCTGCCTCGTCACCGTTTTGTTGTGCCCCAGTATACCTGTACCACATAGCTATATGCTTGAGGCGGGGATTTCTTGCTTTGTAGAAGTTCGATTCTCACACTTGAGATGCCTATCCTACAGACTGCAATCAAGCAACAGAAACTACATTTGGGTGGGGGGGGGGGTTTATGGTTACCCTAAGTGGATAATTGGCTTATAAACAGTATCTCTCTCTCTCTCTCTCTCTCTCTCTCTCTCTCTCTCTCTCTCTCTCTCTCTTTCTTTCTCTGTGTGTGTGTGTGGGCGTTGCGCGTGCGCGCGCGCGTGTGTATGTGTGTGTGTGTGTGTGTTTCTAAGTTTTCATGGGCATTATGCATATAGTGCTAGACATATATTTTTTATACCAATAGTGCTAGATCTATATTTTGTGGACCAATCTGCACTAAGTAAGGCATATGTTAACATCACGCCGTCCGTCTTTACTCCCCTATGATTCAACCTTGTGCCCATTTAAGAATGGGTCGACTTTGGCGATACTGTGCACTGACGGAAAAAGAAAGTCTGTCTGGTCTGAAAGATGGAGAACAACTATAATAATTATTTAAAAACTATTCATTCAATACCTGGAGCTTGAGTGCAATAGAAGGAATTAAATCAGAGGCGGGATTGTTAAACTATAACCTTGGGAAAGAACTAAATTCCAGTGAATTAAAAAAAAAAAAGGTTACTTGCGTATCCTTTACAGGACGTTGCAGAACCAACCCCAGCAGCCCCTGGCTGTTGTGTGGTTTCTCTAGGCAAATTCACGTCCAGTAGTTTGCCATTGCTTTCTGGACGGTCGACCCACTGATGTTGAAACCAACCCAAGGTGCATGGCCCGCAGTTGGGATCGAACCCGTCACCCCGGCATTACGAAGCGTTCGCATCGACTTAGCCACAGAACCGACTCAGTGAATCAAGAGGTTATGAAAAGACGCTGGCGCTGAATAGGGCACCTTAAAAAACACATGAAAAACATAATTAAAATGCCCTTATACTGGAACAGGGACCCGCCGTCGACTAGCGACTAGACGCTCGCCTGCGGATCGGAAAGTCAGTTCTTGACCGGGGCCGAACTTTTTCAAAGGCCACCCCAGCCTTGAGTGGGTACCAGGTTCAGTCCTGGAAAAAATAAGTGTTGTTTGATCTATAAAATATAGGTCTGGCTCTATTCACCCAATACGCATGAAAGGCGTGGAAAAGAGTTCTTTACTTTTTACTGAAATCTGTATACTGGAATAGCTGTGGGATAGTCAGTCGTGAACGTGGACGTCTGGTGAGCGGCAGGGGCGACGCCGGGCGTGTGGACTTCATAGTGACATCCATTGCTTCTTTTCTTGCAGGCAGGCTCTGCTAGGGTGACCGGCTACTTCCTGCTTCATAACAATTGTATCGTGCTTCAAGAGCTGAATGAAGACAAATATGATTGCCCTAGATATATCAGCTATGTAAACCCCTGCTGGGCATTGGCATTGTCTGCCAGTGAACGAGGGATTGAAACATGTGGTGCTTGACCTAATTCGATGGAATCATGATGCCGTGGAGGAGCAGGGAATAAGATGGAGATTTGTGGCCTAAGCTGGAACATAATAAATATATGCTGCTGTGGGTTCATTAGTCACAAAGCAACAGTGGGACTGGCTCAAAGACCTAGAGGAGATCCATGGCAACAGTGAGATTGGCTGAAAGACCTGAAGGAGCACCTGGCAACAGTGGGACTGGCTGAAAGACCTAGAGGAGATCCCTGGCAACAGGTTCCTCATTTGTAGGGATTTCAATGCATGGAACAATGAATTTGACAGTCATGGGGAAAAACGGACAGTGAGTTGTCTTTGATGATGCCTTGGTCGACTCAAATTTTGTCTGCATAGAAGATGGGAGGCCAGCTAGAATTGCAATGAGGCTCAGCGATGCAGACACGGCTATTGACCTGGCGTTTGTTATCCCGTCAGCAGTACTGGATACCAAATTTACTGTTCCGGGCGATCATGGCAGTAACCATCTGCCATGTTCGGTATTAATCTCCAAATCCAGTAAAGTCAAGGCTTTAAGACCTCGTAGGTCTTTCAAGTATGAGCGGACAAACGCTCTTCTTGGACGCCTCCGACAGAGGGCCTGAAAGAGAAATGGCAGATCTACTGTTGTGCAGCCTCCATGGTGGACATCAAAGGTAGAATAGACATGAAAATTAAAGAGAGCTGCAGTAAAGCGATTAAAGAAGATGCGACAAACATCCCTAAGCACGCAGGAGGAATTGGAGTGCGCGGAAAGAGATAAGAAATAAAGGATAGAGGTTTTCAAAGGTTGTGCAGGAGAGGCCAAAATAAAAAGCAATGGTCAGGTTTTCCCACATGAGGGGCATAAGTGATGCAGACCTGTTGAAGATGACTGCCTGTTTCAATCAGAGCATTAGGACAGCTTCAGTCCCCAAAGGTGAATGCTCACAGCTGATTCCACCTAAGCTTGGCAAGGATCACTTAACACACAGTGGCTTTAAGATTATAACCTTACAAAACACTTTTGGTAAAATGCTGGAGAAGATAGTGGCGGGAAAGCTACAAGAATTTTTGGGACAGAGAAAGCTCCTTCCAGGAGATTTGGGAAGTTACCAGCCAGGGAAAGACACATGGTCAAATGCAGCCACTGTTGCTTTTGACATCTTTGAAGGTTTCCAGAACAGTCAGGAAACGGTGGTAGCGGAACTTGATTTAGAAGATGCTTACAACAGAGTCAGTTATAATATCTTGATGACAGCGCTTATGGAAACGGGAGTCTGTCCCTTAGTTGGTGAACTGGATAGCAGCTGCTTTGTATTCTCGTCGGGTAGCTCTTCGCCTGGGTTCATGGACCTCCGAACCACGTATTATAGCCCCGGGACTACCACAGGTATCTGCAATTTAACCTGTGCTGTTCAATGTATTTACTTTCAAGATTTCGAAACTGGAAATACATTTAGTTGGTAAAAAATTCTCATTTGCAGAAGACTTTCTCGCATATAGGCAGGACAGAGATCGGAATCAAATTTCTCAAGAGTTACAAGCGACAGTAGATAAGAGGATAGACTAGTGTACAGAGATGAAAGCTGTATTTAACCCGGAAAATGCAACCGTCCTGTTGTGTTCTTTGGACAACAGGATTGTTAGTGCTGATGTTCCAAGCCTCAGAATAAATGGCAGGGACATCAGGAGAGACAGCAGACTGCGGTACTGGGGAATCACCTTTGAAAGAAGCTTATCTATCAGCACTTAATCAGCACTTAATCGAATATTCAGCTATTGAAAGTGGAGCGCATACAGAATGAAGCTATGCGGGTGATCCTGGGATGTACAAGAGACACCCTGATTGTGTGCATGCGATACATCCTTGCATTGCCGACTATTGCAGATAGGCTAAAGGTGCTGCAGTCTAAGTCATACCTCAGAGTAACTGCAGCTGCATGAAGCGTTGGATGCAGTTAAGCGCTAGAGCCTGAAGAGGGAAAATCATGGATTGCTCAAGCAGGGGACAAAAAAAGACAAGCATGTATGCTGAAAAAGATTGGGTGAGAAGTCAGAGTACCAGAGAAGAAGTCTGACCTATGTGGGGCCATGATCACATTAGGCCGGGAGTGCAAAGAGTGGCCAGCGGGGGTTACTAGGATGGAAGTCCAACAGTTGACTCAAAACAATTCTCGTCCAAATGATCAGATTATCTATACAGATGGTTCTGTATTGAGAGGGAAGAGAAGTGCCTGAGATTTCATAGCGAAAGTCAATAGAAAATCTTTACCGCAGGACAAAAACAGCCTGGGATATGATAACGCAACATCTAGCATGAGACTGGAGATGGAGGCGGTCACTGCAGCTTGCCGGTGACTAAAGAACAAGATACATACCCATGTTGTAATTGTAACGGACTCTGAAAGCATGCTGAAAATGTGAAGACTGGATTGCTTCTAGCAAAGTGGCAAGCTTCACTTGCAAGGTCACGGGTAGTGAGCATACGTTGGATCTTTTCTCCAGGAGATGCCGGCGTGGTGGGGAATGAACAGGCAGAAAGAATGGCTAGATCTGGCAAGGCAGATGTGGTCAGAGCCCTTTGGGAACAAGCAACCAAGTCAGAAGATAAACTAGATTATTGTGAGCTGGAGAGAATGATGCACCTGGGTATGACCAGAGGGTTCAACCGGCACACTACACCCAGAGGAAAGGCTGCTGAGGATGGGGACGGAGCTTTCTTCTTCTTCTGCCTTTCTATCCCCCAATGGAGCATAGGCCCTCAACCTGTTCTCCCTGTATCATAGAGAGTTCTAACATTCCAGGTGCCAATTCTGGAGGTTTTCCTATTTGAGAGGAGGTACGTCAACGATCCTGGACTCCTTACGGCTTTCTCCACATCGTGTCCTACTTCTTCTACTTGAAGAGCCCCCCCCCCCCCCTCCCTCATCTTGGTTGGCTGGGTTTTACTTGCTCTCTTTTTGACATATCCATGGTTGGTTGGTTTTTGTGGCTTTTGTTTTTACAGGAGGAAGTAGCCAACCTCAAGCCCAACCCTACCCTTAGTCACGTCTTACGACTGATAGGGAGCAGTGTCACTTTTCTTTGCTTCCGTACAGCTTTAGCAGGCAGTTAATACCGATTTTGTTTTCCTTCTATCACACGCCACTAGCTGCTAAATCCCCACTTCTCTGTCCGTTCAACAAATTAAATTGTCTACACTTTGAAATTTCGTCTCATTTCACTTGCAAATAAGCCTGGCTACCGTTTTCTAAACCAATGGTAGCTGTGTGACAGTCAACCTTTCAAGCGAGATAGCTTTTGTTTAACAACCATGTGACCTATAACCTTATCTATAAATAGCATTATTTCAAAGCAGCGGGGAAGTCCTTTCTTATTCGCAAAACTAGAAAGAATTGTATAGACTGTCGTGCACCTGTGTAGTGTATAGCAGTGAAGCATATGTTTACTCTACAGGTAGTCAAAAATATGTAATTCAAACAGAAGTGAAAGCAAGATAATCACATTTAGCGTAGAGAACACAGCAAGCACGACTGGCTTGTCTGTGGTGTCGTGCTTTGTAAACAGAAAGTCAACACACAAGAAGTAAGTCAACTTATGCTTGTACCTGCAGCTTGCATAAACACACTGCTAACTGAAGAAATTTGTTAGATAGAAACGCTCACTTTTCACATAACTGCATAAATACTTGTGTATCTGCTTGGAATAATAAAAGGTTAGTTAACAATATTTTTTTTAGCATTATATTTGTGTGTGTTCTCGTTCCGTATTATTAATGGCTTTATTGGATAGTAACTATTGTCATTCAGCGAGTAGTGCAATGGCTGGAAGAGGTACATGCCAAGCGAAGCAGCTGCTCACTGGTATAACTGTCATTTAAAACGAATGTTAAAAATTGACGCCGTCATAGGTGCCAGAACCTCGGAGAACCGGGCTAAAATATATTTGGGGGAAAAAAAGGGGGAGGGGAACCCAATAAATTTGCAAGGATACTAAGCGACTACCTTTTACCCATGCACATTTATTTATTATTCAGCACATTATTAACGATAATAATCAGAATGTTTTGAGTGGCACATAGATATAATAAAATATTTGAAGTAATAGTAACGTAGAAACAAATACTTTAAAAGATAATTTCTATACATGGTTTAAAGAGGGAATCGTAACTCCTTACAAAATTATTTGGTGAAAAGGTGGGAAGGGGGCTAAGAGGGGTCCCCGCCCCTTAATTTCTTATGAATTGGGGTACTCGGGGACTGAAACCCCCCTCCCCTACCCCCCACCATCTAATTATTTGCCTAGAAAAAGTGTAATCTGGTAAGGAGGGCGTGGTTAGAGTGGGCTGAGCACCTCACTGTTTTGATTGGGGCTGGGGGAGGGGGAAGGTGCAGGCTGAAGGGGTCTGGCACCCTAACAAATATTTTGTTCAGGCGGCGTCAAGGACGTGGCTGAGGCCAGGCTCAGGTCTCTTTTTTTTTCACCCTCTCCCCCATTTTATTTCTAAATTTAGGGAGAACCGCTGATAACCCCCCCCCCCCCCCCAGCCCTTTGCACACTCGCCTAGTGTTTGATATCATTTGCAGTACAGGGAAATTAAATAGGTTTGTTCTGGTCAACCTAGATTTAGTTTACAGCCCAGGGGCAATATTTTCCTCTGTAACTCAAAATATATAGACAAAAATTTCGTTGGGGAAAATGCGTTCTGAAGTCAAGAGAGTGTCGTCACAAGGATGCTGTGCTGGGCACCAGGTATGTTCCTGGTAAATACGGGCGGCAGGCGTTGTGTTGATCACATCACCCACCCGGTACCGATTGGTCAATAAAATACAGATCTAGCGCAGAAAATGGTCATTTACTTTATATTAGAGATGAAGCCCGCAGGCCACGTTTACTGTGACCGAACCGCACACGTGGACTAATATGGTTTAAGTACATCCAGCTATTAGTTTTAGCAGTATGTCTGCCATCTGTACTTTCCCAGAGAAATCGTTCGCACCCATTTTATGTTGCTGGATCGATTCCATAGTTGTTCTGGTTATTAAAAAAATTTATCGACAGCTTTGGATTCTACGCCAACTATTGTGTCGACCATTACTAGCATCGTCGTCAGATCACGTAAGCAAATGACCCTTTTCTACTCTTTTAGCCTTATTGGGCATATAGGGCTAGTCCTATATTTTATAGACCAGAAGGCGTCCGATGGATGATGCAGTCAGCATCACACCAGCCACCTTAACTTCCTAGGACTTGACTGGTACATATTTAGGACTTCGTCGACCCGAATGTCAAGGTCATTTTATGGAAACGAGTGCGGCTCTGTGTGGATTTCAGTCCTAGACCTTCGGATCCGCAGGCAACCGTCTAGTGGCTACACCACGGCAGCTCGCCAACATTAACCGTGCACCATGATGAAAAATATCGAGCTGTCTAGTATTTATGTATGTGTTCTCCGTCAGATGCTGTGTTATAACGCTTGGGAATGGTAAAGACGTGAGGTTAAAGGTGGAAAGATCGAAGTAATTTTACTGGGTGTTATCTCATATGACTCCTTCTCTCTCTACAAAATGGCTAGCGGCCTGCCGAGAGCGTCAAACAAAGCACCAACCCCATAGCTCCGGCGAAGATCTCCGTAACCTCATAGGTTCAGGTCCTAAAAGAGCCTGACTTTTTTCCTCTTTAAAAAATGGCCTTGGCTTCCAGGTCCACTCTGCCTTAAATGGGTACCAGATAAATTCCCTGGAAGTAAAGGCGGCCGGTGTGTTGTTGACCCTACCACTCACTAAGTGCCGATTGGTCTATAAAATATAGGTCTAGCCCTGTATGCCCAATATACATGAATGCGTGGAAACGGGTCCTTTACTTTATTTTACTTACCATACGCATCGTCAGTCAGTAGCATGTAAAAGCCCCTTTTACTTTAACACAAATCTGCAACAACATGGCACGTACGGAAGAAACTTTGGCCTGTTTGTTTTGAGGCTCATTACTTTCACAGTCTAGGCACATTCGAAGCGCACACCACGACTCGGGGAAGAAGGCAAACATTGAGTAACATCCTCCCCACACTAATCAGCCCCGACATAGTTATTTAGAAACGTCTAGAACAGTACAAACCGGTTGTCAACGTGACTAACTGTTGCAGTTGTATTTTATTTTTCATCACTGTTTTATTTGCAAGAGAAAAAAAGACAGGCGTACTTTTAATCAGGTTGCAGCAGGATGTGTAAACATAGAGATACAGCGGTAACAGTCTAGAGGTCGACCACGCAAATCATGGACCTCAAAAATATGAAGACACTGAAAGGTACTATATACAAATAAAATATAAAGACCGGTTCCAAAGATCTCTTCCTGCCTTGATTTTGCGAGCACTCCGCATTCTCATTATCTGACTCTACGCTGGCTACTGGGGAGGCAGGCTGGCTACTGGGGAGGCCGGTTGGCTACTGGGGAGGCAGGCTGGCTACTGGGGAGGCAGGCTGGCTACTGGGGAGGCAGGCTGGCTACTGGGGAGGCAGGCTGGCTACTGGGGAGGCCAGTTAGCTACTGGGGAGGCCGATTGGCTACCGGGGAGGCTGACAGAGCACATGTAAGACTGTTAATTGATTTATTCATGTTTTTATTAAATGTAAATAAAATCAGGGACTCGTTTCACCGCCTTAAAGCAAAGGCACAGGTTCAATTTTTTTAAACCAATCAGAGAAACTACAGAGCTGGCTGTTTAGTAAGCAATGGCAAACTTAGGTTAGTTGCGTATCCTTTACAGGACGTTGCAGAACCAAGCCCAAGTAGTTTTTCTAAACAAATTTACGTCCAGTAGTTTGACATTACTTCCTGGACGGTCGGCTTTCTTGATACCACTGTCGAAACCAAGGCGCATTGCCCGCAGCTGGGATCGAACCCGGCATCCTGGGATTATGAGGCTTGCGCATCGACTTAGCCACAGAGCCGACAATGGCAAACTACTGAAGGTAAAATTTGCCTTGAAAAACCACAACAGCCCAAAAATGCTCGGGTTGGTTCTACAAAGGATACGCAACTAACTTTTGTTTATACATAAAAACTTCAGGTTAGATTTCTCAGTCTTCAAAGAACTGTGGTGCCGTAGCGGGTAAACCAGCTTGGTGTAACCTGAAGTGCTGTGCCGGGCTAGATGGCTAAATGACCTCATATTACTTGCCACAATGCCATAGACCACGTGTAATATGGCAGAAATCTTAGCCTCTTACCACGTTCCAAAACTCTCATGTCACAGACAAACGCACATGCAGACACTCACACACACACACAAACACACACACACACAGACTTTTATATATATATATATATATATTTATATATATATATATAAGCTGAGCCCAAACCCCTACATCTTTTTCTAACTCATTTAGTAAGAAGCAACTCACCATGCGTTTATTTGTCATTCAGTACAGGACACGTATTTTTAAATACCATCCCAACCAATCGATTAGGTGTCGTTTTCACAATAAAGGATGAAATAGATGGAGCACTATCACATTCTGTCTTCTGTTTTAGACGTACTCTCTCTCAAACTACTGTTTGTTTACCTCCTAATATCTCCACCCTCCTCTCCCCCGACACACTTTTATGGTTGTCAGCCTCTTGCTCGCTTGCTTTCAACTTTTCCCTCAAGTTTAGATTTTAAAATTGAATTTATCTTGTAATATGGCTGAAATATTTCGCTTATCTCTTTTACCGTATTCAGTATAACATCAACCTGCTCTACTCCACAATGTTACTTTAACTCTTTTTCGACAATGGTGTATTTTGTTTTGAACTGCTTTCGACCTGGCTCCTGTCACATATCACTCCTGTCGCGTGCCTAATGTAAGGATTCCTCCTTCAGAACCAACAGCACTCAGAGATAATTATGTTGAGTCGTTTGGCTCGTATTGGTCTAAGGGATTCCCCGTGGCCAATATACGATCAACTTATCTCTGGAGTAGGGCAACTCAAGTATTGGCACTACAAAATATATCAGTATATAAATACAATATTTCTAGGCACACTTGGCTGGACACCCCCACTACTTACTAAAGAAAGCCCCCAGGTTATGATAGTTCATTATCATAACCATGTTAACACATATAATGAAGATACATACACATACAACTGCTAAACACTTAAGAAGGTGACATAGAGAAACCTAAGTCAGCCATGAAAATGAATGCATGTATTTAGTATAATATCTGTACAAAAACAATTGAAGTGAATTCCAGCTATCAGTGAAAGAATCTCAGCACTAATGTCTAGATCCTAAGGAAACTAGGCAGACAGTCGGTCCTGGAGGTGACTATATGTCATCATTGGAAATAAGGAGCTGTGAGGAAAACAACATCATGCGAAGCATCAGACTTAGCTTCTATCCTTTCTGTCTATGATGCCTCCTTCAGCTCTGGATGATTCGACTGTCTTTGATTCTGGAAATTCTGCTCCACTGGATCAAATAGTCAGAGAGTACCTCACCATAGAGGACACAATACTGCACTGGTACTTAGCAAGTCTCTATCACCAAGTAGAACACAAATTGTTTGTGAGCCAAACCTAAGCTCTAGCACTGGTAGGCGGTTTGAGGTACCATTTCCCCCATGTTGGAGATGTCAGGAACCTTCACAGGTGTTAGCTGGTGGGTAACAGTTTGTTTCTGTTGGTTTGATGGTTGGTGGGTGTTGGTTGGACTGTGAAACTTCTGCCAGCTCCTCACAAAAGATACATCCTGTCAAGAAAATAACTCAACATTAGTCATCACCAAGAGGGTAACATCTTGACAGGGAAGACAGAACAAGCATCAGTCATCAACCCCCATCTGCTGACTCCCCCCTGCTCTCCTGTTTCATTCCTCAGATTGCCTCTCCAGACCAAAAGACATAAGTCTCCTATATTTATCTGTCTGTTTAGTGCAAGAGAAGGCAAGTCAGATATACAGTGGAGATAGATAAATTGGTCTAACACATATATCACTCTCTCTCTCTCTCCCTCACTCTGCACACAGACACCAATATTTACTGTCAGTACCTGCATTCCCTAGACTTCCAACCGCCCGTCTTACCATCCACTGATCTGGGTCAACCATACTCATACAATGGACGACACAGTCCCGACCTAATTCTGGCCCCATTTGGTAGGTACAACTTCTCTAGTTAGTTTAAAACGTACACAATTGTAAGGGTATTAAGTTTTATCAGTATGGGTGGTTTATTGAGGGCATAAGCTATTTAGTCTGTACAGGGGAAGGTCTACGTTCGAATCCGCTTCTCTAGCGATCAAGAACGGTCGAACTAAGTGGGATCACACAGCCGATACTGATCTCTCTACAGCAGTGACTACTTTACAGACATCATTCTAGGTACTCGTAAACTATAATTAACTTACCCAAGCATATGTAAAGTCCGAGACAGTCCAGATTGCCTTGAGAAATGAAATGATACAGGCATAGATTAACACGTCTGGACGCTGGAGAAGCTGGCAAGGAGAATAGCGTCATTTAGACACTTCAGGCGTTGGTAACAAAAGAAGTCCCTTGTATACTTGGGCAAGGAGTAAATCGGTTTCCAAGAAACCTCAAATAACTCCCTGAATATATATCGAAGAGATATACATTTAAAAGTGGAGTTTAGTTAAAGTAACCAGAAAAGGCAGACATAATAATGTTGTCCAATAAAGGCCTATATATATAGATATAAGGGACTATATATTTCCGGGCGAGTCCAAGTTTGAATTTTGTGCAGATTACAGGTAAGACAGGTTATCAGCCTTACAGACCGATGCGTAATGGCTATCATTTCACGACAGCTCCTATCTTTTCACATTATTCCTGCTTCGGTTCGAACGTTCTAGATGTTTTTGCCATTCAGAGGCGTGCACACATCGAAATTATAGGGGTAGATGTGGCCGCTGAGCTCCCTTAGAAATTTAAGCTTAAGCCTTCTTTGAGTTTCTAATACACATTAATATTATCATTATTGGTATTATTGTTATTATTATTATTATTATTATGTGCTGATTTACAAAAAAAATATATTATTTTATTGGAAAAAATATAAAATATGTAAACAAATAAGTTAAAAGAGAGTTGAAATACTTGATAAGGCAGGCCTGAGAGGTCCCTCACACATTGTCTGCAATAGGGCCTCAACTACAACCCCCATCCGAACGGGGATCTCGAAGGACCTAAGCGCCCATTACACTCCAGCTCCCCGCCCCCACCACTAGGTTTCGGCACCCCTGATGGGAAAGAAGTTCGAGTTCACTTAATAGTGCGGGCGTTAATTTAATTTTTTATTCATTTTTTTTTTCCAGACCAGCGTGACTCTGGGGTCGACCAGTTGTGCAGTTATTTTTTTTTCTAGGTAAAAGAATATGGAGGATTCAGTTGGACCTAAACCTCATTCATTTGCTAAATAAAGTAAAGGTCCCTTTTCCACACCTTTATGCGTATAGGGCATATTGGGCTAGACTTTTTGTAGACCACTCGGCACAAGATGGGTTGTGTGGTCAGCATCACACCGGCCTCCTTTACTTTCCGGGACTGCACCCAGGGACCTTCGGGTAAAAAAAGGGGGGGGGGGTTGAATGGGCCTAATCCGCCGGTTCCGTTACCTCTCTTCTGACTAAGAATATCTAAAAACCTAACACCTGATAATTCCATGAAACCTTTTCCCACGCCCTATTTATTTGTGGTGTTTGAAATTTCTTAGCCGTATTTTCTTATGCATACAAATTCTATAACGATACATCCACGCAGAAATATTATATATTTTAATGACACAATGGGAATAGCAGATGTGGGATTACCTTTATGATAAGGCATGGTATGTTTTAGGTACACGTCGTGTGTTCTAAATATCGCAGTAAATAAATAGCTGCACACAATGCGGTCCTCGCCTTTGCGTTGTAAAACTACAACTCGCATCGCACAACAATATTTGTTCCGCCTTCCTCGCTCATTATCCGGTACACATGTAACTGTGTCCCAGTTATTCTCCTCGTGTGTGAATCGTTTGCAAATGTCTGACCTAATATTAGCTTTCTTTTATGGGTTCACTGAACATTTTTGCTACAGTTGTGTTCTAGACCCTTGCTTTTGTTTTCACCCGTATTTTACAGCTTCGATTATGTGGTGAAATATGAGGTATTGCATCATGCTTTTCTGGCAATCTTGACCATAGAAACATAGTACGGTTGTAGTTTCTGTAAGGTTGGTTATCTTTCCACGTTGTTCTCTGCTTGCACTATGTCCCTCTTATCGTGTAATATGTGCCTTGTACTGTATGGCATCGTCGGACAGCCTCAAGCCGGGAAACAATTTTATTTGCTGTCATTGAGTGTAATTACGACAGTAAATTTTCAAAGGATTTTCAAAAATCCTTTTACAAGTTACAGTCGTTTTTTAAATTTAAATATAACTGTCGTTGTCTGGTTAGACGCTGACTGCAAGACGCATGTCTAACCTCTCTCTGTTATCAGTTAGTGTTATGGTCCGTTGCTGTTGTCACATGATTGTTCTAGTTTGTTGCCAATAGTAATACAATGTTCTAGTATCTTGCTATTGTTACAGCAGTATTGTGGTATGTTGGTATCCGTAAGGCAATGTTACAGCATCTCGCTTTGGTCACTGTTCTAATTAGTCTCAGTTGTTAAATTCTATTCAAGTAAAATCTCGATTATGTACTAGGTCATCAAAGTAGGAATGAGAGCAACATTATTAAAATAATTACTACTTGATGGCAGATTTGGATATCAACCTAGCGTTGAAAGAAAACACAGACCATGAGATATAAATAGATATGAATGGGCAATCCCCATCCTTGCTAAGTTCCCTTCCCAAACAAATCATAGAATAGGATGAATGAGAATCGCACATGTCGAACTTTCATGTAGCGAGCCCTACAGCGTGACCAGAGAAGACAGTGTGATTTGCGTATTTCAGTGTAAAGCAGTGGTTCCCAACCTGCCGGTCGCAGGTTATATGTATATATGTATATATATATATATATATATATATATATAAATATATATATATATATATATATATATATATATATATAGAACGACCCGTTCACTGGGGTCGCCTAAGACTATCGGAAAACACATATTCATTGGTTATGAATAAGAATAGTTGTTTGAGGGTCGCCACAACATGCAGGAATTGTATTAAATAAAGGGTCGCGGCATTAGGAAGGTTGAAAGCCACTGGGGTAAAGAGCTCCCCCCCCCCTCCCCTCCGGGCCCTAATTATGTATCGATACACATTGGAAATAATGCACCCTACAAGACACATCGAAATATGTCAGGCTATCAATTGTCCAATGTATTTTGTTTATTTCAAACCCCAAGTGTTCGGGTCGGTAGGCAAGCGTTAGCCACATTATTCCAGCAACTCCCAGTTGACGAACCAGACCTCTCAGATGACGCATGTTATTGCTGGGGAGACTTAGAAGTTCACATGAGAGCACTTGTCGAACCTGGAGGTTGGGGGAGGGATGACACTGCGATGAGTAATTCTAAACAAGGCCCTGTGGGTTGGATGTTTGAATTCCGCTATCGCACATACCTCAGTAAAACAAACATTGTATTCCTACAAGCAGCAGACATTTTCCCGCTTTAAAACGTCTCTTTGTTTGCTTTCTAGTCTACCTGCTTTTTTTCTTTAATTCAACTACACTTGCCATCTACAGCCGACATATTCATATTCAATTACCGGTAATTTAGCAAAGTTTTACTCGTTTAGAATACCTAGTCATCCCCTATCTCATTCTGTTTCTTTTCTTCCCTCCTCTCACCCCCCCCCCCCTTTTTTTTCCCCCCTGCACGGTTTAAACGCTAGGATAGATTAAACCAATCCTTTTCTCTATACTTCAAATATTTGAAATTTAAACCCCTAAAATGACGCCCCCACAGTGACTGGCCAATGATCTTCTGATGCAAGAAGTCCAAACGAAGTTTCATTGGATCTTCAACAAATATCAGCTGGAATAAAACTTCACTGTATGACGGATTCATCTTGTTCATGCCCCGATAACTGTAAAAAGATGTGGATACAATACATCATTGTGAACGCTTTTTTATATTCATATTTCATAACTGTGTTACAGAGGTAAACTGAGTGGAATGTTCTAACCGTTACGTTTTTTTTTTTAACTGTTTACTTTTTTTTAAAGAAAAGCTAATGTGTGCTTTTAATGTTATATTTGAATTTGTGATTTTATTATTATTAGTATTAATATAACGCCATCTATCGACTAACTGCATGTGTATTTACATTCTTATCCCGTAACAATACCACATAAGTATCGTGTTCGTTGCTGTTTGTTGACGTTCTAAGTCGATCTGACGAAGATACAAACGGAACATCTGTCCTGTGTTTGTGTTTGTTGAAATTGTGATATCAGTATCATAACTGGGCTTTATAGAAGATGTATTGGATGTTTTGTATTTGTTTACATTGTCATATGAGGAATATAACTGTGCTTATATAGAACTTGTGCTGGGTGCTTTTATTTGTTTACATTGTAAGATTAATATCATAACTTTGTTATATAGAACATCTGTTTCGTGCTTGTGTTTGTTTACATTGTAAGATTATTATCATAACTTTGCTATATAGAACATGTGTTGGGTGCTTGTATTTGTTTACATTGTAAGATTAATATCATGACTGTGTTATATAGAACATCTGTTGGGTGCTTGTATTTGTTTACATTGGAATATCGTTAAAATATAGAACATATGTTGGATGTGTGTATGTGTTTACATTGCCATATCGTTAAAATATAGAACATATGTTCGATGTTGTGTTTGTATACATTGCAATATCGTTAAAATAACTGTTATCTAGAACATGTTTTGGATGCTTGTATTTGTTTACATTGTCAGAACAATATTACAACTTTGTTAGACAGAATATTTGTTACATGCTTGTATTTGTTTACATTTCAAGATCAGTATCACACCTGGTAAACGGAACATCTGTGTTGTGTTTTTATTTGTTTACATCAGAAGATAAATAGTTGACCTGTGGTACAGAACATATGTTTTGTCTTTGCATTTGTTTGCGCTAAAAAAATCAATAACATTCATATTTTCCCGTGCCTACTGTATGTTTTTTTAATTTTATTTCAATTCTACTTACACAAAATTAGTAGTATGTAGCACTTTAGCCATTAAAAACACCATCTCATCCCCACCCCTCCCCTACCCTCACCCCTAATTCAAAACTCAAAAACTATTTAGAGAAACGAAACGTAGACAGTCAAGATTTTAAGCATATTTTTGAAGAGAGGGAAATCTTGACAACTTAAAGACAAATAGTAAATGGTGGCAAACGATCAAGGGGAAGAGAATGAGACAAATGTCGTGATGACAAACCATAAGCGAGATAAGAATACAGAACTGACCTGAGACTCTAGTGATTGTGTTGGAAGATGTGCCATGACCGTCTGCACTTATCCACACAGCACATGACAATGATAGATATAATACACTCGAGTCAGGGACTGTTGAGCGATGACAAAGCATGCACAACAACCTCAATAATCTAAAGACGTGTATGACATTAATGTAATGTATATTTCGCAGACAGGCGTTCTACCCAGCAAGCAGTGAATCCTCTCACCTAGTGTCTTAACAATATCGTTCACAACTGCACCTCTAACAAGACGTTCCCAAAACCAAAAGACAAACGCCTTCACCAAACAGTGACAAGGCAAATTACTGTGCAGTTAGGTAGGTAAAGACGACAGCGTGTTGTATACCGGCTGAGCAGCTTGTGTCTTCATTTCTGTGTCCAATCACATTTCGCTGAGACACCAGCACAAAGGTACTGTTTGGGGAGCAGTGAGCAACGAACAGTCGTCATGGATGAGGAAAGGAGAGTGGAGGAGAAACTTGAACAGTTTAAGAATGATGCAAAAACAGGTGAGGATGTGATTCTCTTCTGAAATCATTCTTCTTCTTCACTTCCTCTTTTACCGCTGTGGGTGTCGAGGGAGATATAAGGTTCTGTTTCTAGCTCTTCTGGCTGCCTCGACCATAGGCACATCGTGCTGTTGTAGAGTTTCTCTGATGTTATCCTTCCATCTTCTTCTTGGTCTACCCAGTGCTCTACGTCCTTCTTCTCTTTCCATGTATGCTTTGTATGGTATGGTGTCACAAGGCATTCTCTCTAAGTGGGCAAACCATTTCACTTGCTTCTGAAATCATGAATGTCCAAATGTCATTACAGATCAGTTTATGCAACTTGGTGCACATGATGTTACTTTTGTTAGATTTAATTCCATAGGAATGCCCTTCGATTTACTTGCTTTGTGATCTTTCTTCAAGTAAGGTTTAAGGTTTTAAACAACAGATCAACATCATGGCACACGGGTAGTAACCAACAAGTGTTCTGTTCTCAAGTCTGAGTCCGAAGTAGCTCATCGCAGTGCATGGGCTTTGTAGCACTGGTGAAGATTCGGAAATATTGTGGGTAGATTTTTAACTTCAAATTTTGCCCTGGCAGCCCGTTAGGCTTCTCGTTTTGTTTTCCAAATGCCAAGAAATTTTTTTACGTGCGCAAAAATACACACGGGTGTCCAATCTCACTACCCAGAGTCCAGGGGAATTTGCTAGAAGTCGACGTGAAAAAAAATAATCACAGATTTCATCAGGGCTTGAACCCGAGACCTCTAGCACTTGAGGCGGGCACCATACCTTGAAACGACGCAGCTCCCCTCTTGCTTTATATATTTGCTATTATGTGGCTTCATCCATCTCCTATCTATTTGTGCTTAAAATGTCATATATTGTCTGTCTTTTTGCATCAGTTAATTAGAAAGATAGTATACCTTTTTGCATCTATCTGTGCTTGTAAGCAGACAGACCATCTTCTTTCTTGTGTCGGTTTCCAGACATGATGTCTGACAGATTATTCCCCCTTCTTTAATCCGCAAAGCTCTCTCTCTCTCTCTCTCTCTCTCTCTTTCTCTCTCTCTCTCTCTCTCTCTCTCTTCCTCTCTTGTTGTACCCCACCAGTACATCATACAAACGATAAACACCCGGTGACACAAAATGCCACAACGCGAATGAGGATCACCCGTTGAGATAGTCCCGGAAACCCCGTTCAGCCGTTAGGCCATATTTCAGGCCCGACTATATTTAGGACCCCCGGCAGAAGCCAGTGTGGGGCTTCAAAATATCTAAAAATTGCATCCCATAAGGGGATGGCGAGGTAATGTTATCCGCAAAGCATATATTTATTCAGAATGTCTTTTCTCTCTCCCGTTGATTGCTATTGAATGAAATTAGTTAGTCTTCTCTGAGTGCCAAGAGGCTGCTTTCTTGCATCAATATCTTCTTGAAATTAGACAGGTGTATACGTTCTAGCAATCAGATACAGTTCAACAGTAAGAAAACATTCTCCTGTTGCATGTTAATTGCTCGCAAATCGCATATTTTATGATTAAATTACTTATGCTATGTAATGTTTCCTGACAAGTTTAAATTGAAAAATACAGAAAAGGCGGGAGAATTAAAAAGTCACTTTGCACAACGTAGCTCACATCACCGCTTCTCAAAAAGATTCTTGATCTTTTGCAGTTGCCTAGTCACGTCTGTTTACATGAACAGGGCATTTTCGGGGCATTGTGTCAACATTCAAGCTCGTCACACTCTGCCTTGTCTTTCAGACCTTATGCCTTCCATCATTGTTATTTTGTCTCCCACTGTAGGTAGAGTTGATATTAGGCTGTTCCTTCAACCAGTTGCGAGATCGCCTTGTTAAGCTCTCTGGTAGTTTCAGAGAACAAATTATGTGTAGAAGAAAGAAAGAACGTCTAAGTTAAAATCAAATTTAGAAATAAAGATATTTGTTTCTTCTGCATTCACCTTTAAAAGGGCGGTTGTCACGCTGTGTTGTGGTTTACATCTAGACTGCGACATCTGCGTCCTTAGGTCCAGTGTGTCTGATTTCAACAAAACCTTGATCTTTCGTCTTTTACATAATGCTAGTGGCGGATCAGTGCATCCATCCATTTCCTCCGTCATCCCTTCCCTCCCTTAACCCTTTCCGCCCTCAACCCTTCCCTCCCTCAACCCTTCCCTCCCTCAACCCTTCCCTCCCTCAACCCTTCCACCAAATAAAAAGCCTAGGCCCCGAACCCTGCATGGGGGAACTGTTATTAAGCACAGTTTCATAGGACTGGTGTGATTAAATATGCCTGACTAAGACTCGAATTTGTCATTGGTAAGAATAGGCGGTAATAGTTCGCTATCTTACCCGAACACCAGTCTCGGATCAGTTCAGTGTTTTAGTTCTGAGTATACCATGTTAACCAATCAAATAATCATCCTTTTGTTTTCCAAAGTTTTCTTTTCCTTTCAAGTTTAAAAGCTGTCGCTGAATTTAATATTTTTTTTTATTTCTCCAATTGCATGTCTCTAGGCCGGACATTTTTCGCAAATGACCTAGCCTCCCAGGTCTTCCCAGCCTTAAGTGGGTACCAGGTAAAGTCCTGGAAAGTAAACGCGGCCGGTGTGATGCCGACCAATTATCCACAAAGTGCCTTTTGGTCTATAAAATATAGGTCTGGCCCTGAATGCACAGTACGCCTAAAAACGTGGATACGGTCCTTTACCTATGTACATGCCTGTAGTAAGTACACAGCAATGATTCTCCCACTAAAGTAGTTTTAAAATTTCAAATGATCTTTCCCTTACTAATCTTTGTTTTGTTTTGCTGGGTCTCAAACTGCCTCCTACTATGTAACAATTTCAAACCAAGCGCCTGACGCAGGGTTAGCACAATTTAAACCAAGCGCCTTTCATCGTCTGGGCAAACATTTCCCTAACAAACATTACAAATAGTTCGTCTTGCAGGGATGGGCTAGGCGTACAGAGACAGTTTCTAACTGTAGCCATAAACCGATTCAGCAGGTTAGACCGGGTTGCCTGCGGTGTTGTGCAAGTCGCTAGCTTACAAAGATATGTCTGATGACATGCGTCTGAGGTTATTTCAGATACCTGAGTCTACATGTTTACTTTTTGTAGCCCCCGTGTAGGTTACGGGACCGCAATTTTGGGGCAAATAGTGAATAGACTATATATCCCTGCTCCATAACAAACATGTCGTCAAAGGCATAATATTATAAGTATGCTTAAATCGTATGTGATATCCAGCCTTGTTGTAAGCTATAACACATACCAGCTGCCCTTTACGAGCGAACGCAGAAGAAAATGAACACAAATTCGGTTAAAGTAACGTTAATCTCCTCAAATAGACTAGGTCACTTTTCATTCACAAGTGTGTTGGGCTTGTCGACCTTCCTGAAGGTTACGGATGTGTCCCGCTCTGTTTGCTTTCTGCGTTGTCTTGCATTTACGTTTTCATTCCGAGAAAGAGAATGCCTGTGGCATAGGTTGCAGCACTCTCTAGGGCAGTTGTGTAAGGGCCAGTTTCTCCATGTTTTTGGAGTGTTAAAAGCGCTGGCCTGCTGAAATATTCAACATGTAATTGGAACGGTATTGTGGAACACGCACGTAACCTTGTGCCAAGGTGACAGGTTCAGGAAATACCAATCAGAATCGAGCTAGTGTGTATATGGGCGGGACGTGGTGTGACTATCGTTACGTGTACCGAAAATTGTTGGTACATTGCTACATACTTTGACCTTATTTTCATTGATTCGACGGTCACCACATATTCTGAATGGAAGAAGACCTCTAAAGACTGCTTACCTATCTAAGTTCTATGTTCACCACTTGGAACAGGACATACAATTGTAATTTACCCTCCATCACATGACCAGACCGTCTTCACCAGCAATGGTCAGACGCATTTATTTTTAATCCAGGGGCAACTTAGAAAACTACTTAGAGTGTAGTATCAGTACAAAAGGACTTATTCCGCATGTTGAGCTTCTCCGCTTTTTGACTGATTTGCTGGAGGGCTACGTGGTCTCGAGGTATGGTTTTCGCCTCGAGTGCTAGAGGTTCCGGGTTCAATCCCCTGTAAGGGCTGGCATTTTTTCACGTGGACTTGGACTTCTAGTAATTCCCTCTGGTCTCTGGGTTGTGAGATCAGACTCCCGTGTCCATTGTTGCGCACGTAAAAAATCCCTTGGCAGTTGGAAACACGAAAAGTGTAGCCTAACGACGCTGCCCGGGCAAAATTTTGAGTTTAAAATCTACCCAAAGTATTTCAGGATCCTCGCCGGCGCTACAGAGCCTATGCAATGTGCTCATCTTCTTCAGACTCAGACTTGAGTTTGAAGAAGAACGGAACACCTATGGGTTACAACTGTGTGGCATGATGTTGATCCGTTGTTCAAAACCTCAAAAGCTGACCGAATAGCTACAATGCTCGGAGTGGTCAACTTATAGAGGTTCTGCTGTAACTGAGTTTTGGTTTCTTCTCAGTAATTTTACTTTTCTTTCATACACAGAGAAGCATATTAAATATTATAATAAGCAAGCATCATCGTCGTAAGTGCATTTCCGACTGTAGCGGGCAAACCTCTGAGGAGAGCTACAGAAATGACTAGAAGTGATCAAATCAGGTAGGCGGTCATAAAGGAAAAAGTCGGCCCAGAACCAAGTCTAAATTACTTACAAGGACACCGAATCAAATGGTCTGCTCACTTAAAAAGAATGCCCTGTGGCACCATACCACACAAGGGTGTACACCGAAAGAGGAGGACGTAGAGTACTAGGCAGACCAAGAGCAAGACGGAAAGATAACATCAGAGAAATTCTATAACAGTATAATGTTTATACGGTCGAGGCGGCCAATCCTGAAGTAGAACCTAATGTATCCTTCGACACCCGAAGCGGTAAAAGAGGAATGAGAGACGGAAAAAAAGAGTCAATTTTATTTATTTTTTTTCTCTTTAGATTTATTATATATCATGGAAAAATAATCGCAGGCTCATTTTTATTATGGGAGCCGTGTTAGTGTAGTAGCTAGCCATTCGCTTGCCGGCCAAAAGTTATAGAGTTCAAATCCGCATCAAAGGGGATTTTTTAAAATGTAGAATTGATGTAAACAGATTCTCATTGTGTACATGAAAAACGAAGCGGGTTAATATCGCTATGAGCTGAGCTTCTCTGCATCTTCTTCTACCTTGCAACTTCTATTGGAGCATATATCACCAATCAGTTCAAGCATGTCTTTTTTGCTTGTTCATGCATGGGATAATGATACTGATAATGATGATGTTAAAGATGATTTCTTCTTCTTCTTCTTCTTCTCCTTCTCCCCATCCTCCTTCTTTTTCTCCCCTTCTTCTTTTTCTTCTTCTTCTGTTCGCCATGAAAAGGGCGATGGGAGTGTTGTGTTGAGGTTTACAGTTAGACGGCCATTTCCTCTCATTTCTGTCTAATACATCAGTTTCATGAAACCCCCAAATTAGTCGCCTTTATGACCTGCTTGTCAGGCCCCCTCCACCCCCAGGGGCCCCGAAACCCACAAAAGGAATGATGATGATGACAATGACGATGTTGATAACGATGATGGTGAGGATTTCAGTAGTGATGGTAGTGATGAAAACGATAACGCATGTTTAATAACGTCTCTTGCATTCATTCTGTCATGAACGATTTGCAATACCGGCTTCACATAGCAGCCCCTTCCCTAGCGTGTATGTGTTAACATCAAACCTGTACATTAATAGAAAACAAACTGTATATAGACCGTCTGTGTTCCCGGCTATTTGTACGCTCGGATGCACATACATGGGGCGACACCTATTTTGTTATGCTGCTTCTATTTGCAGGCTAATCGAAATATTGTTGCTTTCTGACACACGAGCGTTAGCCGGAATTAACTTTCAGGCTTTATAACAGATCATAGGTTATTTCTCTGTTCTATTATAAAGTGATTTCTAAACACGTGATGGACCGTGCAACGTTCGTTACCGTGTCATCTTTGTTTTCCCTTGTGCAATAATTTAGTCGTCTGTTCTTCACTTAATAACTTATATGTTAGGACCTGTTTACTGGCTTTTATTAGGCAGTCTGTGAAAACACATAGACGATTGTTGCGTAGTTCACAACTGAGTTGGGGAATTAAGATTTTCCAAAGCTTACTAGAATGTTCAGCCGCAGTTTGTGTAGAAGCAAGTCAATTAGTATGTTTCAGCTGCCAACAGTTCCAGACATTGGTAAGTGTGAGTCATAAGATAACTGATATTAAAGGGAATATGTTATACGTATCAGACAGAGAAACTCCGTCTTTGGACACGTCAGTCATGAGAAAACCAGCTCTTTGGGCAAATTGCACTGATCCAAAGAAACAAACATGGATCAGTAGAAACCCAAAAGATCAGTATAGAAATCAATCTGCCTGTGTTATCAACGTCAGACCTAGACAATGACAGACACAGAGAAATGAAAAAATTACAACAACAGAAATAAGATTCTGGCGAAGGGCTCATAATTTAAAAAGAAGAGATGCAATCAGGAAAATTAAAATCCGAATGAAAACGAGGGTAGCAACTGCTCTGTATTTTTGTAGAAGATCATATGGTTTAACCATTTAACGACGATGTCAAAAGACAGTATACCATAGTAAGCAGTCATGTACAGACCAGGCGAGAAGCGAACAAGAGACCGACCATGCAAACGATGGACAGAGGGATACCTCAGAATCCCTGGGAATTCCCATCCACGAAACATGTAAACTGGCACTTTCCCGTGAATTATGCTTCACCTCGACATGGCAAAGTATCAGAGGATCAAGATGAGATGAGATGCGTCATGAGCAGGGAAATGGAGAACTGGAGTACGTCATCTTCTACCTCTTCTGTTCCTCCAGTTACCTTAACAAATTATTCGGGAAATTTAAAAAAAAAATGTCTGCTTCCTTTTTCTAATGCATCCAATAAGTTACTCCTCATTTCTTTAAGGCTCTTGTTAAGGCCATCGTTTCATCCTTTCCTTGGTCATTCCCTTCCTATGCGATCATTATATTTAATCAGCGTGGTTCTCAGTCGTGGTTGGTACCAGGGCATTCTGGTCAAATGGCCAAATCATCTCATCTGTTGCTCTTTAATGAATTGTGTGACCGAGTTCAGTTCCAGTCTTCTTCTAATTTCATTATGTTTAATGTCAACACCTCCTATTACTCCCACAGCTCTTCTAAGACATCTCTAGGATTTTGACTTTGCGGTAATTAGCTGGTAGCATTGATTTCGCGCACAAAAAAGTTGGAGTATGTCATCGTCACAGTAGGGAATTTGTGAGGGAATAAAGGCACCGGTTTGGAAAGGGCTGGGGGCGGGTGGGGTTCAAGAGAGAAGATGTAAGTTTAGCATAATGATGTAGAGGGACATATGTATAAAAAATGATTGGCATAACATGTGATAAAAGTGCCAACAGATATGGTGACCGATGAGATCATGACCATGGTGACCACATCACCCACCAAATGCGGACTGGTCTATAAAATATGTGTGCTAGCGGGAAGAAAGAGAGGAGGCAAAACACAGAAGAAGGGGAGATAAAGAGGAAAATTTTGATTAGAACAAAAGTAATAGTTTCCCGCTAAACAACAAAAACAGGGAAGTAAAGAAAAGACAGGGGTTCTTCTGCGCAAAGATCCTAGAATATTTCGCTGAGACCCTAACTATGAATATCTATATTATGAGTTACATGACGACGACCTAACTACATGGGTACATACACCTAGACTAACCACGGACTACCGATCCTAAATTAAATCAAGCAAATGAATTCTGATCACATTAAACACCTGTTTATTTTACTCAACATAACATTAGCGTGATCCACGAATAACATTAACAACAACTAACGTGCTCGACCAGAGTCTAAAACATGAATCATCTCCAGCTAAAAAGGAAATATGATAATGACACCATATGCTCAGCGAAATTACCTCAACCATAGGCAAAAACCGAAACATATTTAACATGTGGGTTAACTTCAATATGCCAACAAATCACTTATAGCGACCTGCCATCAAACTATCTCCTAGCAAAGATGCACAATGGAAATCAAATCTGACATTACCTAGCCAATTGAACGTACCGTGATCACGAGCCAATCTAACATCGCTCAGCCGGTCCGATCTGACACACCTGTGCGTTGAGACCAAGTGCAGTCAACAACGACAAACAGGGTGCTTGACCGTAGCAAGCAGGAGCGACCGCCAAATAGAATGAGGCCAATAATCAGTTAGTCGGCTGTTTAAATACCAAGTGGCCAGACTTTTCTCCATCTTGCTGTCTAGGACTATAATTTGGTCACGTCTTGACAATTTTTAAACCAGACTAAATCAAGATCTTCAAGCTGTTGAACTGTAGTCTTATCAGCCTATTACATATGCCTAGCACTATATGCCCAGTACGCCTGAAGGCAATGGAAAGGGTCCTTTACACCAGTGTTCTTCAACCATTTTACACGCGAAAGCCAACAAAAAAAGGGAATTTGTTTTGCGGCCCACTCTAATAGAACGCAGAGAAACAAAATTAACACGTACTACTTATTAAGCCTACCCCAATGTGGAACGCAATTTTTCATTTTTTAAAGCCCCACCAGGCTGTAGTCGGTGGCATTAATATAACCTAATGGTTAAACGGGGTTTTTGGGATTTGTGGCCGGGCGATCCTCATCCGAATGGAGGCACTTTCTGTCACCTGTTTTGGTCGCTCGTTGTGCGGTCCTAGTGGGGTTTAACGACACACATATCGACGTGCAGGAAGCTACAATTTTGCTAAAATCATATAGCAGCTTCACGAGTTATTGTCCTTATTCCTAGCCCAGACTGGACTACATGTTACATAACTCCCAGGTACCGTAGACTTAACTGTTTTATGTCGTTGAACAGGATTAGTACCTTGTGATTCTCATTCTTGAGGTGTCAGATTCTACAGACTGCAATCGTGAAAGAGCAAAACTACCTACCCTATCCTGCTCCATGATAAGGCAGACCCGTGGGTTGAAGAACACTGCTTTACTCTTCTTATAGATATCGAATTCTTCAAGTAGCAGTGGCAAACTGCTAAACGTACAATCTCCTAGTATAACTACAAACAGCCAACACTTGCTAATGTAGGCTTCCCGTGACCTGTAAAAGGAAACTCAGCTAAATATCTCAGCATGTATTCCAACCATTTGACAAGCAAATTCTGACTTTACTGGCAACAACAATAATCAAGCCACCATGGTGTTGAGGTGGTCGTCTGCTTGGTTTAGTCTTCAGACAGACAGACAGAGAGACAGACAAATAGATCTTTGTTTTCATGCAGGCCCATCTTACATCGGCCCTCCCAAGCATTCGTCTTTCAGACCAAAATTGCCTGTTATCAATAAAGCACGTTATGTCTGTACAAAAATGTACATAATGAAATAATGCATACGTACATCATTTTATTTTGCCTTGTCCTACAGCTTAGAGGAGCGATGTCATCATTGCAGTCTGTATAAACGTGACTGAGCGAGTTTCCCCTTCATGATAGTTTGGATAGGGGTACGACCTAGAGCTGCCAGACATAAACAATTTACAAATAATACACTCGAGACTTTTGATAATCAATAAAGAAAGGAGAAGATCAGACAACTCATGGATGTATCCAGAGTGCAATAATGATATTCCTAATTAATCACTAATATCGAGGAAACCATAAAGTTGCTTTTTGTTTCATTTCATATTTCACCCTTAGTAATGTTCTTCGATCTCGACTGTGACTACAAAGTTTACATGACCAGTATGTTGGAAGTGTTTTCATAAGTATTAAATTTTTGAACTTGTCGTTGATTCTTTTCTCATAATGTGATTTCAGAAGAGAGCGAAGATACTCGAGGCACATACTCCTTAGAATCCGAACTGGAAAACAGAGAAGACGTAATCTGATCTTCGATGAGGAGCGCTTTGAAGAAACGTTCTTGAAATGCCTCATCTGTAGAGAGGTGTACAACGAAACGGACAAGCTACCAAAGATGTTGCACTGCCACCACACGTTCTGTCTGGACTGTCTGTACCAGATGTATCGAGTAGAGGGCGAGTTCAGACAATCCTTAACTGGTGTCTTCAGAAGCATGCCGATGACAGTCAAGATACAGTGTCCCACATGTCGCGAAGGGATTCTCATCTCTGAACAGGAGTTACGTCGTCTTCCTAACGACCACACCATCATGGAACTATTGTCCTTTGTCAACCAAACTAGCAAGAATGACGTTCAGTACTGCACAAAGCATCAAATGCAGCCACTCAACTTTTTCTGCGAGCCTTGTATTATGCCCGTATGTTGCGACTGCACAGTGATCGACCACAAAGAATCCAAAGGTCATATTGTCGTCAACGTGGACGAAGCAATGAAGACATACACACCGATTGTAGAAGAAACACTTGATGAGATTCGAGCTGAAAAATTTAATCTTGCAGCCAAACGAGAAGCCTTAGAGAGCGCGCTGGTTGAACTTGATCAAATACAAAGGAATTTAAATACCCAAATCCGAGCAGTGTTTGACAAGATTCGGGAGGTTCTGGATGAGCGGGAGAAAGAACTCTACGCTGTCTCAGAATCAGAAATAGAACGAAAACGCGAAGTGGTCGAGGGCCACATGAAGGTGCTGATGGACAGGGAGTATGAGCTAAACTCAGAATTCAACGACCTGCAGAAAGCAAAGGACCAAAAAGATATTAGTCAGATTTTCTCTGGCCACAAAGCTGCTCGAGAAATGTTGATCAAGAAAGTGCACGTTCCAACAAACTCTACCAAAGGCTTTTCTGTGAATTTTCAGTACAGTAGTCGAGCTGAGGCCATCATCAAACAAAATGTAGCCAACCTTGGAGACATTATTTTTAAGACGTAGACCTCTTTTAGCAACTAGCAGGTTGTCATAGTGACCAGTTCCATATTGCTGCGTGTTTGTTTATTTTAAAAAGTAATTTTTTTTTCTTAAAATTTGCGTTGTGTCTTCTTGGAATGTAAATGTTGTTCAGATGTGAACTAATTAATGATGTCATTATACGCACGGAGGGGAAACACAATGAGACAACAAAGGCATTTAAAAATAAACTACAAACATTCATAAACTGGTGCCTGCGCAGGATAGAGGGAATTAAAGGGTATGATGAATCAGCAATGTAAAGCTTTGGAAAAGAGACCTAAACAAGTTCCAGTAGTCCAAAAGGTGAAGAAAAGTCACTGGTGATGGATAGGACACACGTTGAGAACAATATAACTAGAATGTCTTTGCACTGGAACCAAAAAGGGCGTATAAATAAAGAACGACCACACACACACACACAAAAAG
>CAJHNH020005268.1:357872-367872 GCA_905116865.2 Candidula unifasciata
AAAGGGTAAACGGTAACGTCGGGAGATATGAACCAGCCTCGTTGCACTCGGTTATAAACCATAGGTACTCTGCAACCAGTACGGACCACTGATAAGAAAATGTCCGCCTGTATCGCCGTCCGCACGCAACTCCGTAGCTACAGCGACGTTCCTTCATACACCCCAGAGTGTTAACTCTAGTGCCCATTACCTAGGGGCGACCTTGTTTCAAGAAATGTAAACGTACTTTGAGAATGTATTGCAGCCTTACCAACAGCATTGTTTTCTAAATACATCTGCAACCAGAGCTCGTCATGGCTTCCCTCGTGGTATTTCTACTGTAAACTGCTGTCTTAGCTGACCTCAAGCAGATTTGTGAAAAATTCGGGATTATTGCCACGGCACCCAAACGCTTGCGGCACCCCTAGTTGCCGCGGCACCCAGTTTGAGAACCCCTGGAACAGAGGAACGTTGAGAAAGAAAATTTATGCGTGCATGGCTAGTGCATTCGTCACTAACTGTGCAGGTTGAATTTCAATGTTTGCTCCCCGGCGGCTCAGTGTTATTAAACGTTAGGTCAACCGCCCCTCCTTCATGGAAACAATAACATGCTCAGGTTTCATAGTTACCGGGATGACGCTAATATTTTTTATACATATAAAAGAAGAGCTAAGATAAATATTATCCGCCTCTTTATTTTTCTCCTCCTTTCCCTCATTTCTTCTTTATCCTCATCTTCTTCTCTTCCTCCTTCTCCCTCTCAGCCTTCACCGGCTGTAAACTCCGACGGAATGTCTTGTTTGTAAATCCACTATGAGACTTGTTCTAGAACTATATTTTGCGTACACATCTGTTTTACAGATTTAGCTTACCTGTATGCAGGCTGTTGGATCCTTGTCTGGCAGGTAGACTTAAAAAGAAAACCTCATAACTGGCCACCTCTTACGGCTTGCTTGCAAAGAGGCAGTAGGTCTATTCTTTTTATCCCCAGGAAAAGCCAGGTGAAATACTTAACCACAATTTCAAGAAAACTAAACCCACTAAAAACAGTCCTAAATAGAAAGTTGAAGACAGCGGAGCAAGAGGTAGTTAACGATGCAGGTGTAGGACGAGTTCTGTTAAAACGGTATTACTATAGACCAAATCGTCACTTGGTCGGTGGGTGACGTGATCGACATCACTCCAACCGCCATTACTTTCCGTAGCATTACTTGGTACCCACTTTTGACTTTGTCGAGCTTGGAGCCATTGTAATTTTCTAAAGAACAATATCTCGCATGAGTTCCTGGGCCCTATGGGGGGGGGGGGGGGAGGGATGGACCCCCCCCCCCGCTCCCACCAACAAGCACGTCGAAGGAAGTGACTAATTTGGGTTGTTTCCTTTGAAGTCGGTCAGAGCAGTATAACAGAAGGAACTGATGAGATGGTAACCCCGGACATCCTAGAGTCAGAGAGATAGTGTAAGTATGATGAGTGCATAGAGGTGAACATGGACACATACACAAGGATGAGTGCGTGTAGTATGAGTGCATTTGTGTATAGGATGGATACATAAGACACAGTGTATATAGGTGGATGGTACGGAATCACGTGTGGACGGAACAGTGGGAATATAGTTGTGCGAAAGGTACAGATGAATGAGTACATGGATTTAAATGTATTACTGTATGCATGTATATGTGGGTATGAGTGTGCATGTGTGTATATATATGAGAGCGTGTATACTTATATATTTGTGAGTGTACGAATGACAGTGCAATCAAAGAAACCATAAACTGTGTTGCTGTATGTCTGTTCATTAATGAGAACAAATGGAATGAAGGGTGTAAGCAGCAAGAACGTCATCAACGCACACCATCCACCAAAACATGATACGTCAGTACCGGACAGGTCACATACCAGTAACGGGACATAACTTAAAAGTGACACGACCAGACGAAATTACAGACAAAGCGACACAAAACGCATAAGACATGGAAGAGTGAATATCACTACGTGTGGATGTACTCGTTTTTTTTATGAATGTAAGTACAGGCATTGGTAAACGCATATGAAAGAGTTTGCGTGTGTACGTAATGTCAATTAGGTATGCATACACGGATAAGTATGAAAGGACGTACAAATATGTAGTGTTGTCTGCATGTATGAGTACTCGAGTGCATGTATGCATACACCTAGTTGGGTGCGTCCATATACTCCGGGGATTCATAAACAAAACCATCCCACTCCACAGCATGCATACAACATACTCATGACCGACAGGACTCATAACAAAAATATGACTGACAGCAAATAGGGAATACAAGTGACTCGATAATGACAGAACTAGAACGCAGAACCTCCAATACCACCCCATCACTGGGATGATAGCAAAGGTTGGTAACGTGATACACATAGTCCCGGCAAAAAGCCACGCTAGAATCCAGCAAGACGGCAACGACGGGAATTGACTGAATGGCCTCCCGCTCCCCTTCCCCCCCCCCCACCTTTCCCTAACTCTTTCGGATGCACTATGAGTTTAACCCCCCAACCCATTCCCACAGAGAGCACTTGAGTTCGTTGCCCAACATACCACAACAATTCTCATCGCCGATCATTTGGATCTCAAAGCGTGAGCTGGACGGTCCGGTTATATGGTATTTACGTACACCGGAGCTTAGCTATCAACACAACCCGATCACATAATAACAAATGACGACTGGACCCGCTTAAGACTCCACACAAACTCTCACACACATATCCATTACATGACTAACCCGTTCATATTACAGGAAGACAACTATAAGACCACTATGGTCATACGCGGAAAATTTTCACATTTCGGAACTATTCACATTCAAAAACTGTTTTCAGTACTTTTTGGCAAAATTAAAATACTCAAAATTTTAAAACAATAAATGGTGGCCGAAAGGTCGTTGTGTTTGGAAGCTCGCTCTCCTTCGAGATACGCCTAGCCAGATCAAAGGGAGACAGAACAAACAGGAAACACCAAGAATGAAGAAGGAAGACATGCACCAGTGACAACAGGACGAGCGGTTTGATTCGGATGGAATCATTAAGCCAGAAATGGCACAAACACCAGTATTCAGTCACGAAAGTGACGCAAATAAACCAGACCACAAATATAGGCGGAGACTGTTAGCAGCCTAGGCTAGCTAGCAGCAGTCTGAACGTGGTCGAGCTTTTTTTTTTTTTTTTTCTCAAAAGGACTTGGACTTGGACCAACAGACTTCATAAGAAAAAGCCAGATCTGTAAAACGAAAAACGGAAACACAAGCAAAAATCAGGTCCCGGAACAAATTGAATGGGAACTACTTACATCTTAGTTAAGTTCTGGAAGCGCAACATAGGACAATCCCTGCGACACGGCTATTCATGAAGGGCAAGGGAAGTCACTCTCTTTTTGGGGCGGAAAACGTAAATAGGGCCCTACGTTGCCTGTTAGTCATTATTGTGTGAGCAGCGGCCGCCAAAATTGCGTTTTCACTCAGTATTGTGAGCAGTCATGATTTTTAAGCTGTACGATGCACGCTGTACGTGCGACGTAGGCTGAGACTGTGCGATTGGGGGGGGGAGGAGGGGAGGAGCAGGGGTTAGCGTCAGTTCTAGATATCAAATCGTTCGCCAGTAACACCATCGGAGACAATGACACCCTTCTGACATAGACCAGCCTGAGCAAGAATGAATGAAAGGTCAACAAGATTGTAGTTGGACCGGAAAACGTGATTAGGACCTCACCCTCCGTTTGGGAAGTCTTATTTGGCTACTGAAGCATGAGTGGCAGTGGCTCTCAACCTTCCTAATGCCGCGACCCTTTAATACAGTTCCCCACCATACAATTATTTCGTTGTTACTTCATAACTTCAATGAACTTGTGTTTTCCGATGGTCTTATGCGCTCCTGTGAAAGGTCGCTCCACCCCAAAAAAGGGTCGCATTCAACAGTTTGAGAACCTCTGATGTACGGGAACGTCCCGAGTGCAGTAATGTTAGTTCTTGATTCGTACATTCATACAACACGTACAATTCTACATAAACCAGTAGTAACAACATATATATTTATCGATCAAAAGGAAAGGTATTATACAAATTATATTACACACAATGAGTCTATGAGTGCGAGTGCTTCCGTGCCTGTTTGTGTACACATACACACACTTTAAAAATTTATTTTAGTCGCTGTATCACTAATAACATCTTCTTCTTAATAGAATCGATGTATGTTATATTTTTTAATGAAATAAAGTCAATTATCTTTTTCTCGTCTTTGATGTATTGGACATACTTTGCTGGACTACATTTTTTTAAAAAATAGAATAATGTTCACTCTATTAGCGACGTAGTAATCATCGTGCCAGTTATCTTTACTACCCAGGACACTTCCTGCTACAGTTTTAAGATGGGTCGACCTGGAAGAAGCCCTAGTCTTTTTGTTTTAAATCGGATTCCATCTTCTTGTTCTTCAACATTCCGAGCTCTTGAAGTTCATTGCTGCAGATATTACCGGCCCCATTGATCTCTCTAGTTGACCTTCTCTTTCCAGTTGGTCTTTCTAGACATTATCACTTTATCGTCTTCCTGGTCTGCCTTGTGATCTACGACCATTCATCCCCGTTGTGTATACAGTTTTTACCTCTCTGTCATCTGACATTCTCTCAATATTCCCCAACAATTTCAACCTATAAGATCTCGTGATGCCAGTGACCAATAGTGATTTAAACAGATTACGCATTTCATTGTTGTTTATCACTCTCCATTCCTCGTTGTTTACATCTTTAATAGGTCCAAAGATTCGTCGTAACACTCTGTTTTCGAAAACCTGCAATAAGGCTTTATCTCTTTTAGTTGTGCTCCAAGTTTCAGAGCCATATAAAACGACAAGGGGGTTCGAATTCGAGTCTTTAGGACCGGTAGATGAGCTTCTTGTCTGTACACCTCGAGGGTCCCGTGTTATCGTGACACCTGGTATTTTTGTCAGTGAACAATGACCCGATGGATGTGTATCGATTCATCAGCTCACGCAGTACTTGTTTTCCTGTGTAAATATGAGCCCTAAGCACACACCATGTCGGCAGGCCTATAATTACCTTTGAGATATGAACCCGGCCTTACCAATGTGGATGCCAGGGAGCAGTTTTCAGTGTTTG
Source organism: Candidula unifasciata (assembly GCA_905116865.2). Taxonomy (NCBI): domain Eukaryota; kingdom Metazoa; phylum Mollusca; class Gastropoda; order Stylommatophora; family Geomitridae; genus Candidula; species Candidula unifasciata. The sequence goes on from CAJHNH020005268.1 coordinate 362,998, forward strand.
TGGACAGCGATTATTGTCTGTGTAGTGGCTTCAGACAAGGAACTTGATTTCCATCTGGATCAATTTCCGATCTGTTTTATGTTTGTTTTAGTATCCAGAAGCCATGAGTTGTTAACCCTTAGGCTCGGTATTATGGATATCGCAACCTTTCGGCCTTGATTCCATTGTAAATACCGTAAATCAGGGAGAAATGTTGCTTTTCTGCCTACCCCCGTGAGTGAACCCGGACCGCAAGGAGTTCGCCACCCGGTCACCGCGCAATCCGGTTTAGCCAACTACGCTAGAGAGCCGGGCGTTTCCCGTCTGTCGAACCTGGAACCCTCTAATACAGCGGTTCTCAGCCTGCCGGTCGCGACCATGTTTTTTGTTGTTGTTGTTGTTGTTGCCTGGATCGTCTAAGGCTATCGGAAAAGACACATGCATTGAAGTTATACAGGAAAATAGTTGTCTGGGGGTCGCCAACACATGAAGGAACTATTGAAGAGTCGCAGCATTAGGAAGATTGAGAGCAATTGGTTTAATATTTCACATTCAACGGCATTATCTGTAATAGTATTAATGTTATGATTTGTCATCGTTAGCATAATCATTATCATGATTAGCTCCTTGTCTACTGACATGCAATGGGAGAGGGTAAATAGTGTTTTTATGGATGGCATTTGTGCCTAGATTTTCCGAAACCCCCCCCCCCCCCCACCTCTCAGTATAGGGAACAAAAGCAAAAACCAAGAGCAGATACGACCAATAATGAATTAAATATGTCTAGACTAGTGGTTCTCAGTCTTGCTAATGTCGCGACCCTTTAATACCGTTCCTCATGGTGTGGCGACCCTCTAAAATAGTTTCTCATGTTGTGGCGACCCTCTCAAATAGTTCCTCATGGTGTGGCGACCCTCTAAAATAGTTTCTCATGTTGTGGCGACCCACAACCATACAATTATTTTTGTCGCTACTTCACAACTTCAACGAATATTTGTTTTGCAATGCTCCGACCCCCCCCCCCCCCCAAAAAAAAGGGGTCGGGACCCACTGGTCTAGACCAAGTAAACTTGACATAATTATGTGCTGAAATCTGATATTCTGGCTTTGGTGTGCATAACTTGGTGTGATGCACAGAGCAGGTCATAAACCCGTCAAGTACCCCGCAGTATATAGTAGATAGAGTCCATTGTCATAGATGGAATCTGTACAGACAACACTTACATAAATGAATGCTTAAGTCTGAAGAAAAAGAAGACGAAGAAGACCCAGAAGAAGTGGAAGATGAAGTGAAGAAACTTATTATTACATGGTCTATGGAGTGCCTTAATCATAACAAGGAACAGAAGTAGAAGCTTGTGTGTGTTTCGAAAACCAAACTATTTCTAGTTTCCTGTCTGGTATTTATGATCACAACACCAAATACAGCGATGTGAATTCTTCTCGTTAATGTAAGGAAAATGTATTCAAACGTAATTCTTTTCGTCCTTTTTAAGATGAATTTTTCGTTCTTTGAAGCCCTACTCTGACTCTTGCCAGGGGCCGCAATATAGCCTGGCCATAAATATGGCCTAAAGGCTGGACGTGGTTTCTGGGACCTCTCCACAGTGATCCTCACCTACATGGTGGCACATTGTGTCATCGGGTGTTTATCGCTTGTGTGATGTCCTGGTGATGTAGAAAGTCAGTCAGTCAGTAAGAATGTATTCTACTTGTTTATGTAAAGTTAGGCATGCATTAAGAAGCTTGTGCAGTTTTGTTTAGAGTGAAGACATCCCAGCGTTTCTAAAGACCTTTGAAATGGATTGTGTAGACCACAATATTTTCTTTATTAAAAAAAAAGAACAGTCATATTCGTGACCTGCATTACCTCAGACAAGACACTTAAAAAACAAACACCTAGAATCATATCTGGAGAGAAAAGGCTACTTTCTATGTGAATATCGAAATATTTAAGGATACTACAGAGAGTAAATCAGAGGGGGTGAGAATAAAGAAAGGAATGAGTGCAGGACGATTTTCACTCTGAGTGTTTCGGTAGAAGAACACTAAGTATACGTGATGATAGAAACGGTCCTGACATTCCATGCTATAATTGGGGTAGACTTTGCTTAAAACAAGCGACATGGGTTGTGAGTCCCATGCCTTCTCCTAGCACAGTGAAACACTATCGTCTGGAAATATGGAAAAGTGCCAGCAACGACGAGGAGACGACTAACTATTACTTTTGTTACTTCATGCAGTTTTATCACCTATTGTTTAGTGGGAAAATATTCTGTGGTATTGTTGTAACTTAGCACAATTACATAACCTCGCAGGTTGGCTAGAAGCGGCAGGGACATGGTACAACCAAAAAGTGACTTAAGCCACCAAGAGACTAAGACATTAATACTATCCAGTAGCCAAGAAAGGTAACTGGACACATAAACCAAATTTTCTCCTCAAGTTTCGCTTTATCGTCTCTCTATAGATGCATAGTGTATTATATTCTAAGGACAGGGCACAACATACTTTGTAAACATATGTTCAAACTTCTCGGTGTAGGAAACACGGAGACGTGACCCTGCAATTTGGCACCCGAAAATGATGAGCATGTGCTCCAACAATGGCAACTGTTTGCTGACAACAGAGACGCAATCTGGCCTGTTCCAACCACAATGAAGACAAAACTGTATGGTACACAAGAATATTTGGAGTGCGCGATGGCTTCCATAAAAGCTACCGGCCTTCTTTTGTGTTTTTTGACAGAAAGATTGAAGAAGAAGAAGAAGAAGAAGAAGAAGAAGAAGAAGAAGAAGAAGAAGAAGAAGAAGAAGAAGAAGAAGAAGAAGAAGAAGAAGAAGAAGAAGAAGAAGAAGAAGAAGAAAAGAAGAAGAAGAGATATAACCTCGTTGTGCACCTGTACAAACCCAGGGAGACGGATAATAGTAACAGAACAATACAATTAACTTGTTCAGCACCTCGCAATTTACTTTACTTTTAAATCATGTTACCACACACTGAACAAAGTTGTAAGGAAACAAATTGTTGGGACAAATGAACACTAAGTGTGAACTTCTCGGAGGAAAGCAACGGTATAAAAAGAAAGACAAGGACATAGCAAAGAATGTCTGGGCACATTCTGAGACGAAACTGTAAAAAAAAAAAATTTTTTTTTTTAAAGATTGAAATGGAGAAAAATGGGCTGCAGAAACGAAAACGCCAAAGAGGAAACAGAAAACACTTTGATATGATAAACCTTCAGGTGACAGCCCAGAGAGGGCACACTGATCGATCGATCCAGCAGTGTATAGATTTGTGTGGCACATTTCTTTTATTACGTCAACCCATTCTATCCGATTTGTTATTCAAAATTACTTTGTCCCACATTTGTATGTGTCAACGTAATGTTGCTCAACGATTACACCAAAAACCAATAGGGTTTACTTTTGTAAATCTAGAAAGTGTGTAAAGAACACATGGCTAAGAAAAAGAGTTAATATATACTGAGATGTTGCCTCTGAAAGTTTGAACGGCGAAGACAACTGGCTCGTGAATAGTATTCATTCATTCAGTAGCATGTCCCTCGCGGAACCTCGCTGCCATAACAACCCTCCGGAAAACCTTCCTATCATGAGCAAGATGTCCTGCGTCTGATACACCCATCTGGAGATCATCTGCCACATCCTGCACCCATCTTCTCCTTGGCCTTCCTTTTCCTCTCTTCCTAGGCATATACCCCTCCATTATTGTTCTCTCTAGACCTCCATGACGTTTCAAGTGACCAAAATATTTCAATTTTCTTTGTTTTATTGTCTTTACTAGCCAACCCTCTTCAATATTCAGCTCTTGAAGTATGGATGCATTTGTTCTTTTCTTTACCCAAGATATTCTTAGAACCTGTCTGTAACATTTATATTCAAATGCATTTATGCGCTGTTCCGCTTGTTTAGTAAGTGTCCAGGTCTCACAGGCGTATGTTGCAATGGGAAAGATGCATGCTCTTAAAAATCTGACCTTTGTAATTCTATCTGTAAAATTCCATAATTTATTCAGTTGTTTTAGTCTTTGAAGAGCAATTGATAGTCGCCGTTTAATTTCTTTCATTGTGTCACCATTGTTGGTAACCAGTGACCCAAGATATTCGAAATTTTCCACCATCCAATCTTTCCTCATTAACAGATATTTCCTTCTCCATGGCAGTTTTGTTTGTATGCATAATCTTTGTTTTTGCTGTGTTAAGAAATAAGTTATGATTTTCACTATTTCTTTGGAGTGAGGTTAATAAATGTTGATAGTAATACTGTATCATCAGCATAACGAATTTCTGGTATTTCATGACCACCGATGTTTAGGGCATCATATTGTTCCTTGTTTATATCGTCTCTTACATTTCTCATTATATTTTCGGCGTACAGGTTGAACAAATACGGTGACAGCACGTGAATAGTATGGTGTGTCTCAAACCTCAATACTGTACATATACTTTCCACAAATTAAACGTTTAGAATGAAAAACAATTGAAGGTGTAGTTCTTGGAAGAATGGGTAGGGGTCGGTCAGAAAGATATAAAACAATTTCCTAGATGCAGAGTGCCTCATACTGATTACGCCTTGTTTAATTGCGCCATGATAATAATGTGTTTAATTGTGCTAAAATCGGTAACGGTAACACATTAACGGAAACCAAAGACATATTAGAAAGATGGAAAGAATACTGTAGAGAAATGTATGAGGATGTGACAGGTAATTCAAAAACGTCTTGTGAAAGTTATGAAAAAGAACCAGAGCCTTTACTGGATGAGGTACGATCAGCAATACACAGCCTGAAGAAAGGAAAGTTACCAGGTTGCGACGAAATACCAGCAGAACTAATTCAAGCAGGAGGAGAGGCCAGCATCCGAATCTACCATGCACT
>CAJHNH020005268.1:372872-476139 GCA_905116865.2 Candidula unifasciata
TGCCAGACACAGTTAGCTGAGACAGCTAAAAATATTTTTTTAATGTTCTCATTTCTTAACTATTTCTATTTTATTAATTTCGCAGGTGATGATTTTTCAATATTACGGAGAGGGAGGGAGAGGGAGATATGACTGGGAGAAGGGGGAGGGGTATGACAGACACTGTTAGCTGAGAGCTATTTTCTTTCCTCTCCATTTCACTATTCTGGGCCACAGCAACGCGTGGCTGGGTACAGCTAGTATATATAATATATATATATATATATTATATATATATATATATATATATATATATATATATATATATATATATCATCAGGTGCCTTACCGACTGGCGTGGGCGATCATGCCTCTCCATAATCCGCGATCTCCTGCAGCATGTATCAGTTCGTGTGCCGACACACCTCCATGCCATGCAACAAGACTGTCAAGCATCTTCTCTCGTTGTCTTCCTTCATCCCTCCCTCCACAGATCCCTCCAGTGGTCACAACATGCTCCATTTTCCCTCCTCTCATAACACGGCCGAAAAATGATGACTGTCTCCCTCTGATGTCAGTGACAAGTTGTCTTCTGGCTCCCGCCTCTTTTAAAACCTCTTGGTTGCTCTTTTTGGCTGTCCAATGTATTCTAAGCATTCTTCTGTAAAACCACATCTCTGAGGCCTCTAGAAATTGTTTGGCCTGCCTACCGATTGTCCAGGATTCACATCCATATGTTAAAACTCGATGTATGTAGCAAGCAAGAATTCTTTTTCTAACTCTCAATGACAAGGATATATTGCACAAGATGTTTTTCATTTTATAAAATGCCGAGCTCTTATTTATATAAAGACACACACGCTTTATGAAAAAATTATATAAATATTATCATTGTCACAAAGGGCTCCCAGTCCACATCTCCACCCGTTCTATCCTGTCTTCTCGATATCATCGATGGAATTCAGTCCAGCACTACGGGCTTCTATCGTCAACTTTCATCTTTGATTTTGTTTTAAACGTCCTGGCTTCCTAGTGACTAGTGTCACTAGTAACATATATGTAGTGTCACTAGTGATACATATGTAGTGTCACTAGTAACATATATGTAGTGTCACTAGTGATACATATATAGTGTCACTAGTGATATATATATATATATAAATGTGTGTGTGTGTGTAGTGTCACAATTGATTTTATATATATACAGTGGAACCTCGCTTAACGAGCATAATTCGTTCCAGAATCATACTCGTTAAGCGAAACACTCGTTATGCGAAACCATTTATCTCATATAAATTAATGTAAAATACGATAATGCTTTCCTTGTCGAAAAAGATACTCACAAAATGCTATGTTTAACGTTTATTCAAAGACAATTATATACATATTGTTAAGGAGAGTGGATCATCTTCATCTTTTCTTCAAACGCGTAACGAACCCACATGGATTGCGAATTCGATTTGCAGAAAAAAAAGCGAAATAATTATGATACATGGCTAATTATTATTATTTTTTTTTTTTACTAGAAAGATGTCCAGAGACTTGTTTTTGCCGACGCTTCAAAATTTAACGAAAATGCGACACAGCATTATCATTAAATAAATTTGCAACGCGCAAAGCCACTTCCTTATTAGGGCGATGCTTCTCAATGTAAGATGCAACAGTTTGCCATGCTTTCAGCATTTCTCTTATTTCGTCAGAAAATTGTTGCTTTTCTGTTACCTCCTCCTCCTCTGACAAACTTTCCTCCAAAACGCAGCTCTAGGCTGTGCTCTTCCACAAGCTTTTTGATATCACTGTTATCCACCTACAATCCCGTGATAGTGGCCAAAGACACAATCTTGTTGTCTTACAGGTTTCACAGGTACTGTCTCGAACCCCTCAAAGTCACAAATCGACAACGCTCTCCGGCCAAAGCTTCTTCCAAGCAAAAGTTAGGGTTCTCTTGGTAACCCCTTCTCCCGCCTTGTCGATCATCTTGAGGCTGGCAACGATGTGGGAGTGATTTTTTCTCTAAAACTCTTTGAGAGAGAGGCTGGTCCCTTCAGTCACATGAAAACAATACTCGAAGAGTGCTTTAGTGTAGATCTTTTTGAAGTTATAAATAACTTGTTGGTCCATGGGCTGGATTAACGGAGTGGTGTTGGGAGGCAGAAACTGAATCTTGATGAACTTAAATTCTTCAGAGAGGTCATCTTGTAGGCCTGGAGGATTCATGTACATATATCACAATATAACACCAGTTTGAGAAAATGTGTGATCACAAGCGACACTACGATGCTATTGGAACAAGTGCTAAACACAGACTGCTGTAACATGCGCACAACCCGGGACTTTCTCTCTCCTTGCCACTCGTTATGCGAAACGTCGCTCGTTAAGCAAGTCATTTTTTTACAATTTGTTTTGCTTGTTATGCGAATTGCTCTTTATGCGAGGTGCTCGTTAAGCGAGGTTCTACTGTATATTGTGTCACTAGTGATATATTTATATATAAAGTGTCACAAGTGATATATATATATATATATCTTCTCCTTCTTATTCGCGTTCACCAGCTGTACACTCTGGCGTAAAGTTCTGGTGGTTCATCCACTTCTGGACTGCATTCCTGCTCCATAAACTGAGTGTTGCGTGTGCATCAGTTTTACAGATCTGATTCAATTGAATGCAGACTATTGGTTCATTGCCTCTCAGGCAGATGCACTCTGACTTCAAAGGAAGCTTCCCAGTTAGTCGATTCTTACGACATGCTTTTGGGGAGGCAGTGGGTCTATTCTTGTTTTCCCCACAATAGGGCCCCGGAACCCACACGGGGTGATATATATAGTGTGTGTGTGTGACTAGTAATATATATATATATATATATATATATATATATATATATATATATATATATATATATAGTAGTTGTCTCTAGTGATATGTGTATATATATATATATATATATATATATAATATATATATATATACAAGCATGCATACATATGTACACGCATATATATCCTCACATAACTAACGACCCCAGTTCTAACCCTCTTTGAGGCTGAACAGGGTAATCTTTAGAGATTTAAAACAAACAAAAAAAAGCATTCCGAGTCCTTGAGGTTCATTGCTGCAGATATCACCTGCCTCCATTCATCTGTCTGGTTGGCCTTCTCTTTTCAGTTGGTGACACCAAGTGTTTGCAGGTTTGCCTTGGCATAAACTTTCTGTCCTCTTCTTAGTCTGCCTCGTGGTCTACGACCAGTCATATTTCATGTGTATACAGTTTTTACTTCGCTGTAATCTGACATTTGTCAATATACCCCACCAATTTCAGCCCATAAGCTCTTGTGATGCCAGTGATCAATGGTGATTTAAACGGATTATGAATATCGTTTTTGTGTCTCAGTCTCCTCACCCCGCTGTTTGCATCTTTGATGGGCCCTCGGATTGTGTTTTGGGACATTTGTAATGAGGCTTCATTTGTTTTAGTCGTGCTCCGTTTCAGAGCCATATAAAACGACTAGTCTTTTCAAAATTTCATATATTTTGATCATGATGTTGCGAGATAGAGACTTTGACTTTAGCAGATGTTGAAGGACACAGTATACCTTATTTCCCGATTGTATTCTAGATTGTATTTCTCCTCTCAGAATATTGGAGCAGTTAAAGTTTGCACCTAAGTACTTATGTTTCCGTTAGTTTGATTTTTATATTATCGACGTCTATGTGGCTGGAGTTTATATTCTTTCCCTATCTTGTTATTGTCACGTATTCAATCTTATCTTGATTGAAACTAGTCCCATTTTATGAGCTGCTTCTTTTTAAGAAAGTCAGTGTTTTAATAATGTCTCGTTCATTTTCTCTAACGATATAAATGCCATATGCATAACCAAGTATTCTTGTAGTTTCTCCTATAGTACACTCTTCTTTCAGCTTCCTTATAATTTTCCCCAGGGCCATGTTGAAAAGATATGGGGACATAGCATCACGTTGCTTTAAACCATATGTTTTCTTAAAAGGGTCTGACTTTCTGCGTTTATATGAATTTTTACGGAGATCTATGGGGATCGTCACTGGAACTACGGAGGTCGTGCTATGTACGACGCTCTCGGCAGGCAGCTAGCTGCTCCGGTGAGAGAGACTGAGCCATTTGGGATAAAACACAGTTCAATAAATTCGACCCTCTAGAAGAAAGAAAAAAAAAGAACGAAAAAAGTCATTCATACATAGTTTGGTCTTAGTGACTGACTTCATTTTCTCCCTCCGCCCCTCCCCCTTTTCTGCCCACCGAGTCCTTCATAGCATTCCATAACCTGTTTCTATTAACGCTGTCATATGCCTGTTTGAAATCCACACAAAAAACATTATGTACGTCTCTTCTATGTTTCCAATTTTGCTCCTCTACTTGCAGTAAAATAAACATTTGAACTATTGTTGATCTGTTCTGTCGGAAACCACTTGGTAATCTCCCAGTGTATCTTTGACCTGTGGTTTTAGCCTGTTTAGCAGTACCGCCCATAGTATCTTGTAGCTGTTAGAGCAAATAGCCATGTTAGAACGTCATCCACGTTCGACAAATCTTACCACTGGACATTATCTGCATACCAGTAATACTTAATATGCACACGAACAGCGGTAGAAACCAAGGTGACCCCTCGAGAAGACCAATCACAAAATAAATAAAATTGCAAAATCTTACTCTTGCCAAAGCCCGGCTCGCTAGCGTAGTTGGCTAAACCTGGCTTGGCGACGACCAGGTGACGAACTCCTTGTAGTCTGGATTTACGCCCGGTGGTAGGCAGAAAAGCCACATTTCTCCCAGATTTACGGTATTTATCATGGAATCAAGGCCGAGGGTTTGCGGTATCCATAGTACTGAGCCACAGTGTTAAGAATGCATGGTCTATGGATACTTACGCAAACAAACAAACAATACTCTCACCAAAACACTCCGAAACTTAAGTAGGACGGTTAGACCATTCGAAAGCCAATAGAGATCTACGATCTTGCCCAGGTCGGCAAGAATGCTAAGGTTGGTCGTCAGTGACATCACACGGGTCGTAGCAAGAGAAAAGCTGCTGCAAATGCTGATGTGTCTACTAAGATTCTGGGGATACGACAAATTTCGAGTTCTGCCCAGATTGTTATAGGACGTACAAAAGGACTAAGAAGATTGGCAAGCATTTCTACCGTGAGCTGTGAGTGTTATGCTTAGGTAACGGGTTTACGAACAGTAGTGCTCATGGAGTTCATTCACTAGAGAGGCCGATAAGTCTAGGTCCAAGATCCTTATCGACCTTACTAAGGTTCGAAGGCAGAAGCTAAAGAAGCTCATCGCAGAGGGGAAAAAAGAGGGGGGAGGGGAATTGAAGAATTGTTGAGAAACGTTGAAGCATACATAAATAAATTATACATTCAAGTGTTATTATTGTCAGAAACAAAACAACAGAATATTTTTGGTTTTATTCCACACAAATCTATGAAAATACCGGCACCCTAAACCACAGACACCGACTCCGCATACCAAATGTTCAGTCACATAAATATCATTCTTCAGTAACAACGTACAGTTTTTGCCCCTTGAGACGATCCCAGCTTATTCAATGAGTGAAGTCTTGCGTAACGCCACTCTAACCCCAGTCTATTCCATTGAACATATTTTTGTAATCGCTTTCCATTCAGGTGTGTTCTCCTGCGACCAACTGTAAAGACTGTTTCCGGGGCAAGATAAAGATGGGGGGAATTTTATTCAAAAGAATGTGTTTTCAGACACAAGTAAATGTGACAGGTGATCTGTAGTCATGCATGGCTTTAAACAAACTGCACATGAAACTTAGCACCCCAAAAAAAAAATTCAATAACGTTTTTTTTAACGTTACTCACTGCATGTCCTGAATTTAGAATTTTAGAACAGTTGGTTTCTTAAATTTTATTTTGCATTTTTTTTTTCTAAAACGTCTTTTGATTGGACTTACAAGTTTTTAGCTGGCATACACATGCGATCTGAATTCATTAATGTATGCAGTTTTTCTAAACCGAACACCATAAATTAACATACATTAGGTTGCAAGTTATCTTGACATATTGGAAGTACGGTGTTAATATATCCTCTTTGGAACTATGCTAGTGTGCACTTTAAAACTTTGGTGTGCATTTATAGGCATTAACAGTGTTAGTTTAACAACTGAATGAGACACACTGAGATCATAAAAGTATTTCGTATCTGATGAAATCAGCAGACGTTTGATCATTTGCTTCATACCGAATGTAACAGTGCCAAGGCTTTGATCGATTAACGTGTGTAAGCGTTAGCAGGTAGCGAATACACTGGAGAGGTGAGTGTCACGTGCTATTTTCACACAAGTCGCTTCGGAGCATCGCAGTACTATTAACTGATAGTTTTCAAACATTACAGTTTATGCATGAGTGGCGTAAGCATACAACGAGCGTTCTTTTATCTGTGCTTGAGATGTAAACTGAGTGTCCTGTTTTAAATAAATAGTAAGCAGTAATAATAAATAGTAAGATAATGGTAGTAAAATAAATTAGCAATTGATTACAGCCCTTGCACGCACAGCTCGTCATTGGTCTGTATCAACTCGGTCAACTCAGAATCATGTACCAGATCCCTTGCTATTGGTATGTACCAACTCGGTCAACTCAGAATCATGTACCAGATTCCATGCCACTGGTCTGTACCAACTCGGTCAACTCAGAATCATGTACCAGATTCCACGCCACTGGTATGTACCAACTCGGTCAACTCAGAATCATGTACCAGATTCCATTCCACTAGTCTGTACCAGCTCGGCGACTATATACATAATAGGTCCTTTGCTGCCTAGGCGTATAGGAACCCACCCGTTAGGAGCTCAAACCGATCAAACCTGACACAAATACTCGAATCAGCTAATACAATCGGCACAAGTAAATCAGATCACATGTATAACCTAATACTGCTAGCAGCAGTCTGAACGTGGTCGACTTTAAAACAGAAATCTTTCTATTCTAAAACGCTCTTGCACTTGCCAGCTGTTTCGTCTCATAAACCAACCAGCCTAGTGCGTCACTGACCATATCCTGTATCCACCGTCGTGCTGATCGATCCCTACCTCTTCCTCCTAGAACTGTTTTACGGTGACTGTATAGCTGATTTTTAAGTTAGCTGCGTATCCTTTACATGACGTTGCAGAACCAACCCCAGCATTTTTTAAACTATTGTGGTTTTTCTAGGCAAGTTTACGTCCAATAGTTTGCATTTGCCTTCAGGACAGTCGGCTTCTCGATACCAATGTCGAAACCAACGCAAGGCGCAAGGCCCCCAGGTGGGATCGAACCCAGCCCCCCGGCATTAAGAAACGCCTTCGCAACGCCTAAGCCGCAGACGCCGACTGGTTTACATGTCAACAAACTGTGAGTCTCAAACTGGCACCTGCAAAATGCAAACTCGTTGATAGACACTGAAGAAGGGGACAGATCACATGCGGGAATGTCTCGAGTGCACTGATGTCAGTTATTTATTCATTTTCCCATCCCTTTAAAACTCAGTTGTGGTATTTATTTATGTTTTCACGCGGATATACACTTCAGTAAATAAGGAATATTAAATCGACACCAGCGGAATGAGAACTCTCTGTTGGTCCATGCGGAAGAGAACAGAGCCCTCGAAGGAATTTCTCGAGAGCAGTGAGGTTAATTGTTGATTCGTTTTTTCAGTCATTCGAAACTTGGTCGATGTATTTTTTGTGTATTACTGAGGTATTACGTTTACACCGATGTGTAACACTATGTATTTAAATCACATGGCGTGTTAGATATCGGATGTTGATGTGTTTACTTATAGCTGTCTGACGCTAAGACGATTGTATGAACTCAGATTGAAGCCTGGTGAAACACGTCGGTGTCGTCTTCGGGATCAAAATAAGAGACATTATAACCAACTTCTGAATATAATAGTCAGAAAAGGTACCTTAGGATGGCTGCTGTATCGGTGGACTGAGCACACATGGGAGTGCCCAGTGTGCAGTGACGTCAATTGTGGTAGCATAATTGATTGATTGGCACCTTTCCGTCTTTCCAGACTATAGTGTTATATTGCTCTATGAGGAGGCACTGGACTCACAGCCCATGGCGATGGCGAGTGTGACTAGCAAGACCCGCCTGTGTCAAGAAAAGTCTTCCACAATGCTAGTATGGGATTTCAGGACCTTCGTTGTCAACGTTTGTGTTTAATCCGTTTTTTCTCAGATACTCAGCTCTTATCTTTTCTACAATCATTCTTCCTTCACTCTCATTCCCTTCCTGATATGCCCTCTCCACACAACAAGGTCCATGGCATTTTGTTCCCATGAGTCCATCTTAATCCATGTTGTCTCTGGCTCAGCAGTATATTTTATTTCCCCTCTTCGTCAGCAGGGGAAAATCTCCACATGGATTAACATTTTCTGAATTAGTATTATCTCCTAAAGTAGTATCATGTTCCTCACTGGTCGATTTTAATCAGGTAATCGCAGTTTTAACCTCCGTCACCACATAGTTGCTCCGCTCCGGTGCCAACGAAAACCGCACTGACTGCCTATCACTGTTCCTTCTGGAAAAATTGACACAGACTGCAGTCTTGGCATATCCAAAAGCATGCACATGCATCACATGCATAAGGCAGCTGAGACATATTATAATGTTGTTCTTACGTATTGATCACGTCACTGCTAATTCCCACATTTGTTTCAATTGACGTTTTATCCATTTCTTTCTTATTTACTGTATTTCTATAGGAAGTCTACAAAACGTCACTGATTGTGAGCTCGTTTTGCAGAGATGTGAATAGTTTTTGGCGATTGCGACCGACTGTGTCTAACTCACAAGCAAAATACACTATGGCTAAGTCAGCACAGTTTGAGTCGGATGCTTTCGTTGGGAAGAAGCCAGACATGACCCCATCAACAGCACACTGTGGGTTTTACTTGTTTGTTTTCGTTTTTACATTGTGTTCACTAACGCGCAATACCCACCCTTTTTTTTTTTAAAGTTTAGTTATAGTTCATTGGTTCAGCACTCTCATTCGAACACAAGATCACAACATATAAAACGCGTATAAGACCAGTTCTCTTATTTGGCTCTGAAAGTTGGAATTCAGCTAAAAGAGTTCAAGGCTCACTACACATAGGCCTATGTGAGAACAATCTTAAAACTGATCAAACATACAAACAGCGGGAAATGGAGAATGAGAAGCAACAACGAAATTCATAATAAGTTTGAATCACCAGTGATCGCTGGCTTCATGAGGGTTAAAACATGAAATGGCTGTGACATATAGACAGAATGGCGGATGACGAGAGACAAAACTTTGTACACAAGAGAGTTGAATGAGAGTAGTATTACACCAGAAGTAAACCAAAAATACCACACACAAAAATACAGCAAGAAGATGGTATAGAGTTAATATCCAAACAGACATACAAACACTTGGAGTCATAAGCAGGAAGAAGAGAGCCAGATACAGAGGTGTATAGAGGCTGGTGATATCTGGAGCAGTGAACTTCAGAGTTTGCTTAATGCTGTAGAAATTGAGCAATGAACAATTAACTTCGGAGCTGCGGAATTCTAAAGAAGTAGCCCCCCCCCCCCCCCCCCCCCACCCCCCCCACCCCCCCCCCCCCCCCCCCCACATCCTTACTATTGTTTGAATACGGTTTTGATTATATTATGATATAATTTACATGAAAGAATTATGATGATGACGTTTCAGTAACATGATTTTTATGACCCATCCTAAAGTAGACACTAAACAGTTATCTAGAAGGTAAAAGCTACAAGCGCGAAACGGACCACATCACCAATTAGGTTCAGGCCAGTCTTAAAAAACCAAACTAAAACCGTAAGAGCTACGCTGACCGTGACGAGATAACGGGCCGATCAAGTCTTCAAACACTATGGGAGCCTGAAACATCTCAAAGCCGCCAGCGGCTTAAAAGAGTCACTTTGCACCTTCTTCTTCTTCACTTCCTCTTTTACCGCTGTGGGTGTCGAGGGAGATATAAGGTTCTGTTTCTAGCTCTTCTGGCTGCCTCGACCATAGGCACATCGTGCTGTTGTAGAGTTTCTCTGATGTTATCCTTCCATCTTGTTCTTGGTCTACCCCGTGCTCTACGTCCTTCTTCTCTTTCCATGTATGCTTTGTATGGTATGGTGTCACAAGGCATTCTCTCTAAGTGGGCAAACCATTTCACTTGCTGTCTTTGTATGTAATCCAGAATTGGTTCTGTGCCGACTTGTTCTCTTATGATCTCATTCCTGATTTTATCTCTTATGGTCACTCCTACAGCCCTTCTCAGACATCTCATTTCCGTGGTTACTAATTTTCTTTTATGGTTTGTTGTGAGTGACCATGTCTGGCACTGGTAGCACAGAGTTGGAATAAATAGGCTTTGAATAAGATGTCTCTTTGTGCTGATTGGGATTGTCTTATGCTGTAAGAGGGGGGCTAGCTGTCCCAATACTTGGTTTGCTTTACTGCATCTAATGTCAATTTCTTTATCCAATTTCCCATCTTCGGTAAATGTAGTTCCCAGATATTTAAACTCAGATGCCTGTTTAATGTCTTTGTATTCTATTGCTATGTTTAGATCTGTCTTCTTTTTTCCTATTGACATTACTTCTGTCTTTTCAGTGTTGATTCTCATATTATTTGTTTTACATTCTTCATTCATGGATGTTAAATGTTGTTGCAATTTCATGGGTGTATCTGCTATCAAGGCCTGGTCATCTGCAAAGAGTAATTCGTTGATCTTACTAAGATCTTCATTTATGTGCTTGGCATTCTTGCATATACTGTCGATGTAGGTGATAAACAGCAGTGGTGATAAGACACACCCCTGTCTTACTCCAGATGTCACTGTGAAAGGATGAGATGTTCCCTGATTTATTCTAACTACACTTCTACAATCTCTGTATAAACTTTTGCACACTTCGATGAGGTGTTCGCTTACTCCATATCTTGCCATTATTTTCCATAGTAATTGTCTGTCGACTCTGTCAAATGCCTTCTCCTGGTCTACGAATGCCACAAATAAGTTCTTATTGTATTCAATGTTCTTTTCTATTAACTTTCTATTAACTTTGCACCACTTTGTGGAAAATTACTGAAAAGAATGAAAAGTAATATATTTACAGTTACTTTCTGCTTTATTTACTAAAAATTGGGTGCTGCTGCTGCTTCTTCTTTGCTGAGGCTGTGAGGTAACGGGGGTCGGGGGGGGGGTGAGATTTGGGCCTGTTCTAAATGTTCTGGTGTGTAATATAGAACACTCAATATCGCCGGTGAAAGCATCGAAGACAACACAACGTGACACCACTGTAACATAGACCAGCGAGAGTGAAAGGTAAGCAAGCATGAATGAATGGCCACCACATCTCGCTCGGCGACGTGAAATGTTTGTTTGGGACGGAAAACGTTATTTGCACCCGAATCCAACTAGGATAAAGCCCAGACACCCTGTTCAACAACAGACAAGCTATATTGCGGCATCCTACAGTTATGAAGTAAAGGGATGTCTTGCCTGGATGGGTTGAGTTAGTCACACAAAAAGAAAATAACTTGGACAGTTTTGGAATGTGACGTTACTGGAGAGTACAGGAGTACAGGGAATGAGCCAAGCAGAAAAAAAAAACAGCACGAAACAATTAAGTACGGAAGGGAGGCTCTAAATTATTGGCATATATACAAAGCGTGGGTTGATTTTGACTGATTTACCATACAGCACCCACTGGAAAGCATAGCGGGACAAAGTACTGCTAAAACGTGGTTAAAAAGAGGCCCATGAGAAATAATTGCACACTACAGACACATAAAAACATTGAATTTGGCAGATTTGAAAGAAATTAGATGAAAGTGCATCAGTGTAACATAAATTTTAGCTCTAGTATTTATATTTATAATCATATGTTATTACTGCCACGTAATGAGGCTCAGTAGATTATTGTATAAACAAAAGGAAAAAACAACCACTCATATCGAATGTGTATGCAGTAAAGGTGTTAATTTCTTTTAAACTTGATAATAAATTCAGTTGTAATGATTTCTTTTCACAGTATTGATGGATGAGGATACCAGAACCTCGTCCTTTTCACTAAATAAACGAAGCATGGTTTTGGACGAAGACAGATTTGAAGATCGATTTCTCAGATGCAACGTCTGCAAAGCCAGATTTTCCAATGTGTCTCTTCCCCGTATGCTAACATGCCATCACTCATTCTGTCAGCCTTGCATTGACCGACTTTACAGCGCGGCAAAAGCTCAGAGAAGTACTAACCCGACTCCCCTTCGTTGCCTGCCACTGTCAATACCAGTTAGTGCTGTAATCATCAGCTGTCCGGTCTGCAAAGGCGCATTCATTGCCACTGACGAGAATGTCAAGAAGCTTCCAACTGACCATAGGATCGTGCAGCTTATGGACTTTGTTCGCCACACAGACCGATACACTGTGACATTTTGTTCTGTACATAGACTTCCTCTCAACTTCTTTTGCGATCAATGCATTCAGCCTATATGCCGAAACTGTACAGCAAATAGCCATAAAGAAGCTGACGGCCATCTTGTAATAGATTTGGAAGACGCTATGGTTAAATACAGTCCTGTTCTCGACAACCTTGTTACAGAAATGGAAGCCGAAAGTATTTGCCTTGAAGAGAAACTAATATGCCTGGAATCAGTAGTAAAAAACGTTGAACTGGTCAAAGTTGACCTTTTAGGTCAAGTGAGGTCATGCGTGTCCAAAATGCGAGATCTATTAAACGCAAGAGAGAAAGCTCTTGTGGCAAAAGTTCACCAGCAGACGGGAATGGAACGTAACAAACTGCAGGAAAAATCCAAGCAGCTCACTGATCGGCGACAGATGTTGGTGGAGAAGACCAACAAACTCCGGGAAGCCAAGGATAAAAGCATGATAGAAGAGATGTTCAAAATCCACCAGGAGGTTCGTGAGTGTCGCTCAGAACCAAGACTGAGGGTAAGAGAGGTTGATGATGGCATCATGACCACGTTTTACCTGAACACACAAGATGAGGCCACGCTAGCCTCTCGGATAAACAACTTTTGTGACGTTGTCAGCAAAGTGCAGACCACTTCGGCCAAGGTAAAACCACAGAGAAACAATTTTCTTTACAGATCAAGTTCCTTCAGATAAGAACTGAGTGTAAGGGGGGAAATCAACCCGGTAATGAAATGTTGCATATGTTTAGCTAACACTGTTGCATTATTAAGTCTCATCTCTTCAAAATTGTTATTTTGTTTGTTTTAGAAGAGAAGTCATGAAAAAATAACGTGTATTTTTTTTTTTCATAATCTCATAATGTATATCACTTCAAAATTCGCTGTTACGGAGGACTGCAAATAAACATCACCTAGCATAGTTATTCTAGCATACATATCAAAGTATATAACAGTATCTATTGTCTAGTTTAGTTACATGCCAAATACAAAAGACTCAAATGAGTGCTAATGGCTTTTCCGCTTTGTGATTTCTGATCACTGCAACTCTTGGTGCCACATACTTTGAGGTGAACTGCAATTTCGGTTTATCTTCTTCTTCTTCTTCTTCTTCTTCTTCTTCTTCTTCTTTGCGTTCACCAGTTGTAAACTTCGGTGGAAAGTTCTGGTTGTTCGTCCACTTCTGGACTGCAGTCCTGTTCCAGAACATGAGTGTTGCAGGCAACACTCAGTTTTATGACTATAAAGGTCATCTTTCCCTCCTGCAGGCGACCAGTATCACCACACCACATAACCCGTATGATTATAACCGTTGCGCCATAATACGTTCATAATTAAAACCTTCCAGTGACACCATCTTTATCTTCTTCTTCTTCTTCTTCGTCTTTTTCTTTTCCTCTTCTTCTTCTTCTTCTTCTTCTTCTTCTTCTTCTTTCTCCTCCTCCTCCTCCTCCTCTTGGTGGTTAGTACCTTGTATTATTATTTACAGCTAGGCTTCCATACCTGTGCTTTCCGACCCAGTACATCTGATTTCAGCAAATACATAGTTGTCACCTTTTATCACATGCTTGTTAACCTGGCAGTGTGTCTGCTCTGTCCACAAACTCTCAAACGAGGCTCCCATCCCACAGTAGACTGCGGGATCAGCCGTGACAACCACATAACTTGTCTTTCCTCGGTGTCGTGCCTGGAGACAGGCACACTCCGTGCAGAGTGGCAAGTATTGCTTCAGAGGTTCTTTGGTAGTTAGCGTTCTTTTGATATTTTCTCCAGGGCGTGCAGGGGTACTGGAAAATGAACTCCTTAGTGTTGTTCGTCCAATGTTTCTTTCGTTTATTATTTCGTCGGTATATCTAACTTTAGCCTGGAGAACAAATTACATGAGGAATCTGCAGAAAGGTTAGTTCTGGAGAAACCACATCGAAACAGCGTGAGAAATAAACCTAATTACCCACAACATACTGATTCCAGTACTAACCTATGGATGCGAGAGCTGGAAATCAACGAAAACTCTAGACACAAAATTAGACAGTTTTGAAAATAAATGCCTTAGAAGAATACTAAATTTCAAATGGTCAGATTTCCGAACAAATACACAAATAAGGCAAGAATCAAGGCAAGAGTATGTGTCTAATTTTATACGAAAACGCCGCTGGAACTATGTCGGCCACGCTCTTAGAATGGATAAGTCAAGACTTCCTTACCAAGCCCTCATTTGGACACCACAGGGGAAAAGATCTCGTGAAAGACCAAGGGAAACCCTACGTAGAACTATCATCAGGGAAGGCTCGCTCATGGGCCACTCAAACATTCAAGACCTACAACGGATTGCAACGAACCGCCATGCATGGAGAGTCATGACCTCTGCCCTATGTGCCGCACTCGACACAAGAGGAAAGACTAACTAACTAACTAACCCACAACATTGAGAGAAGCGGAGATGTGACAGTTTCGAATCCCATCGTGTTCGTGCGCCGAGTCTCATTTTTTGCGTTTATTAGTATAATTTAACCAAGAATATGCTGTCATCCTGTAATAAGTGGGATATAAAGAGTGTTTCTTTTCAGTAATATATAGCAATGTCTATCAATTATGTTTGGTTGTTCAGTAATGCATAGCTTATATTTTAATTGTTTAAGATTGTAGAAGTAAAGATCGCCAAGCTCCGTAGATTTTAAGTCTGCTTTTAAATAATTATTATAATTGTATTGTGTAGTCAACCTTTGCAGATATTTAAAGTGATCAAGCTTGTCGTTATTCTGCCTTAAGATATAATAACACCTTGTATTCTGACCCTGTTCTTATAATGTGCCTACTGTTTAATCACGACCGGCTCCAGCTGACGGGCCGTGCTGCTGACGTCACCGGGTCGGGCTAACGATGCGTTAACGCAGCATTTCTCAAACTGGGTGCTGAGGCAGCCTGGGGTGTCCTGAGCGTATGCCAGGGCTGCCGCGTAATAAAGAAAAGTCGGCTAAAAATGTGAAATAATGAAGAAGGCATGTAGATACTTAAAGATAAAATTTAAGTTGTCTTTCCTTGCCACTGTCGAAAATAGTTTATATCTTGTTTGAGAACCGCTGCGTTACCGCATCGTTAGCCTGACGCGGTGACGTCAGCAGCACGGCCCGTCAGCTGGAGCCGGTCATGATTTGTCTTGCGTTGGTTTCGACAATGCAACCGATAGCTGATAGTTCAGGAGCAATGGCAAACTATTGAACGTAAAATTTGCCTAGAGAAACCATAAAAGTCAAATAATGCTAAAGCTGGTTCTGCAACGTCCTGTAAAGGATACGCAAATAACATATTGTGCAAGACTTATATATTTTTTAACTGACTAATCGGAATTAGGTGGACGTTATGGATAGCCACCACCTGCTGCCTTTATTTTCCAGGACTTTACCTCGATACCCATTTTAGACAGTTTCTTCTTCTTTGCGTTCACCGTCTGTAATCTCCGGCGGGAAGTTCAAGTTGTTCGTCCACTTCTAGACCTTAGTCTTGTTCCAGAACCTGAATGCCGCTTCCGCATCCTTTTTACAGAACTGGCTTACTCGTATGCAGACTATTGATTCCTTGCCTCTCAGGCAGATGCACTCTGACTTTGAAGAAGCCCACAGTTAGTGGACTCTTACGACATGCTTGTGTGTTATCATAGTCGACATCATTGCACATAATACACTCCCATGTTGCCGCTGCCAACATCCAGCCCGCCAGTTTTACCGCGTCAACATTCAGTCCGCCAGTGTCAGCATTCATTTTGCCACTCACAACGCTGAGTTAGCCACTCACAGTATTTAGTTAGTGACTCCCAATATTCATTTAACTACTCACAGCGTTTAACCATCCACTCCTAATATTCAGTCCGCCAGTGTCAGCATTCATTTTGCCACTCACAACGCTGAGTTAGCCACTCACAGTATTCAGTTAGTCACTCCCAATATTCAGTTTGCTACTCCTAACATTCAGTAAGTCGCTCCCAGTGTTCAGTTAGCCGCTCCCAACGTTCAGTTAGCCGCTCCCAACGTTCAGTTAGCCGCTCCCAATGTTCACTTAGCCACTCCTAATGTTCAGTTTGCCACTCCTAACGTTCAGTTAGCCGCTTCCAGTTTTCAGTTAGGCACTCCTAATGTTCAGTTAGCCGCTCCCAAAGTTCAGTTAGCCACTCCCAATGTTCAGTTTGCCACTCCTAACGTTCAGTTAGCCGCTTCCAGTTTTCAGTTAGGCACTCCCAATGTTCACTTAGCCGCTCCCAATGTTCAGTTAGCCACTCCCAACGTTCAGTTGGCCACTCCCAATGTTCACTTAGCCGCTTCCAGTTTTCAGTTAGGCACTCCCAATGTTCAGTTAGCCGCTCCCAAAGTTCAGTTAGCCGCTCCTAGTGTTCAGTTAGCCGCTCCCAACATTCAGCCCGCCAGTGTCAACATTCAGTTAGCCACGCCCAGTATTTAGTTATTCACGCCCAATATCCAGTTTTGCCACTCCCGGCATTCAGTCACCGTGTGTCAACATCCAGTTAATCTGTTCCAGTACTCATCTAATCTGTCCTACTATTGATTGAGCCGGTGCCAGTATTCAAGAGCTAGTAGTAACATAATTCACTGGGTAATATTGTTAACATTCTACCCCACCGCAAACTTTATAACATTGCAACAAGTATGAAGGAATCCACGCCCATAATTTATTCCCTTCACTTATTTATGTTAACAATTTTCGGAACATTTGTTTGGTTGGCTATCGTTGCCGGTTTTTCCCATCCGGGATGCCTGCCGAAAATGTGATAACCTCTGAAAGTGTGATAATCCCTGAGAAATTGATAATCAATCCCTGAGAAATTTAGCTTCTCTTCATGGGTGACAAAACAACGTGATAAAGCTCCAGTAAAGGTTAATATAACCTTTTCATGCGAACGCGCTTTGTAATGCCGGGTTGCTGGGTTTGATCCCAGCTGCGGACAATTTGTTTTGCGTTGGTTTCGACAATGGTACCGAGAGCTGACAGTTCAAAAGCAATGACAAACTATTGAACGTAAAATTTGTCTAGAAAAACCACAACAGTCAAAAAATGTTGGTTCTGCAACGTCCTGTGAAGGATACGGAAATAACATATTATGCAAGACATATATTTTTTACTGACTAATCGGAATTAGATGGTCGTTATGGATAACCACCACCTGCTGCCTTTACTTTCCAGGACTTTACCTCGATACCAATTTTAGACCGTTTCTTCTTCTTAGTGTTTACCGTCTGGATTCTCCGGCGGAAACTTCAAGTTGTTCGTCCACCTTTAGACTTTAGTCTTGTTCCAGAACCTGAATGCCGCTTACGCATCCTTTTTACAGAACTGTCTTACCCGTATGCAGACTATTGGTTCCTTGCCTCTCAGGCAGATGCACTCTGACTTTGAAGAAGCCCACAGTTAGTGGACTCTTACGACATGCTTGTGTGTTATCATAGTCGACGTCATTGCACATAATACACTCCCATGTTGCCGCTGCCAACATCCAGCCCGCCAGTTTTACCACGTCAACATTCAGTCCGCCAGTGTCAGCATTCTGTCAGCCAGTGTCAGCATTCATTTTGCCACTCCCAACGCTGAGTTAGCATTCACAGTATTTAGTTAGTCACTCCCAATGTTCAGTTAGCCGCTCCCAATGTTCAGTCAGCCGCACCCAACACTGAGTCTGCCAGGGTCAGCATTTAGTTAACAACGCCCAGTATTCAATTAGTCACGCCCAATATTTAGTTTGCCGCTCCCAACATTCAGTAAGTCGCTTCAAGTGTTCAGTTAGCCGCTCCCAACGTTCAGTTAGCCGCTCCCAACGTTCAGTTAGCCGCTCCCAATGTTCAGTTAGCCGCTCCCAATGTTCAGTTAGCCGCTCCCAATGTTGGGTTAGCCACTCCCAACGTTCAGTTAGCCACACCCAACGTTCAGTTAGCCACACCCAACGTTCACTTAGCCGCTCCCAATGTTCACTTAACCGCTCCCAATGTTGGGTTAGCCACACCCAACGTTCAGTTAGCCACTCCCAACGTTCAGTTAGCCGCTCCCAATGTTCAATTAGCCGCTCCCAATGTTCAGTTAGCCGCTCCCAATGTTCAGTTAGCCACGCCCAGTATTCAGTTAGTCCCGCCCAATATTCAGTTTGCCACTCCCAGCATTCAGTTTGCCACTTCCGGCACTCAGTTACCGAGTGTCAACATCCAGTTAACCTGTTCCAATCCCCATCTAGTCTGTCCTACTATTGATTGAGCCGGTCCCAGTATTCACTAGCCAGTAGTAACAGAATTCACTGGGCGATATTGTTAACATTCTACCCCACCGCAAACTTTATAACATTGCAACAAGTATGAAGAAATCCTCGCCCAGAATTTATTCCCTTGACTTATTCATGTTAAAAGTTTTCAGAACATTTGCTGGGTTGGCCATCGTTGCTGGTTTTTCCCACACAGGATGCCAGCCGAAAATTTGATAACCCCTGAGAATTTGATAATCCCTGAGAAATTTAACTTCTCTTCATGGGTGACAAAACAACGTGACAAAGCTCAGACATTCCGTTCAACATGTAAGGAGATTAGAACTGGGGCACCCGTAACGATCATGCCAGCCTGTATGGGTACAGTTGGTAAACTGAGCTATCTGAACATAGTTTTAATTTGTTAACTCATTTATCTTAATCTTCTTCTTTCCGTTCCCCCTGCCAGTTGTTTTTGGATAAGAAGACCACATACATCTATGAAGTTTGTGGTGCGACACATCTCTTCCACCATTCCACGTAATTGGTTTATATTGGAATGCCAACCGGGCAAACCTGAGATCGCTCTATTGCATGTAGAGAGCATATATGTAACACACAGGTTCCACAGTTGTAAAGATTAATGTACCCTTTTCACGCGAACACGCTTCGTAATGCCAACTGTGGACAATTTGTCCACGACCGGCTCCAGCTGACGGGCCGTGCTGCTGACGTCACCGGGTCGGGCTAACGATGCGTTAACGCAGCATTTCTCAAACTGGGTGCTGAGGCAGCCTGGGGTGTCCTGAGCGTATGCCAGGGCTGCCGCGTAATAAAGAAAAGTCGGCTAAAAATGTGAAATAATGAAGAAGGCATGTAGATACTTAAAGATAAAATTTAAGTTGTCTTTCCTTGCCACTGTCGAAAATAGTTTATATCTTGTTTGAGAACCGCTGCGTTACCGCATCGTTAGCCTGACGCGGTGACGTCAGCAGCACGGCCCGTCAGCTGGAGCCGGTCATGGTTTAATCCTTCCCTGTGGTTCCCCTTGTTGTCTTTTTCCTTCGATGGTTTTTAATTATATTTCTCATAATGAGGTATGTTGGGTCACATTGTCAGAAAGGGGAAATTCGTGTACATCGGGATAGCGAGAAAGCTGGAGGGAAAAAGAGGCAGGGGGAGACAAAGAGAGAGAGAGAGAGAGAGAGAGAGATGACTCACAGTTTGGCATTATGGCAGGGGTCATTATCTGTGTCAGAAATGACTGAGTGTACGCAGGACAGAAGACTGTCGGAAAACATGACTACTAACGCATACGGTATGAGCTAGAAGAAGAAGAAGAAAGATAAATGTTGGCGAGTACTTTGACTCATTGCGCTACTGCCAGGAAATGCTTTTTGGATCCTACCATCGTTCACTTCGTGTTTATTGTTAAAATGTACGTAACTGTGGGGGAAAAAAATAGGTTTTTATATAAGTAAAAATGAATGGTGGGACTGCGAATAAATACAAAGAAAACTAAGATCATGACAAACAGTCCAAACCAACAACCAGTGACCATAAGTAACCAATCATTTGAAAATGTAGAACATTTCACATATCTTGGCAGTGTGGTGTCCCTACTGGGAGGGACAGAGAGAGACATACAGTCACGCCTGAACAAAGCTAGAGCTGCTTTTGGAAGGATGAGGAAAATCTAAAAATCCAACAATTACTGCAGAGGAATAAAACTCCGACTCTACAAGAGCATCATTTTGCCAGTTCTTCTTTATGGAGCGGAATGCTGGAGAATGACCAAAAAGGATGCACACAAGCTGTCCACCTTCCACCACACATGTCTACGTAGAATTATCAAAATTTTCTGACCAGATTCAATCTCAAACACTAAACTACTTCAAGTCACAACCCAAGAAACATTAGACAGTATGATTACCAAGAGAAGATGGAAATGGCTTGGCCACGTTATGAGAATGACTTCTGATATACCTGCCAAAACAGCTCTCACACGGACACCAGAGGGAAAGAGAAAACAGGGGCGCCCAAAAACAACATGTAGACGAACGATGGAAAGTGACCTGAGTGCGGCATCTTTGACATGGAACTGCACTGAAGATTGCACAGGACAGGAAAGCATGGAAAGTCCTCTCTGAAGCCTCATATGCCACTAAGCATAACGAGAACTGATGAAAAAAATGAAGTCGCAGTCACACATGTCCACCTTTAGGCAGATCGTGTGGCAGAACAATTGGCACATGGTATGTTGGCGCAGCTGGTCATTGTTTTCATAGGTACAATCTACGAAGGGAAAAAATAGGGAGAAACAAGCATGTGTGCCTGTGGGTCCAGTGATCACTAGTTCAATCCTTCTCGATGCAGATTTTGTATAACTCTATCTATTTCCTGTGTGAGTTCCAGGGCCTAAAGGCGTGGAAAAGCGTCCTTTACTTTACTTTATTTACTTGCCTTCCATCTTAAACATTAGCTACTTTAAACTAGAACTCAGGATAAAAGGGTTTATTAAAATTGCTTCCGGCTGGGTACCAGGTCATGTTTACGTCCGGCTGTTTATTTATATCTAGAGTTGGCCGTGGTCATGTTCTACAAACTAAAAGGGGTATGTGAATTATCGACTGCTGTTAAGTGCAAATTGGTCTACAAAAAGTTGGGTTATAACACATTATGCCTAAAGGTGTGCACGTGTGATTTTTTTTTTACTCTTTTTTTTTCCCCCTCACATATAAACATTTCTTTCTGCTTTCGCAGTTACTTTCTTTGTGGCAGTCTTGTCGATATTTCCCTTTTCTTTTGTACCATTAATATCATTTACACGAAGATGGTTTTCTTTGGAGTAATTTTCGACAACATTGCTTTGTTAATTTGACAAGTTGCACAGCAGTATATTAATGCTGACAGTTGATAATGTTTTTGTCAGTAGCCTATGTATATTGATTCACATCTGTGCTGAAACACTGCATCAAAGCTATTAATTTTGTGTGTGAGTTTTTCTAGTGTATCCTACCTGTATCGTTGATTTATATCTATGCTGAAACACTGCACCATAGTTATTAATTTTGTGTGTGAGTTTTTCTAGTGTATCCTACCTGTATCGTTGATTTATATCTATGCTGAAACACTGCACCATAGTTATTAATTTTGTGTGTGAGTTTTTCTAGTGTATCCTACCTGTATCGTTGATTCATATCTGTGCTGAAACACTGCATCAAAGCTATTAATTTTGTGTGTGAGTTTTTCTAGTGTATCCTACCTGTATCGTTGATTTATATCTATGCTGAAACACTGCACCATAGTTATTAATTTTGTGTGTGAGTTTTTCTAGTGTATCCTACCTGTATCGTTGATTTATATCTATGCTGAAACACTGCACCATAGTTATTAATTTTGTGTGTGAGTTTTTCTAGTGTATCCTACCTGTATCGTTGATTTATATCTATGCTGAAACACTGCACCATAGTTATTAATTTTGTGTGTGAGTTTTTCTAGTGTATCCTACCTGTATCGTTGATTCACATCTGTGCTGAAACACTGCATCAAAGTTATTAATTTTGTGTGTGAGTTTTTCTAGTGTATCCTACCTGTATCGTTGATTCACATCTGTGCTGAAACACTGCATCAAAGCTATTAATTTTGTGTGTGAGTTTTTCTAGTGTATCCTACCTGTATCGTTGATTCACATCTGTGCTGAAACACTGCATCAAAGTTATTAATTTTGTGTGTGAGTTTTTCTAGTGTATCCTACCTGTATCGTTGATTCATATCTGTGCTGAAACACTGCACCATAGTTATTAATTTTGTGTGTGAGTTTTTCTAGTGTATCCTACCTGTATCGTTGATTCATATCTGTGCTGAAACACTGCACCATAGTTATTAATTTTGTGTGAGTTTTTCTAGTGTATCCTACCTGTATCGTTGATTCACATCTGTGCTGAAACACTGCATCATAGTTATTAATTTTGTGTGTGAGTTTTTCTAGTGTATCCTACCTGTATCGTTGATTTATATCTATGCTGAAACACTGCACCATAGTTATTAATTTGTGTGTGTGAGTGGTTTTTCTAGTGTATCCTACCTGTATCGTTGATTCACATCTGTGCTGAAACACTGCATCAAAGCTATTAATTTTTTCTGTGTGTGGGTTTTTTTTCTAGTGTATCCTACCTGTATCGTTGATTTATATCTATGCTGAAACACTGCACCATAGTTATTAATTTGTGTGTGTGAGTGGTTTTTCTAGTTTCCTACCTGTATCGTTGATTTATATCTATGCTGAAACACTGCACCATAGTTATTAATTTGTGTGTGCTAGGGGTTTTTCTAGTGTATCCTACCTATATCGTTTCATTATAAGATAATATCCGTATTATTTCACAGTAGTATATTATATGTGTATTATTTCATAGCAAGATATCATATGTGTATTGTTTCATTGTAAGATATCATGTGTGTATTATGTCACTGTAGTATGTCATATCTGTATTTTTTCATTGTAAGATATCATGTGTATTATTTCATAAGATATGTGTATTATTTCATTGTAGGATATCAAAATGTATTATTTCATTGTAAGATATCCTATGTGTATTATTTCATTGAAAGATATCCTATGTGTATTATTTCATTGTAGGATATCATCTGTATTATTTCATTGTAAGATATCCTATGTGTATTATTTCATTGTAAGATACTGTATTACCTCACTGTTGGATTTACCTTACTTACCTTCTTTCACTATTAAATTGTGTGACATCTCTCCCCGCCCTCTTTATTTCTCTCTTGCTGTCTGTGCAGGCTGGGATTTTACCTTTGCCTCTAACAGAACAGTAGTTGTCAACACCTAGTTGAGGATTCAAACTCAGGTCTCCCAAATGAAAGCCCAGCGTTGGTAAGAGCTCAGTGTCGGTAACCACTTCCCTGTGTGGGTTCAGTGGCCTTATTGTGGAAAAACAAGAACAGACCCACTGTCTCCCGAACAAGCACGTCATAAGAGTTGACTAACTGGGGGCTTCCTTTGAAGTCAGAGTGAATCTGCCAGAGAGGCAAGGAACCAGCAGTCTGAACACAAAGAAGTGAAATCTGTAAAATGTATGTGCATGCAACACTCAGATTCTGGAACAAAGAAAAGTCCAACAGTGGCCAAACAACCAAAACTTTACATCGGAGCCAGTAAACGCAAAGAAGAAGAAGGAAAAAGTGATCACAGAGCTAGCCACTCTAATGAGTTTCCTGCCGGATTCACAAAATGTCACTGTCCCCTACCTAAACATACAACAGAATATCACTAAACTTACGGTATTCTACTTCTTCTTCTTAGCTTTTACCAGCTGTACACTCAGGCAGAAAGTTCTGGTTGTTTATCCACTCCTGATGATGAATATCTACAGAATCTTTGGGGTCGTATCTACATAGATGAGTCAGCACAGTATGCAGTCAGAAATGGAGGAGCAGAAGTGTACATTGAGCACCGTTATTGTACCGGAGATGGCATCCAAAATATCAATAGAAAAGCACTGTCACAAATATGATTCAGAAGTTCAAGCCATCAAGATAGCAGCAGAGAAACTACTGAATACTGGGCTTATTTCACAACCAGTGGTATTTCTGGCAGATGCAGAAGCGGTCCCTCATGTACTCCAGTCTGCAAAACTACCAGGTATACAGGCACTACTCTCTGAACTAGGCAACCGGTGGAAGGTAGCTTTGCAATGGATAATGTCCGGCTGTGGAGTTTCTGGAAATGAAAGAGCTGATAAACTAGCTAAGAAAGGTGCAACTGAAAAACAACCTGACGTACCAGCCTCTTAACAGAAGATGAGAATAATTAATTCAATCAGAAAACCACCAAAATGGGCAAAAGACGATTACCATATTATGGACAGACCAGAGCAAGTCATTATTCTGGGCCTTCGAACAGGGCAGAATCAATTGTATAGTCACATGTATACAACATTTAAGACTGGTGAATCAGCCATGTGCACTTGTGGACTGGCACCTGAGATAACCGATCTGTATTATAATAACCAAGGATGTTGCAGAACCAACCCCAGCACTTTCTGGCTGTTGTGGTTTTTCTAGGCAAATTTACGTCCAGTAGTTTGCCATTTCTTTCTGGACAGTCGGCTCTTAGTACCACGGTCAAAACCATCGCAAGACAAACCGTCCGCAGCCGGGATCGAACCCGGCACCCCGACAT
Source organism: Candidula unifasciata (assembly GCA_905116865.2). Classification (NCBI taxonomy): domain Eukaryota; kingdom Metazoa; phylum Mollusca; class Gastropoda; order Stylommatophora; family Geomitridae; genus Candidula; species Candidula unifasciata. The sequence continues at coordinate 397,764 of CAJHNH020005268.1, forward strand.
TATGAAGCGCGTTCGCAAAACCTATGCCACAGACCCCGACTGTCTGCCAAGACTGTCCCAAATACTACATTTTTAGGCAAAACCTCTGCCCAAGAAAGACACTGGTGGAAGCCACACTTTACAGGCCACTTCGTGAATTACAAAAGACAATGTAGTTCATACTAGAGACAAAATTGTAGATACAGATAATTTATTTCAAGCAAATGAAAGAAGAAGAAGAAGAGGAAGAAGAAAAAGAAGAAGAATCGATTCCTGGACTTTGGTCTTTATCCAGAACTTGAGTTTTGTGCGAACATCCAGCTTATTTATACACACTGTTGGTTCCTTGCCTCTCAGACACCTAATTAGTTGCCTTCTATGACATGCTTGTTAGTTGGGTAGTTAGTCTATTCTATTGTCCTCTAAAACAGTTCCCACAATCCACAAGGGGACAGGGATTCATTCACTTAACATTTCAAGTGTATGAGGTGATTCAATGTTTACAGGACAAACAAAAAAGAAACTGCTGGCTAAATGTTCTGTGCCAGTGTTCCATGGATTAAATACTTCTGCATTTGCCCTTTAAATGTTGGTTGGCTTGTTGTGGTTTACAGCTAGGCTGCAATATCTGTGCCTCTGTTCCAACACATCCAAATTCAGCAAACTCCAATTTAGTCACCTGTTATGTCATGATGTTAGGGGGTCATGGCTGTATGTATTATTTTCCCCTAAAATTTGGCCCCAAAACCACTAATATTCCATACCACTCATTAAAGAAAATGTTTCTGTATACAATGACCAATTGTTTATATCAATTTCAAAGCAGGTGACAGTCAAAATAAATTAGCAGAGCACATTCCAAAATGGATACAGATCTTAAGAGAATATTCTGCAAATCAGCTAAAACCAATCAACAGAAAACAGCTAAACTCTCCCATAGTACTGCTTTCTATAAATAATTCAACATCTGCTTCAATATCTGCAGTATCTGTCCTTATTACTTCAATACAGCTTTTATAACCCTCCTAAGGACAGTTTTTGTCATGGCACAGAGGAGTACCAGCACACAAACTGATGCATGCTGTTGAAGATCGCAGACTGTGGAGAGGCATGCTCACCTACGCAAGCTGGCAAGGCATTTGATGATGTCATTTGTTTCACTCAGTCATTTGACATCAGTTTTGAAAAATAATAAGAAATAATTAACTTTCAAAAAGTACACTTAACAAATTACAAAAACCATAACACAAGAGTAATGACAATGTTATTTTATCATCATGTAATAAATAACAAATCACATATTGCAGGAGGTGGGCAAAGTCATGCCCTCATCTATATTTCATGTTCTTATTTTAAACCATCTCAAAGAATCAGATGTGGTCAGATCATATGCAATGTCACAAACACAGTTAACGTTAGTGAGTTCAGTTGTGCATAGCCATTCCAATCAGTGAAGTCACTATTTAACCAAACAAACACTTATAACACTAGATTCAATAAAATTCTTACCTTTTTTTCCCCAAAAAGATAACAACGAGTCATTTGTGTATTCTTAACAGGTCGTTGCACAGCATACTCCAACATTTTTGGCTGTTTGGTTTCACTGGGCACTTTTACGTTTAGTAGTTTGTCATTGCTTGCTGAATCAGAACAAAACGGTCTGGTGCCTAATCACCTGCAGCTGGAATCGAATCAGGTATCTTGGAATTATGAAGCAATTCACAACACCTACACACACCAAAATAATCAGAACCATTTCAGTATTTGAACCACTGCAGGTGTACACAGGCCTTTGAAATGAAATCCTACAGACAAATTCTTACAACACTGTGGACCTAGAAGAAGTACCTAAAACACTGATCTCCTACATGATCTGAGTATCAGAGCGAACTGGCTCATAAACAGCATCCTGTCCAGAAAGCTGCAGTATTCTGGCCATGTTAAACATCGCAGTAACCTGGAGAGGACTATGATGGTAAAGTTTCTGACAAATGAGGCAGAGGCAGACTTCCATGAAGGCGGATACAAGACACTGAAGATGCACTGGCTAGGAATACACATCAGGCAGAAGAATTGGCCAGAGAACAAGAAACTTTAAGGTGTGGCAGTGACAAGTGCAACAGTTTATAAAGGACCTGCTGACTGATGAGAGAGTTGCCCACAGTGTAAGTTTGGAAAAAAAAAAAAAGTGAGTTGCCTATCCTTTATAGGACATCGCAGAACCGACCCCAGCATTTTTTGGCTGTTGTGGTTTTTCTAGGCAAATTAACTTCCAGTAGTTTGCCACTGCTTTTTTGAACCATCGGCTTTTCAATACCATTGTCGAAACCAACGCAAGGCCCGCTGCTGGGATCGAACCTGGCACCTCAGCATTATGAAGCGTGTGCACAATGCCTAAGCCACAGACACCGACACAGTGTAAGTAATGTATTTTTAAAAACAAAACAAAATGAAAGGATCCTTTCCTATGCCTTGAGTCCAACTGGGCATATAGGGCTAGTTAAGACCACTCCAGTACAGTTTCAAGCCATGGGCAATAATTCACCACCTGCTTCAACTTCTCATAACATTTGGCTTGGCCAACTGAGACCCAGGCCAGTTATTCTGTGAAATTCTTGCCATGGTGGGGATTCAAACATGGGATCCCTGTGTGGGTTCTGGGACCCTACTGAAGGAGGGAAGGAACAGACCCCCTGCCACCTAGCTAGCATGTCAGAAGAGTCGGCTAATTAAGGGATTTTCTTTCAAAGAGGCGAGGAACTAACAGGCTGCACAGAAAAAATCTAGATCTGTAAAATGGATGTGCACACAAAACTCAAGTTCTGGAACATTGATAAAGTCCAGAAGTGGACGAACAACCAGAATTTTCTGTTACAGTTTACAGCCGCTGAGCTAGGAGCAGAAGAAGAAGATTAAATACATGGGAAGCAGACTGGCAAGAAGGCATCTAGTCTTTCCCACAGTTTACAGGTTAAAATATTAACTCTCAAAGAGGCGTCCCACAGTGTACAGGTTGAAAAGTTAACCCTTTCATTTCCCAACAGTAAGTAATGTGTGAATGGCTCTTTTCTGTAAATTCCAACAATAACATCTGTTCTTGTACTTGTAATGCATGTGCATATGATACATACACATACGTAAATTTTTTATATAATGACAGTTGAGAAATTTTTACATGAACAAGCAAAGCTAAAGTTATGAATAAAAGAAACAATTTATACAGAGAGATTCTTGTGTTAAAACAATGTCAACAAATCATTATTATTTACAAATGATGCACAATGTCAACTCTAGACAGACACGAATAGCAATGCACCAAAAACCTGCACATATCAAGCACATAAATAATGTATCAGTGCTTTAGAAAATGGATGCACTTCTTTCCATAGCTGAACATATCACTACTACCACAACAAACCATCAGCTGCACATACAAACAGAAATATTTCACATATCTGAAGTTTCTATACTGGTTTTTTTTTTATACTTGTTTCTTATACCCTGCAATGCACAGACAGCTTGGGATTCAGTATAATTTTTGTCACACATAAACATGCTGTCATAAAAAACAGGTGCTGAACAAAACAAATTGGGGGTGACTGCAGGCAGGCTCATTTCAAGAAGTAACACCAGTTTGTAGAGGAAGACCCTTTTCCTGCCATTGGAGGATCAGGCCTATCATGCTTAATCTATATTTTTATAGACCAGTCGATATTCCATGGGTCAACATCACACCAGCCACGTTTACTTTCTAAACATTTTCTATTATCCCTTTTAGGCTGGGTTGACCTGGGAGCCAAGGTCTTATTTTTTTGAATTAATATTTTTAAATCCACTCTGCACAGATTCATTCTCTAAAATCTTTGTGTCACTTTCTTTTAAGGACTCTTTCCCATACCTTTAGGCGTATTGGGTATATGCTACGCGATCTATATTTTATAAACCAAGCAGCACTCTGTGGGTGATGTGGTCAACATCATGTTGGCCGCCTTTACTTCCTAGGATTTTACCTGATACCCATTTAAAGCTGGGTCTACCTGGGAGTCTAGGTCTTTAAACCCCCCCCCCCCCCCCCACCCTGTGGGTGATGTGGTCAACATCATGTTGGCCGCCTTTACTTCCTAGGATTTTACCTGATACCCATTTAAAGCAGGGTCTACCTGGGAGTCTAGGTCTTTAACCCCCCCCTCCCCAAACTACAAGGAGAACTCAAAGTTTTATTGACCAAACTAAAAATGTTCTTTTCAATGACAAGTATTGATAGTTTTGAAAGATGCTAAGATAGAATATATGTCACAGACAGAAGTAAAACAGTTAACATTCTTTGGTCATATCACGAAAAATGAAAAATTTAAATGTACAATGGCATACCTTTGTATGATTAATGAGAAAAAAAAAAAAAAAACAGAAGAAGGCAGACAGTGTGGAAAACAACTGTCTAGCATCATGTCATGGACTGACTCTGGTACGATGTTAAAAATAATACACACTGTTGGAGAACAAAGAATTGCGGTAAGGCATGACTGCCCATGCTGGCTTGCAAGGCACGTGACGATGATGATAATAATATTATTTCACATGCAGTTTCACTGAGTACTTTTACATATCACAATATGTGCATTTCAAACATCATATACACTTGCTCATCCCTCATTCTAACAGATAAAGAGTGAGAATACGTCTGACCAACTGTCTGTATTAAAAAATTAGGGGTTGTTTTAGCCAATATCAACAACAAGACCAATATAAGAAGAACTCAACATCCAAATCAAGCAATGTAATTTCATGTACGCTAGAACAGCTTAATTTTTTTTTTTAAATACTTCTGTTTTACACAAAATGCTACATCTCTGTATTCGTTTTGGACTTTAAGTGAAAAAAAATCAGTTGCTCTTTATTTATTGTTCCTGATATCCATTAAACAGGGGTCCATGAAACTGAGGTATGACTGAATAAACATATACATTTTAAGCACTCTAATGCTTGCAAGTGAGCACATACAAAAAGGCTCAATGCAGCTTACCAGTTCTCAAGTAAAGCATATAGTGATTGTCACACAACAAATGCATCAAATAATATTTCACATCTTTAAACACACAAAATTCAAAGCGAGATAAAGCTTGAAACCGATTCTTTCAGCATTCAATCTTGTGTAAAAATGAGCGAGTGAGTGATGTTCAACCCCACTAGAACTGCACAATGAACGATTAACACCCGGTGACACAAAGTGCTCCCATTCGGAGAATCCTCCAGGCCCAAGTCCCAGAAACCCCATACAACCGTTAGGTTATGTTAGGGCCCCGCGACAAAAGGCCAGGTTAAGCTTTAAATTCATGAAAATTACGTCCCATATTGGGACACGACAATGTGTATAAAAGTGTAACAAGCCTGAAAACATTTGTCAAATTTCATTCACAAAGTATACGTAAATGAAAGATGAATGCGACACTTCAAACAAATATAACTTTATGGCAAATGAACATTCTGTGTACAGGTCAAAATCGAGATGATCAACTTCACTGCACTAGGTTTCATCCCATATGGCTCAGGTCTCTACGCAAAATGGCTAGCCGTCTGTCAAGAGCATGATACTGTAGCTTCTGCAATAATCCCTTCAGAGCATGAGGTAAACGGTTTGACCACTTCACCACAGAGGCAAATAAGAAGTAAACAAATGTCCTACAAATATATCATTATCTCTTTCAGAATAGTCTTTTTTATTTGCATTTGCATTTTAGAGTGTGTTGTGGTTGATAGCTAGAGTGTGGCATTTGTGCCTTTTAGTTCAATGCAGTCGATTAAAGCAAACCCTTATTTGGTTGCCTTTCGCTCCAGTAACCCTGTAAGGAAAAATCCACTAACCCTCAAAAAAAAAAAAATTATAAAACAAACATAAACCACTAACACAAATTCTCTCTTTTTCCAATTATTTATTTATTATTTAATTTTACCCCCCCCCCCCCCCCCCCCCCCCCACCATTTCTACATAAATTAAGGTAGGCAACAAACATAAATTACATGGAAAATGAAACATCTGCTTTTACTTGGGCTCCCTAAAAAAATAAATGATATCCTTATTCATACTATGACTTTTGACCCCCATTACTGAAGACTAAAATGGAATTATGACATCCCTATGGCTTTTTACTACCACCCCCCCCCCCCCCCCCCCCCAATGCTTTATCTGGGGCTCTTAAACACTTTGCAGGTACAAAATAAAACCAATGGCATTGACTAGGCAGCAATGCCAGTTAAGCTGCTTCTTCTCTGTGATGAGTAGCAGATGGCAATGCAGGATTAGATGCTTTCCGGGACCAAAGGGTTAATTAAGGAGCAGCAACTCTTATACCCCCTCCCCCCCCCCCCCCCCCCCCCAAAAAAAATTGGAACCCCAGGACCCAGTTATGGAGTTAAGTATTGCAGTAGACTCTTGGTTTCATGCCAAAACGCTTAAATCTAAACACCTGGAAGCTGTTATTCTACATTTATGCAATCAGTAACTGATTAGTTCTTACAATAAATTCACCTTGCAATGGATCAGTTGTAATCTCCACTCAGTTAAATGGTTGCTGCTTCTTCTGTGTTTGCCCTAAAAAAGGGGGTGGTTGTGGTTTTACAAGCTAGGCTGCAATTTGTGCACCTTTCTGCCCAACTCATCCTTCAACAAACTGCTAATTAGATGTCTTTTAGGACATTTTTCTTAGCGGGCAGTGGTTTTTTTTTTCTCCCCAGAAATAGGGCCCTAGAATGAACTCAGAAAGTTTGAATGACATGAAACGTGGTACTGCCTACACTTTGTTTTTAAATTTTGTATATATTTTTTGTAGTTATTATAAATTAGTTTTCTTCAGAAGTCAGATAGCAATGCAAAGGTTAAACACTATTTTGAGTTAATTAATAAGCTTTAGGAAAAATGAAAGAGTTGTTTTACAGTTTCTACATCATACATTTCTCAACTCAGTGATATATCTTTTTGTTATCAATTAACTACACAACATTGTGTTAAAAAAATATATATATAAAATTTGTGTTGCAGTGTATAATGGAAAAGGGGGGGGGGGGGGATGTTGAAAGAGAGCGACAAAGATAGAGAGTACTCATTTTAAAACCATTTCTCTACTCTGAAAAAGACATTTATTTTTTGGGGGTCGGAGGTACACATACACACAAATTATCCTAACCTTCGCAAAAGCACTAGCCATGCAGTTTTAAATCCTTATGGTCAAAAACTTTCCTGCCTTAACCACAAAACTAGTAAATTTAGGCAGTTTCTTGGCAGATGAAATAGTGTCACCGGCGCATCATTAACTTAAGCTAATCCAAAAACTTTCATATCTGACTAAAAATAATTACAATTTTCATAGCATCTCAAGAATCAGAGACAAAAACATGGAGCATTTTACAAATATGTCTGAAATCAACCATCATTGTCAGAAAGTGATTAAAACTATCTACAAAAAATTAAAGCTAACATCAAACATAAGTTTCATAAATGTATGCTAGTACTAGTTAATTTTTGGTGATCAGTGCCGCAGCATTGCAATTTCATAGCAATACATTCCAATAAAACATTTCTTCCATACATTCCAACAACATATTTCTTAATTTCTCCCATATATTCCAACAACACATACCCCAACAACATATATATATATATATATATTCCAACAATAGATTTATACATTAAACTCCTTCTGCTGCACAAGAATAATACTACATGTATCTTCCTTGCCTTGGCTTGCAAACTTTTGTACCAGTCAGTAAGACCAGCTTACTTATTCCACTATCTCACACCCTTCCCCCTCAACTCAAGAACATTATGACACAATGCATAGTCACTGTTGCAAAACTTGGCTTTAAACTGACTACAGAGGTCACATAGTGACACAAATCAAACTCCATGGCAGTTACATATTTAACTATCTCAATGCCTGGAAATGGGTCGTTTTACTTATATATACAGATTCAGGATTTGTCTACCTCACAGTCTTCCATAGGAACAAATGTCAAGTACTGGTCACGTACAAATCATTGTTTTCTGAAGCTGAAGAGGGGAAGGTGAGCTTTTCAAAATCCGCGTTTGTGGCTTCAGCGTTGCAAACGCACTTTGTAATGCTGGGGTCGGTCCCAGCTGCAGGTGATTTGGCAGCAGACCGCCATGAGTTGGTTTCAACAGTGATACCGAGAGCTGACTGTTCAGTAGGCAATAGTAAACTACTGAGGGTAAAAATTTGCCTAGAAAAGTTACAACAGCCGAAACCTGTTGGGGTTGGTTCTGCAAACATCCTGTTAAGGACATGCAAATAACCTGTGATGATGGTACTTTGGCAATGAATCTGGAGAAAATCTCCCCACACTAAAAGATGCAAACCCTTTCTTAGACAACCCGAATTTCCATGTGTGGATTCCAGAGCCCCATTTGACCTACTGCCCCTCAATTAGCATGTCATTAAAGGTAACTTATTAATTCTTCAAGTTCCAAGGAATGCATATGTTCACAAGTTCTTATCTAGGAGCCCAATGAATGCAAGATGTGCTGATTTTACATCTCTCTTGACTATACCTTAGGTCTTTGATGCTAAACCTCCTGGGACTGAAAGAGTTAAGGACTTGCTGACATCTGATGTGTTGGGCCAAAAGGAGCAGATACAGCAGCCCAGCTATAAACCACAGCAGTGTACCACCTGCCCTTTCCAGGGCAAATGAAGAAGAAGGAGAACTCTAACAACGATGCACTAAAATTAAATAACTCAATTTTCTAAGGATTCATAACCAACTAACCAACCATGCATAGCCCGAACAACTTCAACACAAACACATCAACAAAACAGTAGATTTCATATTTTTGGTAAGTTTAGTCATTATTGCTTACATCAGTTTCACGAACTTTCATGAGACACTAATGTTGGACACAACAGATTATTTTAAAGTTGACGATGTTTCAGAATTAACAGGTTAATAGTATTATTACAAGCTTTAAAAAAACACTAAGAAAAGAGGTAAGGAAAATGTAGGGATAGAAGAAAAATGTCGGGAAGAAATAAAGAAAATTAACAATGAACTGTTGGGTTTGATTAAGGTGGCTGAGAGGTTAACATGCTATGGAAATAAATTAGGATCGAAACTGTTAAATATCATCATCATCAAATTCTACTTCTACAGTTAAGCGGCGTGGGGAGGAATAGTTTGTCCAATTAAATCCAAAAATTAAACATTTCCTCACAATGATTTTACTAACTTCTATCATAAAAAACTGACATATTTGCTCTGTGAAACATAAGAAGCTGACTACAGATGCTGGTTTAAGTATAGTTTTAGTTAGGTTAAAAAAAAAAGGCTGGTTTTACAAGAATGTAAAGAAACGCACAGTGAAATGAAATCCAAAAACTAAACATTTCTTCACAATAATTTTAATTACTGTTATCAACGAACATGACCCTCAGCCCCCCCCCCCCCCCCCCCCCCCAAAAAAAAATTCTGCGCAATGTAAGAAAACTGACTACAGAAAAAATAAATAACAATCTTCAACCAACAGAAGACTACTACCACTCAAGCATTAGATTTTCAACAATGTTTGCAGCCAAAAGCCGCAGACTCATTTGTGCCAAGCAACTCACCTTGTCTGCTAAGACATCCTATATCATATATTATTCTAAACCCTTTGTCTTATATCAGTTTTTATGTTACCCCACACCAAGTTTTGCTTTAAATTCTTCTTTCTAACTCTGTGTAATAACTACTTCAGTATTGATCATTTAATAGTTAAACAGCTTGCCAGGTGTGACCCAAGTTGGATTGTTACAATTACTTTATTCAGGAGTTTTGGTGAATAAGTGGTTGAACCATCCTTATGCGCTGAAGGCCATGGGCTCATTTTACAGACCGTATCATTCAGTTCAAGTGTGCAATTTTTACAGAAATACCTGGAGGATGTCAAAGAACTATGGAGTTCATGCTTTAGGTGGGGATCTCAACAGGTGGAAAGTCCTTCTGTGGAGAGAGGTCAAGTTGTAAAGGTTAAAATAATGAAGCTGAGGAACAGCTAGATGTTACCTGCCGGAAGGTCCTGGGTTAGAATCTGCATTGAGACGTTCCTTTTATTTCAAAACTGACCTTGACTCCCATGTAAATGCCGCCAAAAATAGATACCAGATAATGTCCTGGGATGTAAAGGTGGCCGGCGGGATGCTGACCACATCACCGACCAAGTGGTCTGTAAAAAAGGTGAGCCTAGTTCTGCATTTCTGGTCTGTGTTATAAGGGTCCATTTTTGTAACTTTTTTTTTAAACGAAACTGATATTCTTAACTTTAAACTCAGACCATGTTTAGTTAAATTAATCACTTCTCAGAATAAAACAAGTTAACTCAGCATCGTATTGAGACTGGAGGAGTTAAATTACACTATCATCCAATACTGCTAGGCACAATCTCTCGTCCCATGTCCTCAATGGATTGCAGGGTACATTGTAACTGGAGGAGTTAAATTACACTATCTTCCAATACTGCTAGGCACAATCTCTCGTCCCATGTCCTCAACGGATTGCAGGGTACATTGTAACTGCAGCAGTGCCTTAATATAGCTGTGTTATATAGATGAAGCCAGTCTGATGCTGACCACATTACCCACCCACAACCGACTGGTCTATAAAACAAAGGTCTGGCCCTATGTACCCAATATGTCTAGAGGCGTGGAAAAGGTCCTTTATTTATACATATATATTTCCTGTTTGCTTCTGATCCTTGAGGTATTAATTATATGGACAGCAATCCTGGAAGAGAAAAAATGACTAGCATCAATCTCTCAACTGTATGGCTTGTGACTGCAGAGACATGTCGGGTGACACAACACTCTGGTTCTATTCTCAACCTGGGTCTGAAAGATTTAACAAACAATGACTAGACTCTCTGTCTTGCTAGCTAGGCACATCACCTCTAAACTGTAAACTGTGAATTAAGATCTGAAATCACAGCACTGAGGACATTCCGCTATGCGCTCCGTCCCCATCCTGAGCAGAAAGCACACAGTTCAAATTTCAACATTACCAGCGGCAGTTTGATTGTATAAAGTACAAAGAATATATCTAAAGAACACTATCTACCCAGATCTTTGAAGCAATGCTTCCCATTCTGCACATAGTATACTTGTCTCCACCTTTCTTAGCATGCCCTGGAAGTCAGTTACAATTACGACATGTAGGTACAGCTGCTTTTCAAGCCATTAGAAGGCTGCAGTTACTGAGTCCACCTCCATTCTCAAACAAGATGTTGGGGCAGCATATGCCAGGTTCTTAACTAAATGGCTTGTGATTAAAAAAAAACGCATTGGTTGATATGACAAAACACTCTTCCCATTCTTCACCTGGGTCTGAAGAGGTTAAATAACAGTGGCTTTCTGTCTTAATAACTAGGTACAATTTATCTCAATTGTATGGCTTGTGACTGCAGAGACATGTCTGGTGACAAAACGCTGTCTGCTCATGTTCTCCCACTTGGGTCTGAAAGAGTTAAATAACACTGACTTTCTGTCTTGCTAGCTAGGCACAATCTCTCTCAACTGTATGGCTTGTGACTGCAGAGACACGTCTGGTGACAAAACATTCCGATTATTCCTATTCTCCACCTGTCCATTTCTCTGATGTCCGTACTCAAACTTGATGCGCAACTCTCCTATATGACTTCTAGGCAGTATGTCAGGTATCCATTCTATGATGAAAGGTGTGGATTCCTTTTGATCATTAGAAGGCCCTGAAAAAAAAAAATGTAACCTTTAACATGAAACATCTTTGTGAATAAATGCAATTAATTACAGCATAACTTCATTGTAATTGTTTTCTCTCTTAACTCTTCAAGTACTAAAACAATGCACTCATATGCTCAGGTGTGTGTGTGCGTATGCATGCGGGCGCACGTGTGTGTGCATTTACTTAGTCGCTGCAAACTAAAGAAAACTAACATCGCACATGTCGCCGAGTGTGCTGTGTATTTGGTCCCCGTGGATTAGTATATCTCTGTTCTTGTCATCATTCTTGCCTCAACCACACATCAGCTGTGACTTTCATGGACTGAGTTAGGATTCCTGAAAGGGCAATCTCATCTGATCATCAGATGCCATCTGTTGTGCTCCTTAGCGAAGTTTCTTCTAATCTAATCTCTTCCTTCTCATTGTATATTTAGAAGAGTCACAGGTACTTGTAACTAATCTTTTCCTTCTCAGTGTATTTTATGAGTAAATTCAAAAAGTACTGTTAACTAATCTTCTTAGTCTTCACTGCATTTTGAGAGTAAATTCAAAGGTACTGTGAGCTAATCTCTTATACTGTACTGCAGATGCACAACAAATTCCAAGGTACTGTTAACTTCTCAATAATATGGAATACTTACCAACTTTTAAAAATGTCTTGAGCTCAAATGGCCTGATGGGAGTGTGGTTTTTAATTTTATTGTTTTCGTTAAACGTTTCGGGACGTGATGCTTCATATGGGTCATAAGTTCCATCTCGATTCTCCACAAAGCTTCTGGTTAGATCTAAACTCATCTATAAACAGATAGAGAGATTTATTGCAAATTAAAGTGCATAAATTAATTTTATTTTTAACTGTAGTATCAGTGAAAATTTGCTAATGCTATGTAAGTATATTCTTTGATTTAACTTGTCTCAGAAAGCTGCTCAAAATAAATGGCAAGATAGGATCCCAAAAACTGTTGTTCTTGATAGGGCAAACCTGCCTAGCATCCACATGATACCGGAGCACTGTCAGCTGCGTTGGGCTGGTCACCTAGCCCACATTCCAGACTTTCACCTCCCAAAGAGATTATTTTATGGCGAGGTCCCAGGGAGGACAGAAAAGCGCTCTAAGGACACTCAAAACTGCTTTCAATTCTGTTGGCATCAACACAGCAAGGTGTGAGGCTGCTGCACAATACCGTTCTGGATGGTGTATATCTCTCAGGTATGGTACATCAGCCTGTCGGGCAGCAGAGGTTGCACAGGCAGAGAAACGTAGGCAGACTAAAAAGAACTGTATCGCTAATCCCGCACTTACTGTGGCTTCCACCTGTTGTCTGCACTGCTCAAGAACTTTCTGGGCTCGTGATTGACTAGCCAGCCACCTTCATACTCATAATCATTACTACTTTAAATGAAAAGTGGTCTTCATCCTTCGTAATGAATAAACAACATATTCTGTGATCAAAATTGGGCACACACTGTTTTAAATCATAACTTGCCTTTGTGGAACTGAGGAAGCAAGCATGGATGTCTTTAAAAGCAAATAATTTGTATGTTAATTTAGTCAAAACAACTCCATCCTGTAGTGTGGTGCTCTAGATGCACAGACCCACATCTTGCTCTAAGAGGACTTATGCTTCTTGTTCTTAACGTTCACCAGCTATAAACTGTGGTGGAAAGTTATGGAGGGTCATCCACTAATGGACACTGGTGGTGGGTCATCCAATAACAGACACTGGTTTTGATCCAGAACTTGAGTACTGTGTGCACATCCATTTTACAGATCTGGTTTAGCTGTATGCAGACTGTTGGTTGCTTGCATATACTTACACAACACTACAAACCAATTCCAGCATTTGTTGGCTGTTTGTGGTTTAACATGGCATTTTCTTATGTGCAGTGATTTGCTATTGCTTTCTAAACTCTATACCATAGTCAAAATAAATGCAAAGCAGTCTGCCGCCAAATCACCTACAGCTGAATCAAATGAGTTATTTAAGAGTTACGAGCCGTTTCTTATCCCGAAGCTGCAGTCGTCGAATTATTTCCAGCTGCTCAGAGATATTAAATATGCACAACGTGAATACATCCTCCAAAATTTTCAACCAGATATGCCTGAATTTGAGGCAACCATTGTAAGCTATTCCACTTCAAGTGCAGTTATTTATAAACAAACAAAAGACTCCTATAAACAAACCTCTGTGGAATCAAATATCTGCTTGACCTGTGCAATATTTGTGATGTGCCAAGTGTATTTAATAAAAGTGCCCAAAGGGAGAGCTTCCTTCCGGACGAAACCTGTGGTGAAGTTGGGAAGACGTTTCTTCCTAGTTCCTGCAGAGATTCTTTGCTGCAGGCAATCGAAAAACATCTGCGGAGCATGGAACACTAGTGGATCTGGAGTACCTGTTGCAACATTCAACAGAAAATTTTTAATAAAACTGAAAATCAGACTTTCCTGGTGGTCACAGCAAGAAAATATTTACAAACAGGGGAATATAAAGCTGTTAAGATAATGACAGTTTGAAAGAACAACATAATAAGAAAAGCAAAAGACAAATGTTTTGCAACCTCTGCCTGCAGAAAACAGACATCCTGGTGTGGGTTCCAGTTTCCACTCAGGAGAACTAAGAATAGACTCCCCCCCTCCCCAAACAAGCACATTATCTTCTTCTTAAAGTTCATACTGTGTGGCGCTGGTAGACATGGATATTCACAACCTTTTGTCTTGTGTACCTTCAATCAACTCTGACACAGTTGATCTTCCATGTCCTGATATTTAAACTGCTCAGCATCTTTTCTCTCAGTCTCCCTCTGCCATTCCCCCTCTCCAACTTTCCTACTGTGTCACGATGTACTCCAGTTTTCTCCTTCTTATCACATGAACAAAAAATGTAGATCTTCTCTTTCTAATGTGGGCTTTCAGTTCTCTTTTTTAATCAGTTTTTTTTCAAGACATCTTCATTTCACTTGTTATCTGTTCAGCATATTCTCATCTATAAAATCACAACTCTGCAGCTTCCAAACAATTGTTCACAAATCTACCAACTGTCCATGATTCACTTCCATATATCAAGTTAGGATATACACAGCTTTTAAGAATGTTCTTTCTTGTCTCAACTGACAAAGAAAGACTGCACAAAATATTCTTCATTTTGTAAGTGATGCCTTTGATTGAGCTGTTCTACATTTAACTTCTTTAATATATCTTCCATCTGATGTTAACAGGGTTCCCAAGTACTTAAACATATAAACTTGCTGGAGGTTTGTCCTATTACTTTGATGTTGCATTTTTGAGGTTCAGTTTTCTTTGAAATTACCATTACTTCTGTTTTTCTGGTTTTCAAATATCCATAATTTCTTGCAGTTTATGTCATTGCACAAACTGAAAAAAAAATCGGGTGATAGTACACATCCTTGTCTTGTGCCTTGTTTAATGTTTTCAAAAATTCCAACTTCGTTGTCAATCAGACATTTTTGTTAAAGGTATGAAAAGAGATTTTAAAAGGTTATCAGATACTGTTACAAATATCACCGAACAATTTTGTCAAAACTTCTAAACTTAGTTCACAAGCAGCTTATAATTTTTTAATCATGATGTTATCTGACCCTGGAGATTTATGTCTTCATGTGGTTTAAAGCATCTTCCACTTCCGCTTTCTGTATTGGTGGTCCTTTCCAGTACTCATAACTCTCTATGTCTGGTCCGCTGTTATCATCATTTAGCTCATTTAACTCTGTCCATTTTTCAATTACCTTCTATCTGTCCATTAATATTTCACCTTTTTTTTTTGTTACAAGTAGCAGAACAACATCAAGAGACGGATGGCTAGCTGTCTGAGAGAGTATACAACCAGGACAATAGACAGAGCGTTCTGGAGATCCACTGCAGCCGACCTTCACCGTGGAGACGGCACCTGATGGATTGAAGGGTTAATAATTTACTTTCTAACAGTTTTTACTGACCTGAAAACCCATAATGCATGGTCTGATTGATTCTCTCAGTGACACTGGCCAACCACTGCTGAAAACTGACAGATGTAGCAAACTCATCAACTGTGGTTTGATATGCTGGAATAAGATACACACATTTTGTTAGGTCAGACAAATTAAAAATGAACACATAGTTCTCTAACAAAGAGTGCCATCTTCTCTGTGTTATAACTGCTGCTACGAGCGGTTGCCCAGACATTTCTCTTATTTCTTCACTATTCTGAATTCATCCTATTTGTTTTTTGGATAATTTTCCTCAGACATTTGTCTTCAGATGCATTTAACTTTCATTCAATGTCTTCAGAGGTTCCCCAACTTTCTCTTCATCATCATCATCATGTGCCCTGCCAACTGGCGTAGGTGCTCATGTGTCTCCACAGATCACAATCCCTGGTTGACTGGAACAGCTCTCTTGACGATATCCCTCCATGCTATCGTTTCAGCCCATCCAGCATCATCTCTCTTGGTTGGCCTCTACCCCTTTTTCTACTGATCTTTCCAGTTGTCATGATGTTCTCCAATGTCTCTCTTCTCACTGTGTGGCCAAAGAACAGTGTTTGTCTCTTTAACAACTTTCATTTGTTAAAACTGAAATAACATTAAAATTGAAAATGTAACCTGGTTTTAGAACAATACAATTTATAGTTACATATTTGATTTATTTTCAGCTATGATTTATCATATTTGCAAAATTTCAAATCAAAAAGCATGAGATACTCATCGTTAAAAACATTCTGACAACTACAAGAATTAGACGCTGTGCAGAAGAAGAAAAGCCTCTCAATAAATAACAATTTAAACTTACAAATTTTTTTGGGTACTTGTTTTGCTGCTGGTTGCTGCACAGCATGTTGCTGAGGTTGCGTTGGCTGCGGCTGGAACTGAAACTGGATGGACTGATGGACAGGCTTAGGACACGACTGTGCTGTTGAGAATAAACTGACAGGCATGGGCTGTTTCTGCTCCTGCAGGGTCAGCAGTGCACTGCTGGCTTGAGCTGCTTAAAAGGTTGAAAATGGTGGTTATGTTTTCATGTAGAAAGTCTTCTGCTAGTACACAAGCAGATGATGATAAAGAGTTAAAGGCAACATATATCAAGACATACAAAACATGTATTTTTGGTTGTATTTGAAAGATTGAGCTCTGACATTAAGTCTGCTACAAAAGTAAACCACCAATCACAGTGATGCACCAGGACCCGGGCTCACAGTGGTTGCTTCAGAGGTTCCAGACAGTTAGCATCCTTTGGATATTTTATCCAGTTATGTCAGTGTATTGGGAAAAAACATATAAGACTAGCTGGTTCTGCACTACCTGGTGGTGAACTGATGCATGGCAAGCTGGATTTTGTAAGAGTTTTTTGGGAGCAAGTGAACATTGGGGAGGTACACAAATTATCACGGTCTGAGGAGAATGTTGTCGCGAGGAGTGACCAGGGGATCTGGCCAACGCTCAAGGGAAAGGTGAGAAGGACATAAAATCAGACTGTTACTGGTGCCTTCAGAATTGGAACTCTATGCTTGCTACTGAAGATAGGGGAAGTGCTTGTATGGGAATGTCCTGAATTCTGTGATGCTGATCCTAATTCAACATTCTACATGTATATCTGTAAAACAGGTGTGCATGCAACACTCAAAGGAAATATTGAATGACGGCAATATTAAGCAAGGTGGTTTTATATCACTCCATTCATCCTCAATATTCCCCACCACGGGCGATAGTTGTTTGAATGATGTCTCTATTTTCTTTTGTTACTGTTCTTTTACTCCTTCTTATTTCAAACTTACCATCTTGATGAGATCATGGTTTTTAGTTAATTTCTTCTCGTGTTTCTTGAAGACGAGATACTTTGCTATCATCAAAACTATTTTATGGTCGTGTCAGTCTATTTATATCTCAGTGTATTTGATGTAGAGGTAGTATATACACTGGCAGCTTGCTAGGCTTGTCGCATCTTTACCAGAGCCTCATTGGCCAGGATGTTTCATGGTGATTTAGGATAGCCGACCGTAGCGATCCGATGGCATAAGGCAACAAAATACTTCCTAGCAATCCCCTACTTTGTCATGTTACCACCTTTCAAGACAGGGACATGGGGTTGGGCATTGACAGGCTTGATTTATTCATATCAAGGCCCCTGAACTATGTGAAGGTGCAACACAAAACCCAACGCTGATAACTAGGCTTCTCAGAGACAGATCATAGCAGAATTGCTGAGTAAGTGGCAAATACTAGACCAAGACAAAGTATGAAATACCCTACTGCAGCTGCTCAAGGCAACATGGTTAAGCAGTCAAAATTCAGCAAAGCAAACACAGACTAGCTGAGGCGGAGTCTAGGTTGGAAATGTTCCCATCACAGTTTTTTTTTTTTTTTTTTTTTAGATATTTCAACATTCTATTCCAGCACAGATGTGTGCAGACTCGCTGGCAAAGTTCAAGAGCCAACAAATATTTTCAGTCAAAAGAAACTTTTCCTGCCCAAAAATAAGCTTCAAAAATGGAAACGGATAATAAAGATTAAATAATGATAATCATATGAACAATAAAGAAAATAAATCTCTGTGGAGGAACAAATTCATGTGTGCCGCTCAGTATAGCACATAGACTAAATACCAAAAATCAACATAAACTGCTAATATAACAGAATAACAACAGGCAGAAGTGCTTGCTATAAATAATAATAAATGGCTACTCTGACTGAATAATAGCAAAAATACCTAAAGAATCTTCCTTCTTGACTTTCTTCTCTGGAGCTGATGCTAACAAATCATCCTCTGAGATAATGACCTCCATGGTATCTGTGTCAGCGGTCACTGCCAGTTTGTCATCAACTTGCTGGTACATAGCCAGAACTTGCCTCTCAGGACTTAATGATGGGAAAAAACCTGTACAGAAAAATATAAATACATGTGCATATTAAAGCATAGGATGCTAAACCTATATTTTTATAGACAGACATTCAAAGGGTCATGTTTTATGCCTGCTGCCTTTACTTACCAAGGCATTTCCTGGTATCCATGTTATGCTGCACTGATCTGGTAGACAAAGCAAATTATGAAAAATCCACCTTGTGTGGGAAGAAACTCCATCACTCACCAGCTCTCCTGCCTCATGCACTTTCCTACCCAAGCTGTCACTGGTATCCTGTGCCCATTTTCGTGCTGGTAAGCCACTGCCCCTCATTCCTGGCACCATGCTTCCTGCTTTTATTTTCCAATCTGCTGTGGCCAAAATATTCAAGTTTCCTAGACAAGTTGCTGTTTACTAGCCAATATTCCTTGATGTTCTGATCTTTTGGATGTCAGTAATTCTTTTTCTCTTGCAATTTTGTGTGTGCAGTACAATGGATTTTTATTTCATTAGTGGCAGGTACATCTCTAATGACCTATTTAATTCTATATAGCTTTACCAAAGAAAAGTTATGGTGATTATTGCAAAATAAGCAGCACAAATTAAACAGAACCGTTATGAGGGAAATAAGAAACATTTCATCAAAATTAGTTATGAACAATGTGAATTTGTAGAGGAAAGGCCAGAAACAATTATCATACTTAAAATATGAGTTGTGGAAGTCAGATGAATGTAAAACTAACACCACCTTCCTTATACACACCCTGCTCAAATATGAGACAAACTCAGTAACATCACCCAAAGTGGTGAACACTAAATAAAGTTTCAACACAACAAAATCAGTGTAGTAGCAGAAACATGACTAACTGAACTGTACTCAGTCCTAGCAATGATTAGTATAATTGTCATCATATAAAGCAGAAATGAGATTACTTAACTGTGACACTAGGACTAATGACAAACAGCACAGGTCTTAACAGCTGCTATCCCCATGTGCCATCTGGGCTACCTTTTGGAGGATAAAATAATATACTCACTGCCCCCCCCCCCCCCCCACACAAACTTTACAACTAATCAAGAGTCTGCTGAAACTGGATGTTTCTGACCTTTAGGTGCGGATATCACAGCCTTGCTGTAAACCAAACTGTGCCAACCACCCTTTCAAGGGTGAACAAAAAAGAAGAATGGCAACAAGGTGAATCTGAATATATCTGGATGACAATAAATCTAGTGATTCACACATGTGGCACTCTTTAAAGTTGACCTTAAACTTTTTAGGTGACATTTAATTCCCTTCACCCACTATGATCAATTTTACAGTCAATCCAAAAATGTGTGGGAGATATTTGATCTACTTCATCCGCATATGTTATATGTTGCTGAATGTTGAATTAAGAACCAACGTCACAGCACTCGGGAACCCCATAAGCGCTCAGTTCCCATCTTCAGTTGCAAGCAAAGAGTTCCAATTCTTATGGTACCGGTAACCGTCTAATTGTATAACCGTCTCATCTTTTCCTTGAGTGTTCAGCGTCGGCCAGATCCCCTGGTAACTCCTCGCAGCGCCATTCTCCTTAGACCGTAATGATCTACCTGCGCATCTGCACTGTTTCATCTGCATATAATCCCTTGCAGGGTCTATCAGGATATTTCTGAAAATGTCTTGAGGCCTAAGAGATGTGGTTCTACAGAAGAATGCTGAAATTCGGAGGAGCAGATGGATCAACACAGTCTGGTGAGATTGATGCAGTTGGGGGTGACGAGAGGTTCTGGCAAATGCTCGAGGCTCAGAGGAAAGGCACGACGGACGTTTAATCAGAATGCTACTGGCACCATTAGTATCGGAACTCTTCACTGGCTGCTGAAGATAGGGACGGAGCGCTTATGGGAATGCCCCGAGTGCTGTGATGTCGGTTCTTGAATCTAATCAAATCAAATATGCTGAAAATTCCCTGGACAGTTAGTTTCTTCTTCTTCTTTCTTCACCAGCTGTAAGCTCTAGCAGAAAAGTCCTCAATGTTCATCTATTTGGACTTTGGCTTTGTACCATGGCAAAGGAGCATGAAAACAGCTTGTCATGATCATCAGAAAGTTAATTTTCTGGATATATCATGAGAAGAGAAGACCTGGAACATTATGTGACTTATGAAATAATTGATACAGACAGGGATAGGGGAAGCTTTTTCTTCTTCTTCGTTCAACCTTAAAAGGGCAGTTAGCACGTTTTGTTGTGGTTAACAGCTGGGCTGCAATATCTGCCCCTTTTGGCCCAACACATCAGATTTCAGCAAACCCCTCACTATTCACTTAAAATAACATGCTTGTTGGGGAGCCTTCGGTTTACTAAAAAATTTAAAAAATTAAGTCTCAGAATGTAGACATGGAACTGAACAAGAGAAGATATGTTTTGGCTATCTGTCATGGAATGGAGAGAGAGACAGCAGACAAATTCACAAGCTTGTTTCCCATGATGTAACCATGATTACCCATGTCTGGCAGCAAAGTACTTGACAATGATTCTAATTATAAACCTGATAGGTTGAACAGGATATCTTCTTCCTCTTCTTGAAAGGGCAGCTGGCATATTGTGCTGTGATCTACAGCTACACTGTGACGTCTGCACCTTTCAGCCCAACTCAAATTCGCACCACTTATGACAGCCTTGTTAGGGGACAGTTAGAGGTTAGTTGCGTATCCTTTACAGGACGTTGCAGAACTAACCCCAACAGCCCCTGGCTGTTGTGTTTTTTTTTTCTAGGCAAATTTATGTCTAGTAGTTTGCCATTGCTTTCTGGACAGTCGGCTTTTTGATACCACTGTCGAAACCAACACAAGGCGCATGGCCCACAGCTGGGATCGAACCCGGCATCCCGGCATTACGAAATGTTTGCATCGACTTAGCCACAGAGTCAACTAGGGGACAGTAGGTTTATTTTATTTCTCTTTAATCTACATGGCTCATCTATCAGGCTGGTCTTCTCTTTCCAGTTGGTGACACCAAGTATATATATGTACAACAAACGGCCCCTATTGATTGGCAACATGCAATAGTTATACCATTGTGGAAGAACAAAGGAAGCAAACGAGAATGCGGTCAATATCGAGGCATCTCTCTTTTAAGCCATGTTGGCAAAATGTATGCCAAGATAATAGAAACAAGACTGAGACCAGTGATAGAACCACAGCTGGCAGAAGAACAGATGGGATTCAGGAGAAATAGAAGCTGCACAGATGCAATCTTCACACTTAAACAGTTAATAGAAAAGAACATTGAATACAATAAGAACTTATTTGTGGCTTTCGTAGACCAGCAGAAGACATTTGACAGAGTCGACAGACAATTATTATGGAAAATAATGGCAAGATATGGAGTAAGCGAACACCTCATCAAAGTGTGCAAAAGTTTATAAATCAGGGAACATCTCATCCTTTCACAGTGACATCTGGAGTAAGACAGGGGTGTGTCTTATCACCACTGCTGTTTATTACCTACATCGACAGTATATGCAAGAATGCCAAGCCCATGAATGAAGATCTTAGTAAGATCAACGAATTACTCTTTGCAGATGACCAGGCCTTGATAGCAGATACAGCCATGAAATTGCAACAACATTTAACATCCATGAATGAAGAATGTAAAACAAATAATATGAGAATCAATACTGAAAAGACAGAAGTAATGTCAATAGGAAAAAAGAAGACAGATCTAAACATAACAATAGAATACAAAGGCATTAAACAGGCATCTGAGTTTAAATATCTGGGAACTACATTTACCGAAGATGGGAAATTGGATAAAGAAATTGACATTAGTTGCAGTAAAGCAAACCAAGTATTGGGACAGCTAGCCCCCCTTTACAGCATAAGACAATCCCAATCAGCACAAAGAGACATCTTATTCAAAGCATATTTATTCCAACTCTGTGCTACCAGTGCCAGACATGGTCACTCACAACAAACCATAAAAGAAAATTAGTAACCACGGAAATGAGATGTCTGAGAAGGGCTGTAGGAGTGACCATAAGAGATAAGATCAGAAATGAGATCATAAGAGAACAAGTCGGCACAGAACCAATTCTGGATTACATACAAAGACAGCAAGTGAAATGGTTTGCCCACTTAGAGAGAATGCCTTGTGACACCATACCATACAAAGCATACATGGGAAGAGAAGAAGGACGTAGAGCACGGGGTAGACCAAGAACAAGATGGAAGGATAACATCAGAGAAACTCTACAACAGCACGATGTGCCTATGGTCGAGGCAGCCAGAAGAGCTAGAAACAGAACCTTATATCTCCCTCGACACCCACAGCGGTAAAAGAGGAAGTGAAGAAGAAGAGAAGAAGAAGACACCAAGTATTTGTAGGTCTCAAAAGTTCTTTTAACGCTCCAGTTTCACTGTCCGTTTAAATCCATCCAAAATCCAGGCTTAGAAACATGTTTTGTAATGAAATGAAGTTTTACGAAGATGGGGGTGTCGGATATAGCGTGTTATAACAAAAACTGTTGTAACATATTATTTTACTTAAATATATTTTAATTCACGTAAGTAAATAACTAAGACTTACTAGGCAAAATACCCAGGTCAAGAGTTATGAAGTGGGCAAATTCTTCAGTCAACCTTTCATCACTAGCAAATGCACAAATACAAGCATAAAAATGCACACAGCGCCTGGTAACATCTTTTCTGACCTGAAAAGAAAATTACTAGTAAATATCAAGAATTCAAACATGTGGGACAAAATAAAGAGAAGCACCGAATAAAACATGTTTCAACTTTAGAAGTAAATCAACTGCAAGCAAAAAAGTAGTCATAGTCATTAGTGTATGTTATTTAAAGAAGTTTCAAAACTTTTTAAATTTTAATAACTGATTCAAGAAAAAAGATGTAGATTTCACAGTTAATGAATTGATATCTTGGTCTCTGACATGACACAGAATAAGCTCTTTTCTCTCTGCTTTTCTATTATTTTTATTTTCTATAATGAAGCCAAATGTTACAATACACTAGAATAATTCTCATGATGTGATGCTAGGGACATTAACTGTTTTCATCAGCCACTGTAACAAAGTTTAGCTTAGGCTTTAAGTGTAATGTATTCTACATTACAATATGCTCACACAATAGCAATATTTGCCCATTCTGCTGTATGTTCAAATCCAAGGATCATTAATTATGACCAACTGTTAAATTATGGCTTAAAGTTTCCCTCCACTTAATCACAAAGAGTGATAAAAATAGCCAAATTAAAACTGTTATAGAAGGGTTAACAGAAATAAACTATGGAACATTCTTGAAGAATATGGTGTACCGGGTCAATTATTGGGAAACATAATGGCTCTCTATCAAAAAAGCCAGAGCGCTGTAAGAACAACGGAAGGTATGACAGACTGGTTCCCCATTACATCAGGAGTACGACAAGGATGTGTCCTATCACCCCTACTCTTCATCACATATATGGATAAAATTGCACAGGAGTCAAACCAAAACACAGATATTATAAATGAACTACTCTTTGCAGATGACCAATGTTTGTTACAAGAAGAACAAAAACTACAAGAACATGTCGATTCATTGATCACTGTTCAAAATTGACATGAAAATAAACACCTCAAAAACTGAAGTAATGACCATAGGAAAGAAACACAGTAATGTAAACATAAAGATCAATGACATACAATTAGAACAAGTTCAAGAATTCAAGTACTTAGAATGCATATTTACAGAAGATGGAAGACTCGATAAAGAGATACAGGCTAGAGTTCAAAAAGCCAATGCAGTCAACTACCAACTGGCCCCACTTCTTCGTCATCCAAAGATCTCGTTACCAGCCAAACAACGGATGATCAACAGCATTTTCATCCCTACGTTATGTTATCAGTGCCAAACGTGGACAATGAACAAATCACATATGCAAAAAATAACTACGTGTGAAATGCGATGTCTCCGAAGAGTCACCAACAATACACGAAGAGACAGAGTCACAAACGTCAGCATTAGAGACAAAGTTGAAACAAGAGCATGCATGAAACATATTGAAAGACAGAGAATGAAGTGGTTTGGCCATTTAGTAAGAATGCAACCGGATCAGATTGCCTATAAGGCAAGGCCTTTTACAGTAGAACATCGGGAAGAAAGGCCAGAGGAAGACCCAGAAAAAATGGATAGATGGAGTAGCTGAATACAGCCAGAAGATCCAGAAAACTGTCACTCAAATCACGCGAGAGGCACAAAACAAATATTTTAAACCACGACACTGGGCTGCAACCCGGTAAAAGTGAAGAAGACAATAGATAGATAGAAGTGCCTGTATGCTCACACAGGCAGCTGTTTTTGATATATCCCATTCTGCTTGTTAATGACCTGCATCTCACATTTAACCCTCTCCTGATTTCTATTAGTGTATATTACAGCATCATCAGCTGCACAATCTTCTTGGTTTTCTTTCTAGTATCAATTGGATGTAAACTCTGACAGAAAGTCCTGATTGTTCATCCTCTTCTGGACTTCGGTCTTGTTCCAGGATATGAGTTTTGTGTGCACATCTGTTTTACATATCTGGTTTATCTGTGTGCAGATTGTTGTTTCCTTTTCTCTCAGGCAGTTGCACTCCGACTTTAAAGTAAAAACCCTGAATTAGTCGCTTTTTACAAAATGTTTGAAGGAAAGCGGGAGGGTGGGCGTCTATTCTCTTTACTCTCAAAATGGTGCCCAGAACCCATACTGGGAGCCACAGGATCTATCACATATTCATCGGCAGGTCAGATACCACACTACTGCACCAAACTGGTTCACAAGTACAACTGATTTTTCTGTCTGTGATCCTCAAGATTCATCGCTCATGCTTTGTCTTATATTCTCAGGAGGTGGCCAGCCACTCTGGGCAGCAATTGAAGTAAGGTGGGATACAACTGCAATGAAGTTTATCCTTTCATCATTAATTTTTTCTTCTTCAAAACATCCCAAAATAAAATAATTATTTCTTAAAACCTCTTCTTTTTCTGGTGAGGGTGTAAAGTGGATTTTTTGCATACATGATCTAGTTAGTCTCCTAAGTCGAAACAGCCTTAAAAGGGTACCAAGTAAAGTCCTGGAAAGTAAAGGTGGCCGGCCTAATGCTGACCACACCCTGTCCAGGAATGATTTGTTTATAAAATTATGAGTCTAACCTCATATGCCCAATGCGCCACTGGCAAGTAAAGGGACCTTTATTATTCACTTAGTCTACAGCAGTCCCTGATGAATATGACCTTCTAGGCCTCTCTGTCTGGTATATATTTCAATGAAGCTGGTTCTGCTTATATTATTATTTGTTGCCCACCTAATTAGCGGCAGCTGCAGCAGCATAGTCGTTAGATGCTAACCTAACAGCCCAAAGGTCTTGACTTAGAATACTCATTAAGTAGATTTGTAAACAAAAATTACCTTGGCTCGAAGGCTGACTTAGCCTAAAATGTGTACCAGGCAATGTCCTGGGAAGCAAAGAAGGCCATTGTGATGCTGACCACATCACCCACCAAATGCTGATTACAAAACAATATCTTCTTATTCTTTCACCAGCTATAAACTACAGTGGAAAGTTCTGGTTTTTCGTCCACTTCTGGACTGTAGTCCTGTTCCAGAACCTAATTGTTACATGTGCATCCGTTTTACAGATCTGACTTATTTGTATGCAGATTGTTGGTTCCTTGCCTCACAGGCAGATGCACTCCAACTTCGAACGAAGCTCCAAATTAGTCGACTCTTACAACATGCTTTTGGATAGGCAGTGGGTCTATTCCTGTGTTTTCTATAACAGAGCCCCGAAATCCACATGGGGAACAAAATGATATGAGTCTAGCATTGTATGTCCGATTTACCACTCGTGTAAGAAGGGTCCTTTACTTAACATATTTTTCCATGTATATGACAACTCCCAAAAAAATGTGGGAAAAGATAGTGTCTTATACATAGACAAATGCAGTACTTTACCTATTCATGTCAGGACATTTAAATACAAAATTAAAGGACATAATGTTTGATATCATGCCTTGGAAGCTCATCGGTGTCAGAAATGATTGAAGTCAGAAGGCTGTGGTCAGAGTCAACCTTCTAAAACCACATGATATGGTCTATATAAAGTAATAACTGTCAAACAAAACCTATTTGAAATTTAATTTTCCAATTACCTTAAATACATGGCACGTGCACTGGAATTTATAATCCGGCTGCTGTCTGTTCCTAGCTGTTTCAAAGAAAGCACAGTGTAACAGTCCCAATGGTTGCTTATTAGTCACTTTGCATTTCACAACCATTATATTCTTTGTCACTCTCTGGACTACGGGGCCAGAAGTGTCAGTTGCCAAAAACCAAATGGCTTGTCTCGTCTCTGGGGAAACATGCAAGCTATTTAATACCGAATTCTTCAGACCTATTGGCTGAGCCTGCTCTGTGCATTCCACTGCGGAACGAATGTGTATACATGAATCCATATTGCCTTTCAGTATAGAACTAGAGTCTGGCGTCCCACTGCGGTTGCAGCTTTCCACGTAGCAAACAGATGCCGCAACTAAGACGTTTGTATCGTACACTGTGGTGGGATTACCATCCATATCTTGAATATAAGGAAGTTGAACAAAGCCTCTGTAGTCTGGACCTCTATCTCGTAATCGAACTGAGTATAACTGCAATGTAGAATCTGTTATAATCTTCACAGATTCAGCACTGTGTCCCTTTTTCCTTTCCCGTTCTTTAAAAACAACATCACAATCTTTGTTCTTGCAACTAATGCCACGAGTGCCGTTTAATGTTCCACACTTTGGGCATTTTCGGACACCTCTCAAGGTTGGTTTTCCTAAGTCTCCAAATGGATGTTTTCTCTTGTCAAGTACTGCTGATGCATCTGTATTATTGGCCATCATCACAAAATGTCACAAGATTGCTTGCCAAATCTGAAATATAAATAAATCTCTGTGAATTGTGCGAAGCTATACACACACACACAAATGCTGATAATAAAGGTCAATTCTTTTTAAAATTGTCCACAGCAAAATTCTGAAGATTAGTCTGAAATTGTAATCTGAAATATGATACACAGCAGAACTAAAATTAACCTTTCACTGCGCACACACTTCCCCCCCCCCCCCCCAACAAAAAAAACATACACACACAAACAGACAATATGCACCCACAGCTAACTAGAAAAGACAGGATATATCTGAATGAAGGCGGAAGCCAATTATATAACTCCACAGCAGAAACCATGTCTGCCGTTAAGCACCTGCTTAAAAAAAACTGTCACTAGTGCCCGTTATATCACAATTTAGGACAGTGTAACGGTAATCCTCAGTTTCATGCCCCCCCCCCCCCCCCCCCCCCATGAGACTGAGGATTTAGAGCCAATGGTTAGCGACATCACCATGGACTGCAGGTTAGGATGTAAAATTTTGCCCCCAACAGAAATATAAAAAATCACAGGTTGGAATAATTTGCAATCCAGCGTATGCAGGCTGGTATTTCCTATTTTCATGCAGTGAAGCTGCAAGTGTTGTTATGCTGCTGATCCATATTTTGTTGCGACTGTCCACTTGAAGTGGATCTTCTGAGATGTAGCGTCTGTGATGGTATTTGATGTTGCTGCATTCTAACGAGATGGCCAAACCACTTGATCTGTTGTTTCTCGCTAAATCTGGTACAAGGTGTTGTTCCCACAATCTGTCTGATGGTTTCATTATTATTCACTTGTTCTCTAATTCTAATAGTTAAGTTGGTGGCTTTTCTCAGGCAGCAAGTGCTGATTTTGTGTTCTTTAAAACTTTAGATATTTATTTAAAATATTATACTAAATAAATACTGCTGTTACAAACCAATACTGACAATCACAAACTCATTTTTAAAATGTCATGTAACGCGTAATTCACACAAACAATAAAATCAATATAATATACTAAATACTTTATTGTGTAGCCTTACTTCCACTTCCCTATTTTTTTAATACAAATACATTTACCCACTAAAATGTCATTATTAAATGTTAAATTAAGAATTGACATCACAGCACTCGGGACACTCCCATAAGCGCTCCATCCCCATTTTTAGCAGTAAGCAAAGAGTTCTAATTCCGATGGCACCAGTAACTGTCTGATCCTCTAATATTACTAATAATTATTAACTCCTCGAGTCCCATGGAATGCATCATACGTTCAGATGTTCCTACCCAGAAGTCTGATTAACACATGATGCGCCAATTTTATGTCTCCCCTTGGGCTTGTGATGCTATAAGCCCCCCTTGGACTCAAGCTCAAAGAGTTAATATTTAAGGCTCTCTTCCGAACTTCGCCCCTAAATTATTGCTGCCAAACAAATACCCTAACAGGGCCTCAGTCATGTGTAAAATGTGGAGCGTCTGCCGAAAAATAAATTGCGGCAAATCTAGGATTGCCTCCGAAAAACGGCCTAATATTATCAGGGCAAACAAATATTATAACAGGGTCTCAGCGATATTTTAATTGCGGACCTCTTTCTGGCGACTATACCGCACCGCCAACAGTATACTCCCCATGCCGCGCAGATGGGGGGGGGGGACTAAACGAGATAGCTGGGAAGTTGCAGGAGATGCGGTAGCTGCTGCTCGTGAGTCCCAGCCATCTAGTTTAGAACCCCTCCATGCTGCACGGAGCGGGGAATACGCTCGGGGGTGAGTTTAATTGTTGTAATAATCAGAATATCGCTAACCTGCGTCGAAGCGCATGGTCGCCCCGCCATGTCGCTATTACTATTATCGTGTGTATTGTTGCGTTTTTCGAAATTGTCAAGAGACAGTAATCCTAGGGCTATCCTCCGAATAACGTTCCCAAATTATCGAGGCCGAAAATATACCCTACTAACAGGGCACCAGTCACAAGTCAATTGCGGGACATCCCGTACGTACTGGACGAATAAGTCTTGCGTCTCAGTACAAGTACTTAATATTAATATTATGAAACACATGACGCCGTTTGAGTGGACTCACGAGAGAGTCAGATCCGATAGTGTGACCTCTCAATTTCATTCCTGATGATGCTCAACCTCAACTACTCACGACACTACTGCACTTACTTAGTGTCACAGTGAGTAACTGAAACAGTAACTACTGCTAACTGAACTCACAAACTGTTGCTTCGATTATTATTTGCATTCAGATTGGTCTTCTTTATATAATAAAAATTAAGGGACATTTAACAGGATGACTTACAAAGGTTAAAAACTGTGTTATATGCGTAGATAATACATATATCCAGGTAACTGGTTTCCACAACTGTTTGATGTTTATTTTCATTTTCTGTCACATCGCAGCCATCTTGTATTAACTTTACCAGATATTTGTACCTGCAACAGGGCATTTTCAATTTAAAAATCAAGGTGAGGAGAATAAATCACAATATATTTTTAAATGAATTAAAAAAAACAGCTTGTTGGTATGGACTATGAGGCTTTGAACACATTTATTATTCCAATTCCAATTTCTTTTAAGAAATAAATCCAAAACTCAACGACGTTCAACCTGCTGCTAGCTAGCCGAAGCTGCCAACAAACTCCGGCTATGTTTGTGGTCTTGTTTATTTGTGCCACTTTTGTGGCTAAAGTTCTGGTATTTGCGTTGTCTCTAGACTTAATGCTTCTTTCCTGCAATTCAGACCACTCCTTTCCTATCCTGTTGTCAACTGTGTTCTACTTGCCCTTTCATTTCTGATGTTTTCTTTTTGGTTTCAGCTCCTTCTTATTTGGCCAGGAGTATATCGTAGGAGAGCGAGCTTCTCAACATAATGTCCTTTGGACATTTATAGTTTTAAAATTTTCAAAGAAAACGGAGAGGGAGAGGGGAGGGAGGAGAGGCAACATTTATTCATGTGTAAAAAAAAATTGAATGTATCTCTTTTTTCTGGAAGTTATAATTTTATCTTGCACTCATATGTGTCATATCTGGCATATAGATCTGAGCATCAACCAATCAATTTTTTAATTTAAAAAAAAAGGGGGGAAAGGGGGGGGGGGGGGGTCTGCATCTTTACAATGAAGATTAAATACTAGGTATCTTCAACACACTGTTGATCATCGTAGCTCCTGTGCCAGGTAAGTATATACATATCTGCTTTCGTCCTTTTTAGGACGACCATTTTTGTTATTTGAAGCCCCACTCTGGCTTTTTCCAGGGGCCGCAATATAGGCAGGCCATAGATATAGCCAATTGTCTGAACGCGGTTTCTGGGACCTTTCCACGGCGATCCTCACCCGCGTGGTGGCACTTTGTGTCATCCGGTGTTTATCGCTTGTGTGATGTCCTGGTGGGGTAGAAAGTCAGTCAGTCAGTCAACACACTGTTCCTCTTGTTCTGTTAGTACATTCTCAAACTTATTTTCCTCCATCTCATGATTTTGTCCGCTCACTTGTAACGTTGTTTATCTTTTGTTTTTATGTTTCTACTTTTCCCTCCTGTAAGCTTTTTTTTTAAAAAAAAAGGTTTCAAACCCTTAATGTGTCTTTTTTTCAGTAACTCTTTTTATTCTCTTTGTAGAATCTTTGTATTGGATTATTTTTGTTCCATAAAATACGACCTGTTCTTCTCTATATCCACATCTCTAGATCTGAACAGAAGTGTACAAACTGGCACATTTCAACAAGTAGAACATAAGATTATGGACTAAAATGTAAGCGCGAACTTTGTCAAATACTGCCTGTGTAGACAACAGTCAATAATGTCATTTGAACAAAGCAATTACGTTGTTGTTTTAGGTGGCCAGTTTTATTTATCGTTGCCTTTTGTCATCCCTAATTTTACATATAGGTATAATTTAAGTCTCTTGGGGGGAGGGGGGGGGTTATTTTATGACCTAGAGTAATTGCGTAGTATCGAATAGTTGCCCCGTGTGGGTCCCTGGACTCCATTGCGGTGAAGCGGGAGAGGGGAAAGAATAGACCCATTCTTCTTCTGCCTTTCTATCCCCCAATGGAGCATAGACCCTCAACCAACTCACGCCATGTCGTTTTATCATTCGCTATTGCATGGAGCTCTCCCCATGTCTTCCCCATCTTTCTAACTTCATTCTCCAGCTCTCTTCTCCATATGTTTTTTAACAGACCCATTACCTCCTAGGAAAAAGAATGCAGTAAAAGTCGAAACATTAGGGGTGGGCTCTTTTTTGTTTAGCGATCACATCATGCGAGACAGGGATATCCCATATTATGTGGGAGGGGGTGGGGTTAGAGTTAGGTTTAGTACACAGCCGGGATACAGCTTTTTATAATGTAATGCTCTAGTGGGCCGTGGATTAGTAGTAGTTGCCATTCAATTAACACAAACCCTAATCCTAATCTCCCCTTCCCACCCATAATATGGGATGTCATAAGTCTCACCTGATATGGTCGCTAAACAGAAAAGCACCTAAAGTGTGTTTTTTTTTTTTTTCTCTCATTCGAAGTTGGAGTGCACCTGCTTGACAGGAGAGGAATCCAACAGTCCATAGGCGCCAGAACCTGCGAGCTCAAAGGGTTCCCCCCTCCCTCAGTCTCCCACCATAATGGTTGTAACTGGAATTTTCAGTGTATGCTTTTGCTATTTGGTATATCTGTAAAATAAATTTTTTGTTATGTATATATTACACATCATTTTTGTTACTCTGGAGTGCGAACTTTGTGAGCTGACTAATCAACTTTCCATTTTTCGAAATGAGGTGACTACAGTAAAGCTACGAAAGTCTTCAAAAGATCAGGAAAACATGAATTGCAAGCCAGCTTTTCTTGATTCTGTTAAACTGACATATACTGTATGATTCTCCAACCTTCTCTTTTATAATTTCCGATTTTGTCGATTTGTCATTGAAAGAGAGTGATACAGATTTAAGGAGACAGATAGCTAGTGTAGTCAACACGTTATGCAATCTTCGGCAATGCGACGCCACAAATAAGTCATGGAAGGGCCCGGTGGGGGGGAGGAAAGGGCTTTAAATGAAAACCGTGAAAGTGTGATAGAAATTACAGTAACCATGCCATTGCCTTGCAACCTTTATTTTTATAGTTAAGGGTGTCAAGAGTTTTAAGCACATGACATCATGGTACAGACGAACATGGTGACATCATAATGACAGTTTATATGTGACCGCCATACTTTTGACATGCACCAGATAGGCACAGCGTTCTGTTATGATTTTTCTTTTTTACAGTGAAGGTGTGAAACCTTTATTCATCGACGACTGAAACTCCACAATGGGGATGCAGTGGTGACTACGTCGAAAAATAATACATTTTGCTTTACATTGAAGCAGCTGCAGTAGGGTGTTCACATGGTTCAGCATGCAGCATAATGCTTGACAGACTGACATTTAAGAAATTCCAGTGAAGGTGTGAAACCTTTATTCATCGACGACTGAAACTCCACAATGGGGATGCAGTGGTGACTACGTCGAAAAATAATACATTTTGCTTTACATTTTAAAATATATTCACACACACACACACACCCACACACACAAACACACACACACGTTTTTACTTGCAGCCCACTTGAATGTAACACATTTCCGTAATGGTGTCTAAGGCAGTGTTCTTCAACCTTTGTACGGCTGTGGCCCGGGAACGTAGAAAAAATATTTTAGAACCGGCTGACGACTAAGACAGACACAGAAATAGCGTAAAACATTTTATTTATTACATCCAATGTTATACTATTTCAGTGTTTAGCTAATGTGACATCTTCTGCTGATATTATACGTAGCTCAGACGTTGTTTCTGAGAGACAAAGCGCTGCATTAACATCCATTCTTCTTCTCTTTCTCTTTCTTCCTTATCCTCCTCTTCTTCCTCTTTGCGATTGGTTTCATATGCTTAGGGTTGCCTCCATTAACCGGCACGCCAGCAACAAGTCTCCAAGGGTTCCCTAAAGTTTGTCCTGGATGCCTCTTCTCTCTGACCATGGATTTTTTCGCAGGTTTTGCTGTAGGTTAAGGGGTAGTTCTGTTATGTGTGTACAGGTGTTTGGAAGGCGGTGTGTCAGGGAGACTCAGTGGATTTATAGCCTTCATTCTTGCATGTGTGTGTTAAGTCTACAGTTTCCAGTTTTTAGTTTTAAAAAAACAACAACAACAACAAAACAACATGGTGATATGCTGCTCTCTGTTTAGTCTGCTGATTATATTGTCTGGGGTTTGCTGTTTGTTCTTGGCCTCAAAAAATGGCTATACTTCTCCTTGATAAGTGTCTTTACCCCTTGTGATATAGGAAGGAGGTCCTATTTTTCCCGTGTTCCTCTTTGGCCAGTTTGTCAGCCATCTCATTTCCTGCTATGCTACAAAGTGCTGGGTTTCTCTGTAACACAACCTGGTTGGTATCTGAGAGTTTGTTGAGTTGACAGGTCATCTTCTTTTCCGTGGTGTGGTTCTTTTTGTGCGGCTTGTAGGACTGACATGCACAAGATCACATGTCAAGCCTACAGGCGGCACCTCCATTCCATTTTTTCTGTTAGCCTAATTACTGGCATAGTTTAAAGTATTTTCATACACACCGGGGGAAGAAAAGGGGGGGGGGGGGGGAGGTGTTGATAGCTTTATAATTCAAACAAACTCAGAGATGGATATTAACTCGCTCCACAGCAATGTAGAAAGAGAAGTCTATAAGTAAGTCACAAATGGCTATGGGATGACAGGAAAATGTAGCTGGTGGTTTCTAAAGGTGTCATTAGGCGATAGCAACATCGAGCTTTATGTTTCCGTTCGTTAGATGGCGCTAGGTGTTGCATGCGCATTCGCAACACAGAAACAAAATGGCGACTGCACTTTTGGAGTGTGTCCCTCAAAGAACAACATGCTGTTGTGGTTTTCTTGGGGGGGGGGGGAGGAAGCTGCATTTAAAGGACATTCATAAGGAAATGATTCATGTAAAGGCTGACAAATGTTTATCCTGTAAAGCAGTGCATACCTGGTAAAAACAAAATTCTCAAGAACGTTTTAAAATTGTTCATGAATTCCTATCTGGTCGTCCTGTTGAGATTGCAACAGATGCATCCGGGCAGTGGGTGAAGGAGATGATTAGAGGTGACAGGCGAGTAACGGTTAACTCTGAAGCAGCTGCAGTAGGGTGTTCACATGGTTCAGCATGCAGCATAATGCTTGACAGACTGACATTTAAGAAAGTGTGTTCAAGGTGGGTACCCAGACAATTGACGGCTGGGTCGACCTGGAAGCCAGGGCCATTTTTGACAAAAGTCCGGCTCTGTTCGGATTCTAACCCGCAACCTTGGGTCCGCAGGCGAGCTTCTAACCGCTACACAGCGGCCGCTCCCACAGCCATGTACATTGTCCGACAAAAAAAAATGTTTCGCAACTGAAATCTCGGCCAACCAACCGGTCTACAGACCGCAGGTTGATGAAAATTGGTCTTTGGCACAATAATGTAAACTGATCAATTTGTGCTTCATGTTAAAAAATAGAGAATCAATACTAAATAAAAAGGAGTATGTCTAATACCCTGTCGAAGAACACTATGGCATTATAGCTAACTGTCTCGCTTACTAAAATTGAAGTCTAGCTACTCCAATGACCGAGTCCATAACCCTCGAGAACCGCGTAATCTATCTAATGGGCCCTCATTTGTAACAGGGAGACGCCATCACATGTTTGTTAGGAGGTAGGATATTGCGCACAGTAAGAATGCAACAAAATCAACAAGTCTTGGCAACCATCACTTGTTTATCAACAGGGAGATATGCGTAAATGAATAACCTAGCTATATAAATAGTATTTGATGTCAATGACGTGCCCTATCAAAGAGAATGTAGTAGTACTCGCTTTCTGAAAGATCATAGAAGGTCAGCTGCCAAACAAATGTGTATATTTAGGTGCATAATTATCTGATGTAATCGGGACGCAATTAGGAAAGTCCACGGTGAGAACCTAGACAGTAGATTAGAAAACATTTATTTCACACACACCAGAGTTTCAGTAAAAATAGTGGGTAAGAGAACAGTTGAGCAATCTTGAGTCGTCGAGACTTGGAAGAGGCAGTACTAGTCATATGGACCCTCACATGTTAGGAACAATTTTCAAGCTTTAGTCTACGAGATTTTGAAGAGAAGGGACTAGTCATATTGAACCTCACAGATCTTCAGCCTCCAGTCTACAAGACTTAGAAGAGGATGGACTAGTCATATGGACCCTTCAGTTATGATCTTCAGTTGTGGGGTTGCCAGCTCAACACTCGAAGAAGTGGAACCAGTCGCATTGAGCCTCAAAGACAGTCATTAGAGAGTAGAGATAAAACGAGCTATCGAACTACAGAAACAACAGTCAAGATGAATGGACCTATGTTCAACTGAGACACATTAGGGAAAAACACTACTAAGATGTTAGAGCCGACAATCAAACCGTTAGTACGAGACAGCAAGAGAAGCCAGGTAGCAATTAAGGCACTAACCAATAGTCTGTATTCAAGAGAATGAGATCTGTCAAACTGATGCACATGCAACACTCAGGTTCTGGAGCAGGACTGCAGTTCAATAGTGGACGAGCAACCAGAACTTTCCGCCAGAGTGTACAGCTGGTGAACGCGAAGAAGAAGAAGAGACACTAGAACTAGTTAATAAAGTAACTAGAAATGAAGAACACAACGCGATGAAGAGTATATAACTATAGAGCGAATTCAGCGGCAATTTAGAATAGCACTGATGTTATGTGTGACATTACTGAGGTATCACAATAAAGACAGTACACTGAAAAGAATAGTTGTTTCAAGACATTTTGTTATACGAGCCTCAGTGACGTGAGAAGCATGTAGCTAGAATGCGAGACGATCATCACCACTATCGACACTACCATCTTTCTCCACGTCTATTCTATTTCAACTGACTCCTCCTGTAGCAAATCAGAAGATGAACATGGGTGTGACATCAACATACACAAAGAAGACAGCTGTGTTACAAGTCTATGGGACTTAACATCCAACACAATTCTATCTACTATTTCTGAATTGTAGCCCTTGCGGTGGGGGAGTGGGAAACACACCACGTTATGGCTAACGCAGATATGGGGACGGACTATCCACCGAATAGGTGGAGCACTCCGCAACTGGGCTGAGAAGGGCACCCACTTGTCCCGACAATCGGAAATTACGGTCAAAGGTACAGGTTAAAATATTTAACCCATGTGGATGGGGAAGGCGACGGGAAACCACCACATTATATATACAAGATATCTCATGGAGAAACACCCACTGAAGCCATGCAATGAGAAGAGAGGCATTTGACAACACCGTGACAACTTGAAGGATCAGTGTAAAGAGGGATAGAGGCTGACCAAGAGAGATGATGCTGGATGGGCTGAAACGATAGCACGGAGGGATATCATCAAGAGAGAGCTGTTCCAAGCAACCAGGGATCGTGATCTGTGGACATGCATGCGCGCCTACGCCAATTGGCAAGGCACATGATGATGACAATGATGAGCCCTAGCGGTTCACATTTGTTTCGTACACACGAACCCACGAGCCGACCTTCAGACTGGGAGGCAAATAGCTTGACCATTTTACCACGGAGACCTCCATCCAGAAAAATAAAGCCTCTAAGTACTACTGACAATTTCCTCCCATTAAACTGTTGGTCATGTGATTAGGGGGAGGCCTTGGAAAATAGTATGACGACTGGGAAGATAAACGGTAGAAGAGGGAGAGGCAGACCCAGAGATGAGGAACCAAGATCTGTGGAGATGCGTGAAACGCCTACGCCAGTGATGATGATGATACTATTGCCTAGAATATGTGAAGGCCAAACGTCTCAACGGCGCTCTGTGCATCATGAAAGATGATGACTGATGGATTGCGACGGTGGCACAGAGAGAAATCGTTGGTGTAACTGATCCAGAGGACAAGGAACCAAGATCTGTGGAGATGCATGAAACGCATACGCAAGTCAGCAGGGCACGTGATGATGATGATACTATAGAATATGTGAAGACCAGACGTCTCAACGGCGCTCTATGCCACACGACTGCCAAGTTCCAGCTCAAGATGGGAAAATAGATCAACTATATTCCCCTGAGTGCGCCGACACCCCGTTACAATCGGTAGGCAGGCCAAACAGTTTATCGATGCCTCAGAGATGTGGTTTTACAGAAGAATGCTTAGAATACATTATACAGTCAAAAAAGAGCAATTAAGAGGTTTTGAAAGATGCCGGAGCCCGAAGACAACTATTCACAGACATCAGGAGACAGTCATAATTTTTCGGCCATGTTATGAGAAGAGGTAAAATAGAACAAACATGTTGTGACCACTGGAAAGATCTGTGGAAGGAGGGATAGAGAAAGACAGCGACAGAAGATTCTTGACAGTCTTGTTGCATGGCATAGAGGTGTGTCAGCGCACGAACTGATACATGGTGCAGGAGATCGCAGATTGTGGAGAGACATGATCGCCCACGCCAGTCGGCAAGGCACCTGATGACGATGATGTGCATGGCGTACATTTTCTAACTTTATAACTGTTATTCTTCCGTTAAAGTCGTCTGCTTTGTTTAGTTTCCCACTTCGACGCTTTCTGTGCCAAGGTTGAATTATTTTAATTCAGTGAGACTTTAATTTACAGACATTTCGAAGTACAAATAACACTCTCCACCAACATAGGCGGACATGAATAGATTACACATGCAACCAGGAATAGTAGTCGATGTATGTTAGGTTACTTCGATTTTTTAATCTCGCTATGAAATAGTAGTCGATGTATGTAAGGTTACTTCGATTTTTTTTTAAATCTTCCTATGGAATAGTAAATGTTTGTAAGGTTACTTCGATTTTTTAATCTCCCCAAGGAATAGTAGTCAATGTATGTAAGGTTACTTCGATTTTTTAATCTCTCTTCGGAATTGTAGTAGATGTATGTAAGGTTACTTCGATTTTTAAATCTCTCTTCGGAATAGTAGTCTATGTATGTAAGGTTATTTCGATTGTTTAATCTCTCTTCGGAACAGTTGTCGATGAATGTGAGGCTACTTCGATTTTTAAATCTCTCTTCGGAATAGTAGTCGATGTATTTAAGGTTACTTCGATTTTTTAATCTCTCTAAAGAATAGTTATCGATATATGTAAGGTTACTTCGATTTTTTAATCTCCCTTCTGAACGTTTGGTGCAGATCTTGCGGGTTTCCTGGTCAGCCAGGCAACGGTTTCACTGCCTTTAATACAGGTACCAGCCGAGACGTCACAGTGGTAGCCTTGAGGGCAGCAATGGATGTGGTCAGAGCAACACACAGCCTAGGAAAGATATGTTCAGGGTAATACAAGTAAGTGGTTAGGTATATGAGCACAATATAACATTATTATTAAATATTGGGTAATGGGGTGGGGCGGAAAGGGAGGGGGTAGAGAAGAGTAGTCTGCGCCGCTAAGTGGTTAAGCCGTTCATCTCCACCTTTAAAGGTTTTGGGTTCAAATCAAGGACTGCGTCGTTTGCTTCACAAGTGCAAGCTAATGGAAATCTTTGAGGATTATCACTGGAGCTATAGTCCGCTCTTTGTGTGGCACATTTGGCGGGTGGACGCTTGTTTTGTGGCGGGGACCGGGTCGTAAGGGATAAAACCCGGTACAATTAAGTTGATCTGCACGACTTTAAGTTCTCTTAAAAACCATAATTAAAGCAATCCCCTTAACCTTTGTTTGTACAAACAATATTAATTACTGCATATTACACACAGCCATTTTCATTACCACTCTGAATCTTTGAAAACTGGTTTATGCTTTAAAATAAATACATATATAAATAACAGCCCATTTAAGTATAATTTTCATATGTCCGTCGGCATCTTTGGATTAGGCGTTAGAACGCGCTTCGTAATGCCTAGATGCCGGGTTCGATCCCAACTGCAGGCGATTTGGCAAAAGATCACCTTGCGTTGGTTTCGGCAGTAGTACCGAGAGCCGACCGTTTAGAGGTAACGACATGTCTGCAGACTGGCGGACATTGGCAACCGTAACTTAAGCCGTCGAGGTGCGAGTTTAAACGAGAATGCTGAAAAAATGTTGGCCAGCCAGTAGAATTTAAATGATGATCATGCACAGTTACACAACTCCAGCTTATATTATGAAATAATGCTAACTTTTAAATCGACTAGTTTGTTCCCATCTCTCCCCTGGCTTCTGTCTGAAGGTTTACCACCCTGCCAGACAAGCAGATCCTAGCTATGCCGTTCAGTGTCCAAAGACGTTAGTATACTCAAAACGACTACACTAGCCTGTTCTAAAGTGTACTTCCGTGTGGGGGCTGGTAATGATTAAATAAATGTCAACTCACAACCATAACGTTTATGTATACCTCTCTCATGGGGCAACATCCATACCGACTTGGTCCGGAGTCACAACAGGTATAAATGTCCAGACAGGCAGTGCTGTTGTTACAAGATACGGTGACATTTGACGGTGTTGCTGTCAATTTCACTTGCAGTTTTATAACTGCTGTCCCTCGAAAACACGTCATAGTCGACAAGTTACATTGAAAATTAAAAGGGCAGCAG
Source organism: Candidula unifasciata (assembly GCA_905116865.2). Lineage (NCBI taxonomy): Eukaryota > Metazoa > Mollusca > Gastropoda > Stylommatophora > Geomitridae > Candidula > Candidula unifasciata. Next base: position 437,825 of record CAJHNH020005268.1, read on the forward strand.
TGTGCGCCATCGGCACAACAAGTTGCCTAATGAAACATAAGAAGGGGAGGTACATCATAAAAACCGTCATAGTGTACACATCATATAAGAGTTTCACAGCGAAGGTGGTAGGCCTTTCGGAGCTCCATGTGGTGACTGTTGGAGCTACGGAAGTCGTGCAATGTGTAAGCTGGAAGGTACTGAAAATATTTGCGATAAAATGCCGAGCTACTAGGCTTTTTTTTTTTTGTAGTACGCTGTACTGGCACCTTTATAAAGCCTCATTTTTGAGTGTAATTGTAGTAGACTCATTGTGGTGAGCAGCCGCAAATTTTAATACACTTTGTGTTTAGTAATCGGCACCATATTTTTAATTGGAAAAAAAGGCCCTGTCAGGTGACATGGAATACAACCTATGGCAAGGAAGTCGATTCTCTCTGCTTTAAACAGATAATATACTCGCCATCTTGGGCTAATATTGAACACATTAATTTTACAGTGCAAAATAAAAAAAAACGTCTGTGTTTCAATTAAAATACTTACACTATTCAACGGACAACAGCCCATTTCTTCGGTCTGAGTTTTACAACATGTGGTCTCTTTAGGACAAGTGTATCTGCCACCGGGACACACAAGTGAACCTGAGGGGCAGCAGCCATAACGGTCTGATGGAAACATACAGCAAATGCTTCCTTCGGGACACAGAGAATTGTTTTTGCAGACGATTTCTTCTGCATGTTTTGCTGGAGTTTTGGTCTGCCATTCTTGTACTTTACTGCCCCAGTGGCAAATGTTGGCTGTGACATTGCACGAGTAGCCGTGTGGACAACAATGGGTGTGATCAGAACAACATGTGGCCTGTGTAACAAAGTGGAATTATGAAACTTCCTGGGGAGCGATCATTGTGGGGACTCAGACTCCGTGACGAAGTGGTCAAGCCGTTCACCTTGCGTTCTGAAAATCATATAATCGTTTTGTATCGACTATGACGTTCGGTTCAAGAGTTTTTTTTCTACCAAGATTCACGAGGTCGTCGTTTGAGCTAAAGAATGCATACTGTATGCAGTTCTCCAGGTAGGTGTTCTGATGCAAGAGTGAGTTATGGGAGGTAAGACTGATGTCGGTCCTCTCGACCTTTACCCCTGTAAATAAAGAAGCGTAAACTCTGAAAATGACTACCTTATCGCGCACGTGAGGGGCCATAGTTTTATTTCCCTTACTACTTCCATTGTTCTCCATAATCATGGGGATTTATAACATTCCAGGTGCCAATTCTGGAGGTTTTCCTAGCTGAGAGGAGGTACGTCGACGATCTGGACTCCTTTCGGCTTTCTCCACACTGTGTCATACTTCTACTTGAAGAGCCTCCCCTCATCTTGATTGGCTGGGTTTTACTTGCTACTTATCCATGGTTCGTTGGTTTTTGTGGCTATTATTTTTACAGGATGAGGTAGAAGGGACGTTTAACCCATGCCGATTTTCCCACCCTCACGTGTCCATCGTTGTGCTGTCTCTTCTTATACGAACCTTACCCTCCATTACCCTTCTTCCCAAACCATTACAGCATTTAATACGGCTGAAGTGAAGTCAAAGTGAAGGACCCTTTTCCATGCATTTAGACGTAATGGGCGTATAGGGCTAGAACAATATTGAATAGATCAATCGGAACTCGGTGGGTGATGTGGTCAACATCACGCCGGTCGCCTTTACTTCCCAGGAGGACTTTACCTGGTACCCATTAAGGGCTGGGAGCCAAGTTCATTGAAAAAAAAAAAAAAAAAGTTCAGTTCCGTCAGTATCTGAACCTACGACCTTCGAGGTGAACGTCTTGCAGCAACACAACGGCGCTCTCATGGTTGAAGTACATACAGTACATATAGTTTACCAGGTACATATGGTTTACGATAAACGGTATTGTTTGTGAGCGAATAAATTAGACAGTACAAATGGAAGAAAGAATGCTATATATCGTTACAGTTTGCATGTTTCAGTTCATGTTAGTCCATGTTTTAGTTCATGTTAGTCCATGTCAAAGTGGTAGATAACGATAACAGAGGGAGGACAACATTAAGAAATGGACGATAGGGAAAGGTCAGACAGTGACTGGTGCCATCGGAATTGGAACTCTTCGTTTGCTGCTGAAGATGAGGACAGAGCGCTTTTGGGAGTGTCCCGAGTGCTATGATTTGGATTCCTAATTCAACATTCAAAATTCAACAGACGAACAGCAGCCTGCCAGAGTGCGTTGCCAAGACAAGAGTTTGTTGGAGATCCATTGCAGACAACCTTCACCTGCTTTTAGTTCACATCCAGTAACTTCATTTTGAATAGACGAAATAAAAAGTTGTTACCCCGGGCATGTTGCAGCAGCCATATTCCCCAGAGGTCATTAGGCAACATGTGTTGTCATCCGGACATACCGAGCCATTTCTACAGAAAACACAATCAGATGAGACCTGTCCGAAATAAAACTGAAATGAGTTAACAACGTTCAAACGGTAGAAACTCAAGTATAATAGATTTCTGATCGACAGAAAATCTTTATTTCGGAAATGTTCGGCTTTTTGTTTTGTCTTCTCCGCAGTCTTAGTAGCAAACCAGCCTTGGAATGACTCTCATGAGTCATGAAATATGAAATGTAAAAGGGGACTGCTTAGCCTCCTTACAAAGTTTTTTCTGGGGGGGGGGGGGGGGGGCTCAGGTGGCCTGAGCTCCTAAGTTCCGGCACCTTTGATTGGCTGATGAAGGAAAAGAAAATGGTCTTTTTCACTGGCTTCTGGCATATGGTGTTAGATACCTATTTTTTTTTTATCAACCAATTGGCGAAGGATGGTTAAAACCACACCAGCTGCTTTTATTTCCCATGACCTGTCCTGGATCCTTTAGGTTTAGATCGACCTGGGAGCCATGTATCAATGATAAAAGATGAGGGTTCAAAAATCACGACCTAGGTTCAGAGCCATCTTGACAGCATTTTGGCCCCCTGGGCAAACCAGTGTGTTGGAGCCCCTACAACACCACGCTCAGGACCGAAATGTAAATCGTCCATAATATTATTTACATGGCCCTTATGCATGCGCGTTGGGCATCCCATGCAAGTGATAAGCGGGCCAATGCGTTGAGATGACAATGTCTATGTTTTGACAGGCAAGTGTTAGGCATTGTCATGAGTGCCGTCTCGGCCGATGTTCGAGGGCTAAAGTCTTGGACCTTTGCAGTACGATCCGATTCTTTCTGATTGTACTTTTGGAACAATCATCAGATCTTTTTACTGATGACGGTGGACCCCTGTAGTAAATGCTCCCATGTGGTTTTCTTTTTTATGCACTAGACTTCGCCGGTGCTTTTCCTTCTGTCATTTAGCTCAGTCTCAGCATTCGGTGTTGTTTCTTACTTTACCACCATAAACGTTATGACATTTTTAGCCAGTATTCAGTCGATTTTTGACTTGAAATTTTTGAGTTGGCAACCTAAGATGGAAAAATCTACGGTCGAGGCTGCTAGCAGAGCAAGAAGCAGAGAACCTTATTGCTCCCTCGAAATCCGAAACGGTAAGGGGAGGTGAAGAAGAATAAGAACTCTGCTCTGCTAATGTTCCGTGTTACCTGATCTCTTTCGTCATTCGCAGACATCCAAACAAATATCTCTAATTAAATCAGCAGTTTGCCCGGCTCTCTAGCGTAGTTGGCTAAACCGGATTGCGCGGAGACCGGGTGACGAACTGCCTTGTGGTCCTGGTTCACTCCCAGATTTACGGTATTTTCAATGGATTCAAGACCGAAAGGGTTAACAACTTATGGCTTCTGGATACTAATACAAACAAAACAACAAATCAGCAGTTTCATGTACATAATATATTCCTCCGAGGGTTGTGACGGAATTAAGTTTTATGATTAAATCAAAGGTTTATAAAACTCTTACCTGTGCAAATAATATGCACGTATACAAATAGAATGCGAACACTACAGACACCATGTTGCTTGGCCGACCTCACTTCACCAACTGCTACCGATGAAATAGTTCGCCACAATGTATCGCACTTCGGTAATCAATCATTACTAATTAACCTATTCTTTAAAACTCAGCTTTCTGCTCCACTCTGCTCACTTCACTTCGTGCCTTCCAATTAACCAAGGCTCAAATAAATTAACATATTGACGAGTTTTGTTTTATCAGCAACAACAACAAAAATTAAGCGCTCGTTAACAGTGAGACTAGCATAAGAACGTTACTGGTGCGACACGGTCAACACTGCAGGTGTGAGATGTTAGGCAATTATTGTGAGCAGAATGAATTTTTACGAAAATTTCAGGCAGAAATTTTCTTATTCTTTTGCTGATGGTATGTTGTGTTGTAGTTTACAGCTAACCTGCAATATCTGTATGGGGAAAACCAGACATTAAAAAAAAAAAAAATGTACATACACGTATTATTCAGTACCACAGTAACAATGTGTTTACCTAAACGATTCCTCCCCCCAACCCCCCCCCTCTCTCGTTTTTCTGGGAGTTGAGTCAAGAATCGACACAGCACTCTGGGCATTCCCATGCCTGCTCAGTCCTCATTTTCAGCAGCTAGCACAGAGTTCCAATACTGATGGTACCAGTCACAATCTGGTTATATGTCCATCTTGCCTTTCCTCTGAGTGTAGTGAGTTGGCCAGACCCTCTGGTTACACACAGGTGGCTCATTCTCTCCAGGCCATAATAATCTTGTTTCTCTACTGATGCTGTTACTTGTTCCCAAAGGGCCTTGATCACATCAACTGTTGGACTTCCACCTATGTAGCACCCGCTGGCCACTCTCTGCACTCCCGGCCCAATGTGATCATAACCCTACACAGGTCAGACTTTTCCTCTGGTACTTTGACTCGTTTTTCTGGGGGTGTTAACATAATGTTATCAATTAAAACTGCTATCGTCATCATCATCCAGTTCTTTGCCGACCAGCATAGACGATCACGCCTCTCCACAATCTGCAATTTTCAATAGTATGTATCAGTTAATATGCTGACACTCAGCCATGACAAAAGGCTTGCAAGAATCGTCTCATTTTTGCATTTCCTCCGTATTTTTTCCTCAAAATTTTTCCAGAGATCATCACACACAGAAGTTACCTTCTTCTTTTAACGTGACTAAAAAATGATGACTGTCTCTGATCTTTATGCTGTCTTCGAGCCCATGCTTCTTTCAGAACCCCTGGGCTGCTCTTTTTTGGAGGTCTGAGGAATTAATTCTAAGGATTCTTCTGTAAAACCATATCTCCGAGGCTCAAGAGATTCTGTGGTTTGTTTAATAATTGTCCATGATTGACAGCCATAAGTTAAAGTTGGCTCTATAAAGCATGCCAGAATGCTTTTCCTAACCTCAAAGGACACAGATTTATTGCAAAAAAAATAATTAAAATTTTAAAAACTGCAATTTAAGGCTGTCATACTGTACTTTGTACTTTATCTCTGTCGGATGTTATCATCATGTCTAGATACTTAAATTTCTCTACTGCTATACTTATTCAGCTGCCGCTCAAGTTCAACAGCAAACTATAATAATTTATAACAGTCACCTGTATAAGGCAAGTGAGCTGGGGTTTAGACTGAATGCTGCCGCCCCTCTGTGCAGTGAGCTGCATTATGATAAAGAGAACATGGTTCTTGAGTGTCGAGTGAACAATGCAACAGAATGGACACAGCATTCATATCTGGAGAGAATAATTCAGCTGGGAGTGAACGAAGGGACTGAACAATTTTCTACCCTTTTAATAAGGTTGCAACAGGCAGAATGGGTACCCTTCATTGGCTACTGGGGGGAGGGGGGGGGGGGGAGTTGAGGGTGGTGAAATGTCCCAAGTGCAGTAATGTCAATTATACATGAATTCATTCACTCTTTCATTCCCAGCGTTTGTAATTTTATCATTCAATTCCTTTTATATGCACAAAACCAGTTCACTGTTATTATTAACTGTTTATTGTTTTTTTTACATTTCTGATAACTATAACAATGCAATTGTATGATACAAGAGTTAACACTGGATATATCTAGAATTATACAATTAAATCAGTAAACTCATGATATGTAAATATACTTTTTAACATCACTTGCTAGGCACACTTGATTGGTTTGTAAAATATAGGTCTAACCCTTTATGCCCAATATGCCTAATTCCTGGAAAAAGGTCCTTTACTTATTTACTTACTTACTGGGCACATTATTTAACGCAGAATACTTGTATAAAATGTAGCAACGGGGTAAGTATCCTTCTTCACGGTGCAACAGACAAGAGCAAATACTTACTTAAAAACATTAAAAGAATAAAAAGGTAGTATCATTGGCATCTTTCCGTCTTTCCAGATGATAGTGTTATATTGCGTTATGAGGAGGCATGAGACTCACAGCCCATGGCGATGACGAGTATGACTAGCAAGACCCACCCGTGTCAAGAAAAGTCTTCCACAATGATAGCATGGGATTTCAGGACCATTGTTAACAACTTTTGTATTTAATCCGTTTCTTTTCAGATGCTCAGCTCTCATCCTTTTTGCAATCATTTCTTCCTTCAGTCTCATTCCCTTCCTGATATGCCCTTTCCACACAACACGGTCCATGGCATTTTGTTCCTATGAGTCCGCCTCAATACCTGTATCATCCATGTCCCGCTTGCATACATCTTTGTAACGTAGTAGAGGTGGGCCTCGACATCTTCTTCCTGTCTTTAACTCATCATAAAGGATGTCCTTAGGGACTCTGCCATCCTCCATTCTCCAGGTGTGACCCAGCCACCTGAGCCTTCGTAGGCTGAACATGGAAAAGACTGTTGTAGTACTTGCTCTTTTCAGTACCTCAGTGTTTGTGATTTTGTCCTGCAACTTAAAGCCAAGTATTCTTCTTAGGCATTGCATGTGAAAGCTATTAACCCGTCTCTCTTGGTGCAAATAGGTTGACCAAGTTTCACTGCCATAAAGCAGAGTGCTGAGAACACAAGCCTGATATACAAGGGTTTTTGTTTTATTTGTGAGCTTTCTGTTCTCCCAAACTCTCTTTGTCAATCTGCTCATTGTTGTTGCTGCCTTACCTATCCTGTTGTTGATTTCTTGGTCCAGCGATAGTTTACTATTCACTGTGGAACCCAGATAGGTAAAAGGTAGTATATGGTGTTTGTATTCACTGTTTTCGTTAGGCGCTCAGCATACCCTATTTCTTATATATTATACTGCTTTATTTTGCTGCAGCCACTAATAAGCATACTCACGTTTTCACTGGACATATTGGTAATATTTTATAGAGGAATTTTTAGGACATACTGGTAATTTTTGTGTAAGTAATTTTCATTGGAGCAGTATAATTTTTTTCTTCTTTCTTCTTCTTTGCGTTCACCAGCTGTAAACTGATGGAAAGTCCTAGTTGTTTGTCCACTTATGGACTGCAGTCTTTTCCAGAACCTGAGTGTTGTGTGTGCATCTGTTTGACAGATCTGACACATTTGTGTGCAGACTGTTAGTTCCTTGCCTCTAAGTGAAATGGACTCTGACTTCAAAGAAAGCTCCCAATTAGTCAACTCTTACGACATGCTTTTAGGTCAGCAGTGTGTCTATTCTTGTTTTCTCTTTAATAGAGCCCCGGAACCCACACGGGGAAGTATATTTTTTTAAAGTTTAAAAAAAAAAAAAACTCCCAGTTAAAACCTGCCTTAAATGGGTACCAGGTAAAGTCCTGGGAAGTAAAGATGGCCCGCATGATGTTAACAGTATCACCCTTCAATTTGTCTATAAAAAACATGAGCCTAGCCTCATATGCCCGCTGTGTCTTAAAGGGACTTTTACTTACTTTACTACTCAGTATTTGTGTAAAACTTCAATATCATACATTCTGACTAGAATAACAATAATGACCAAAAAGTTATTTTATTTTAACTACTGTATTTTTTCTTAACCATTCTGTTTTCTTGGCTCTAAAGGTTAATTTTAAATCCCTCAAGGAAACAAATGACTGGCAATTATGATTCAGTAATAGTTATTCTTCTTTTATTATATTAAATTATGTTCATTTGTTGCTAATAAATGTTTTTATGTTTTTTATTTAAGTGGATGTTTAGTCACTTATCTCCAACATGACAAACAGTTAAACAATAATTTATGCCTTGCGAGACTATAAAATAATTAAACAAAAATCTGTTGAAATCTCTAAGGATAACAAATGTTGCGAAAAGTAGCTTTAACAGCAAAATTCATACTAAAAATATGTATTGTGGAACAGTCAGTATTAGTAGGAAAATACATTCTGAGATCAAAAACATCAGATCCAGGAATTTATGTTACACACTACAAATTCTTCATTAAACTTTTCAAGATAACAAAATGCTTCAAGTGGTCAAGAAAAAATATATTTTACAATATAATTTTAATTTATCACATACATACAATGTATAATACAATGAAAGATGCTACACCAAACTGAAATCCTCTAAAGGTATAGGAAAAAAGTGGATTCTGAATACAAATGACACCTTCAACCATTTTAAGTGGAAGTGAAGGCTTGGAAACCGAAAGCATTCAGTCAGGAAAAGTAGTCAGTGTATGTAAGGTTATTGTAATGTCTAAATATCTCATTTGTTAAACATTTTGTGCAGATCTCGACGGTTTCCCAGTTAGCCAGGCAAGGACCTCACTGCCTTTATTACAGGTGCCAGATAAGACGTCACACTGGTAGCCTTGGGGACAACAATGAGTGTGGTCAGAGCAACACACTGCCTACAAATAAAAAACAATTTTGTTAAAAAGAATGTCCAGTTATATGAACTCAGTATGACATACAAGCTAACTTATTATGTACGAAGCAGCCAACTACTCGAAGTATAGCAACTTAGAGCCAAACCAATTGGACTACATGTTTTTCGTAACCGTATTGTGGTGCCCCAATATAAGTCCTAAATGGCCGTACAGTTAAACAGGTTTTCCGTGAAATGTACCTGCTTGATGTTAATCTTATGGACTGCAACTTGGAGATAAAAAACTTATTTAAAACTGATTTATTCTGATTTTTATTACTTATTCTGTATTATTTTATTGGTTTGTTTCTGAGGCTGTTCACAGGTACTACACAACAATACTCTGCAACAGATAATAAAAAATATGTGAATGTATTAGTCTAGAAAGAAAATTTTGAAATTTCCTTAAAGGGCGACACTTGCAGTGGATGTGTGCATCCACTGCTGAATATTACATAACGAGGCATTAATCATTTCCACAGTCATTTCACTGTCCAAAAGTCACAATAACAGGTTTTTTTCTCTAAACTGTGGGAATCGAACTCTGCTATGTCAGGACTGAATTACACGTCTTTTTTTTTTTTTTTTTTTTTTTAAACAGTATTTTTCTTTTTTTTTCATGGTTGGCATGTTGCTTGTGATATCGGTACATTTCTGCCCTGCCCAATACATCCGATTTCAGCAAGTCCTTTATTAGTTACCTTTTACAGTTGCTTGTTAGGGAAAAGTTGGTCCCCCCCCCCCCCCCCCCTCCCAATATAGAACCCTGGAACCCATAGAAGGATATAACAATATTTCTTTGTGACCATGAAGTGGAGAAATAACGTAAAATGATCACATTTCTCATCATATATTGAAATAATTAGATATGGCACAAATCTGCAAGTGAAAACTGACAAATAAGTAACATACATTATTCTCACAAAACAATTAAACTGATAAAATTGGTGAGAACAAAGGAAAGAAAAAACTTATTCCATACCAGAAAGAGAAAGAACAAACAAGGCTAAGCTCTTCTGTAGCAAGCACGCTAAAATATACACTTCTATCATCAAAAGTCGTCCTCATGTGGGATGTATTTTTTTGTTATTTCAAGCCCCACCCTGGCTTTTGCTGGGGGCCCTGAATATAGCCGGGCCATAAATATCTCCAAACGGCTGAAAGAGGTTTCTGGGACCTCTGCCCGGGTGATCCTCATCTGCATGGTGGCACTGTGTGTCACCAAGTGTTTATCGCTTGTGTGATGTCCTGGTGGGGTATAACTACCTACCTACCTACCTAAAATATTCACTAACAAGAAAGAATACACACAGATAGATTTCAAACTTTCATTATGAATTTGAAGCTTAAATATATGTTTTCATGACAAAATTAGACTTTATAAAGGTGGGGTTTTGGCCCCATGCTTCAACCCTCAAACTGAAGGACCAGGGTGTTTCTCTTGGCTCTGTCCTTTGACCTGTCAGGCTTGGGAGGCTCTGCAGGCAGCTTGCTACTGCCAGCATAGCTTTCATTGTCATTTAGAAATACATGTAGCAATGAACCTCAAGGGCATGGAATGCTCAATGATGAAGAAGTAAAAGATAGTGAAATAAATGCCAACTAATAACCTTAATGTGTTACACCTCTTTCAGAGGGCAGCATCCATAGTGACTTGATCCTAATTCACAGCATGTGTTCCCATTTGGACACACAGTGCTGTCTTTACAGGTCACTGTAGCATTTATAGGTGTGGCTTGGAATTTCTCTGACCAGCTGATGCTGTCTTTCCCCCGAACACAAAACCCAGCTGACAAGTCACATCTGAAACCTTCAGGGCAGCAGTGGATGCCATCAGAACAGCAAGTAGCCTGTTGAAATGAAGATGGGTAAGGAACATTTTCTGTCAAAGTATACACAACATAACTGCAACTCTAGGCTAACAGATAGTAAATCTCTCAATACTGTCCCATATTTAAAACAATGTTTTCCCATGATGAATTTAAATAAGCGGACACAGATGCTACATTGCACAATTTATTTACAGGCATATTTCGCTGTATCTCGCCAGGTGTGTTACTACAGAGTTACATCAACATAAAATAAAGCACAAAACTGAATCAATCCAAGCTGAAATGTGAATAGTTTCTTTCGATACATCATGTGTTTTGGCTGCCGGAAGCTCACCATAGTCATGTGACTGCCAGTGTAACTTTCAAATTTACTGTCTGTCACATATGTTAGAGAGAATGAAAGGGAGGACAGATAGACAGACAAATAGAAATGTTCACAGAGAAAGACAGAGGAAGAGAGAACAAAAAAAGACAATTTATTTTCAAAGAGTTAAAAATTGGGCACAAATGTCCATCTTACACTCTGCTCTTTTGGCCTAACTTCATACATACATTATTCCATTTATACATTAGTATACAAATAATACATCTCATCAATATACAATTCTTAGTCACAGTTGCTGGAATATGCTCTGATGATGCCTGTTTCTAACAGTTATAATATTAAGTGTAGTAAGAGTACTAAATCTAGGGAAAAACATGATAGAGACAGACAGACAAACAGAGAGACAGTGACAGACAGAGACAGAGAGGTGTGAATTTATGTATTTACTATCCAAAAAGCACACCACTGATGTTGGATCCAAGTCTTTTCTGGCCTGCCTAGTCTCCCTTTCCCTTGTACTGATCCATGTAGTGTGGTTTTAAGCCTTGCATGTTGAACATATGTACAAGGATGACACTGGTGTTGACTCATTCAGCATCAAGCAATTTGCCACACATTCTTTTGTTTCTCCTTAATTATAATGGTTTTTCCTTAATCCATTATTCATTTGGCTGTCGCAGTAAACCAATTTTTCTCAATGATCATTTAATTCAATTTGTTCTGTTACTTTAACTCATTTTGCTCTGTAGCAATGAACTATTTCAGATCCAGACATGTTATACATTTAAAAAAAATCTTTTTTTTTTCTTTGTTTAGTGTTCACCCTTAAAGGTTGGTTGGCATATTGTGATTTACAGCTACCCTGTGATATTTGTGCCTTTCGGCCCAACACATCTGATTTCAGCAAATCTCTTTTCCTATTACATGCTTGCTAAAGAGCAATGGGCATGTTCCCCCACCCCCCCCCCCCCCCCCCCCCCCCCCCCCCCCCCCCCCCCCCCCCCCCCCCCCCCCTCATACAAGGACTTTAGGTAACACATCCTTAGGTCAGATCTAGTTAAAATACAGCTGTCTGGTGCTGATAGAAAAGAATTACTGAAAGAGGAAAAAAAAGAAATATTTTGGCCACATAAAAACCATACTGGTAAGAAAGCAAGAGGTAGACAGTGATACAAGTGGGAGGATTAAATCAAGATTTGGACAAACAGTAGTCTTAAAGAGTGTACTATCAAAATAAAAGACAGATCATTTTGGAGATCCATTGCAGCCAACCTTCACTGTGGAGAAGGCACCTGATTGATGATGTCTGGTACTGAAACAGTAAATTAAATTTTAGTTTCAATAAATCACTCACAAGCTGGTATGGACAACACCCGTAGCCTCCAGACTTCATTTTGCAACATGTAGTTCCATCAGGGCACTGTGACTTACCACCAGGGCACACAACTGAAACCAAGGGGCAGCAACCATACTGGCCTGATTCTAACTCACAACAAGTAGTTCCAGCAGGACAGTGAGAGTTGTCTTTGCAGACAAGGTCTTTCAGCAGTTTTGCTGGTGTCTTAGTTAGCCAGTCTTGTACCTTAGTACCCAATGTGCAAGTACCAGCGGTGACATTGCATTTATAGTCTTGAGGACAACAATGAGTGTGGTCTGAACAACAGGTAGCCTGCATAACAACAAAGCAACATAGTATGTTTGAAAAAAAAAATATGGAAATGACTGACTGACTTTCTACCCCACTAGGACATCACACAAGCAATAAATACCCGATGACACAAAGTGCCACCATGTGGATGAGGATCACTTTGGAAAGGTCCCAGAAACCGCATTCAGACAATTGGCCATATTTATAGCCTGTCTATATTGCGACCCCTGGCAAAAGCCAGGGTGGGGCTTCAAATTAAAAAAAATTTCATCCTAAAAAGGACGAAACTAGATGGAAATGACTAAATTTTACAAATTAATATTGCAATAACATACTTTGAGAAAAAATGGTCATCCAGTCTATTAGAAGTGAACGAAATCTAACCAGAGATGACTACCACTTACTTGACCAGGATCATACAATGACTTGGGACAGACCATAACAAATACTTAACAAGCATATGCACAGGCTTTGTCTAAGTAGTTCACAATTGTGCTCATGTAGGTTGTCTGCAAACTGCTGGACATGACCTGCAGTAATGTCCCTTGCACAACCCAGTGAGAAAGAAAATATTGATCCGGTGAATCAACAGCATACATAAAGTTGAGTGGAATTATCAGGGAACTCCCCCCCATGTACATTTTTCACAAAAACTCATCGGTGTAAATCAGAGAGTAAATACAAGAAGAAGAAGAAATGGTTATCCATACCAACACAGGCACAGTAAAACAGGGATGTCAATGTGTTAAAAGGTAAGGATGTTGTAATGAAAAGTAATTTTTTTTTAAAAACTATTTAAATGTAGGAGTCAATAGTGCCATGGACAGGCAATTGCCTGTCAGCCTGAAGATACTGGATTCAAATCTGCATCAGAGCAGATTTTTTTTTTCACAACTGACCTTGGCTCACAGGTCAACCCAACCTGATCTATAAAAAAAAAAATAGGAGTCTATGATCATATGCCTGATCAAGGCATTAAAAAAAGGTCCTTTATTAAATAAGTTAGTCAGTTAGTTGACAGATTATCCTCACTGCACATAAAACCATTCTTTCTTTTCTTTGCTTTTACTATATGTAATGGTAAAATAGAAGTATAGTAAAAGTCCTTCACTTTTACTATACAGTAAAACCTCATTAACACAAACTCACTCAAGAAGAACACTTGGTTAACGTGAACAAAACTGTTGGTCCCAGCAGGGATTTACTATTATTGTTCTCCCATTACCACAATTATTTTTCAACACGCTTGATTTTTCAGTTTTTTGAAATTTATATTAATTAGGTTTTACTGTATTTCAGTTTAACTAAACCTCTTCCATTCTGCATATGGTAGAGATGTCAATACTTATTTCATCTTCTGCTTATAGTCAGTCCACTTCATGTAGAGTTGGTTATCATGTCTGCCCACAGCCCTCTGTATCATGTAGTGTCATTTCTGGTTCAGATATTCTTCCACACCAGGATGCCAAACCATCTAGCACTCTCTCTCTTGGTCTCCATCTGCCTCTCTTCCCTTCCATCTTTCCTGTTGTCACAATGTACTCAATTTTCTCCTTCTAATAATGTGACAATAGATTATAGATTGTTTTCTTCTGATGCCATTTTTATGGAGATTCCATGCAGTTTTGTGCGACACTATTGGCAGACAGCTTGCGGTTCTGTGGAGAGAAACAGGGCCTTGCGGGACATAAAACTGCACTATATTTCAGTATATTTGTTCTTTGCTTAGATGAATTTCAAATCAAGTTATCAGTGTTTAAACAAATGAAATGTTTTAACTTTTCATATCTAACCTCTGGCAAGGGACAACAGCCATAATCCCCTGTAGACAACTGGCAACATGTGTTGTCATCTGGACATACAGCAGCGCCACCTGGGCATATAACATCACCAGATGAAACCTAGTTAAAATCAGATTGAACAGCCATTATTCTAGATATTCCATAATGAATGATGATAACACAAGAAAAACAGAAAGAAAAAAAAAAAATAATAAGACAGGAATGGCCAAAAATATTTTCTACAACATGCTGATATTTTTGCCATCTAGATATCAATGACACTTTAAAAATGATAACTGTCAACTTTTATGAATGCTCAACCATACTTTATGGCAAGCGTGTATACATAGAGTAAACATTGGGGAAAAGAGGGGGTGGGGAGCTCAGATAACCCCAGCCTCTCTTCCCTTACACATTTTCTAGGCAAAAATGGGTGTTAAAAAAAAAGGGTGACCCGGGAAAGGGGGGTGGGGGGGGGTCTTAAAAAGGATCCCTCCCCCCCCCCAAAAAAAAACTGAGGATATGGTCAAGGATGGGGGGGGGGGGGGGGGGGGGAGGGGTAACTAAGGGGGCTGACAGCACCTGTTAACTATACATATAAATTATCTTTAGAAATTTTTTTTATACATTTCGTATTACTTCAAGTACACTATTATCTTTAATTGAGATTCAAATTATTATAATCAAAGACTGATAAGTTTCCTATCAAAACTATCAGCAAATGTCATTTGGAAATACATACATTTGACCTAAAGCTCCTAAATTAGGTATCGCTTTGGATATTAAAAACATATATAAATAAATTTACTGTATTCTTATTCATACATATTTACATTTAAGACAATTTTTTTTTGGGGGGGGGCCACAGTACCATTTTACATTGATCACAAAAATGTTTTCTATAAAAAAAAGTACTAAGGTCACCTTCATTTTTATCAGGTATAATGCAGACAACAAGAGTTGTCTCTTCCAAGTGTTTATCTCTTAGTGATCTACAGCTATGATTACTTCATGCCCATAAGTGCAGTGTTACAAAAATTAATAAATGATTATAGATCCTCAGACTATGTATTACCAGTTCACAAGTATTTATTTACATAGCACTGTAGGTATACTTACTTACTTATTATCTTTTGTAGGCACACGGCTAATGAATTCTGACTAAACACCTAGTGAGTAATACTCATCAAGCGTAGGCTTAAAAATGAACATATGGTTGAAACGCTTATTTCAGTACCCATAAAGTCTTCATTTGCCTGTCTATTGTACTATAGTGTTAGTAGACTTCTTCATTTTTTTCATTAACCAGTAGCCACTCAATGGGTGATGTAGTCAACATGACACTGACCACTTTTACTTCCCATGACTTGAGATGGTATACATTTAATACTGTTGACATAATAACGCATATTTTTATTAGTTGACTGGAAAGACTGTATACCTAAAAACTCTTAATGACTCAGACACAACAGAACTGTCAACTGACTGGTTGAACCCTAATATATTCTCGTGTGCAATTTGAACAATTTCACTCACTAAATCACAAAGATTTTGAGTATCAAAGTTAGATAAATTTATGTTAATTTTAGTACCTGTGGTTTTTTCTTCTAAATAGTATATATTGAGTCAACCTGGGAGCCAAGGTTATTTATCAGAAATCTGAATCGGACTCTACTTAGTTAATCAACTGCATGCATGCACACGCGTGCACACGCACACAAAACACAGGCCAAAAGTGCGCCAATTCCTTCCTCAGTGCATCCCCAATCATGTAATAGTTGCCAGTTGCACTTTTGTGATGGTTTATGATTATTCTTTGGCTTCCTGTCTTGTATTTTTTTCTGGCCTCACTCCTTTTGACTTAAATTTCTTGCAGTCTGGTCAAGGTTGCAGATTCACTCATTGCTTGATTTGCACCAACTTACAGAGTTGCAGAATATGAGCCTGGTCCAGTGATCATCTGCCCTCCACTGTAGCTGTGTACATAAGCCTATCAGCTTTTCCATTCGCTCTTACACCTGCACTGTTGTAGCCATCTAGACTACCTATGGTCTAAATTTGGTTGTGTGATTATCTAATGATTTAGACACAGAAATTGTAGTCAGTCGTAGTTATATATGACAGAACTATGGTATAACAGTAAACAGTACTACCTGTCTTCTGTTAACACTGAATATCGTACAGCGTTTACCAAACCTGACATTCCACATTGTGCCAACGGCTTTGGAGAGAAGTGTGCAGTGGTGAAGATATCAGCATTATCCTAGGAAGAGGAAATGTGACCTGAAAACTTGTCATGGCAGGGCATGCCAGGTCCTTAGCCTTGGCTAGCAGTTGTCTAGGAGGTAAGCTTCGACAGGCAGACAGATGGCTGCTCCTCTGCTCTGGCAGCTTCTGCAGTGTGTTTTGTCTGAAACGTACTGGGGTTACCTTTCATTTTAAATAAACAAGGCAGGCCAAGTGAGGCATGGGCAACATATGTTCTCTACAATACTGCCCAGGATTTTTGCTAAGGAGAGAAGGAACTGCATCACAGGCGGGTCTTGCTAGTCACATTTGCCATTGCCATGGGCTGCCAGCCCCATGCTTTATGCTCCATTCGAGAACAATATAATACTATCCCTGAAAAGACAGAAATGTCCTAACACACCTGCATGCCCTGACACAACAATAACATTGAAATTTGTCAGTCATGACAGCCTCAAAGACGCTGACTTAAGATGGAATTTGTTTAAAGTAGTAAACCTTAGACTTCTTGTGTGAGTAAGTGAGTCTGGCATACCCTTTTTAAAACAGGACCAAAGAATAATAATTATCTGGTATTTTCATACACATGTGCCGTGGCTTAGAAGTTCTGAAAGTAGTTAAATGATTATGATGTACCAGGTCAAAGTCAGCTGCAGCTGATTTGGTAGCAGACTGCTTTGCATTCATTCAACAACTGTGTGAGTGTCAACCATGAAAAGCCAACAAATGCTGGAACTGGTCTGTGCATGCTGATTAGGGTGACCTCCCTTACCTCAGAACATACTTTGATATACATTTTAGAGGGGGTTGTGTGGATACCCAGTTTAATTTGTTTGTTTTAAATCCATGCCTTTTATTTCAAACATCTCTCACTCCTTCCCCATCCTCCCCCCCTCTCTCTCTCTCTTTCCCACACAATGTTTCTATTATTCTGATTCAAAGTTCTTATTGTAGCACTGATAAAACACACATACATCATAATTTGTTGTATTATATTTATTATCACTAATTTTTGTCAGTAAAGGTCCCTTTACACACCAGTGGCACATAGGGCATATAAGGCTAGACTCATATTTTGATAGACCAATCGGCTCCTGATGGGTGATGTGGTCAACATCACATAGGCAGTCTTTACTTCCCATGACTTTACTTGGTAGCCATTTAAGGTTGAGTCAACTGGGGAGCCACAGTTGTGTCTGAGGAAAACCTGGCTAGATGAGGATTTGAGCCCATGACCTTTAGATCTGCATAGGAGCCTCTAGCTGCTACACCATTGAAAGCTACTAATTTTTTTTTAAATTAATAATATCAGTTTTAAATTCACTACAATATCACACAAAATTTACAATGATTTACAATGACAGAAACATCACAACACTTACACACAAACCCGTGACACTAAACAAAGGTTTTAAGGTATATTTATTATGTACAACTGCAAAGAAATACAAAACAATGTAGAAATAATTAACATCATGTACCCCCAAAAAAATTTATTTTTTCTGGTTAACAATAGCTGAGCATTTAAACAAACTGAATAAAATTTACTAAGCAATTATAATTCTTCTTGGAAGTACAACCAAGATTAATCTTACTGCTCTAATAAATTGGGAGTCACCGTGGCTGAGCGGCTAGACACTCGCTGCGGATTGGAAGGTGGTGGGTTCGCTACGTGGTGGAGCCTGACTTTAAAAAAAAAATTACCTTGGCTCCCAGGTCCACCCAGCCTTGAGTAGATACTGGGTGAAGTCCTAGGAAGCAAAGGTGGGCGGCGTGATGCTGACCACATCACCCATCTTGTGCCGATTGGTCTATAAAAATATAGGTCTAGCCCTATATGCCTAATGGCGTGGAAAGGGTCCTTTACTTTTTACTTTTACTTACTAATAAATCAGTACTGAGTATCAATCCACACCAAGCCTATCACCATAAGCTGATCAATGCTACACCAATCACCCAACACAGACAACATTAACATATAATGTCACTAAGCAGGAAAGTAATTATAACATGCATAATTAAGCAAAGTTGAGGACTACAGTGATTTGTTATGAAATTACATTGGAAAATATAGGCTCTAATAGTTGTAATTGCTTTAATAATTGTTACTTTTAATTACAAACTATACTTTTATACAGAAATATATATTTTACATAACACTAAAAGAAAAATTCACAACAAAATAGTAATTATATTCCCTGTGTGCGTTCCGGGGTCTATTATGGGGGTTAGGGGAGAATAAAGAATAGACTCACTTCCCCCTAATACACATGTAATAAACGTGACTAATCAAAGACTTGCTAAAATCATACGTGTTGGGAGGATACTGTAGCCTAGCTGTAAACCACAACACAAAGTGCCAACAACTCTTTTAAATGAAGAGGTGAATAAAGAACTACACATTTGATAAATACATATTCAATGTTTTCTTCAGATCCAGTCATTACTGGTACCTAACTTTGTCCGAATGACATTCAATGTTCCTATTCTAGATGTTGCCTTGAACCAGACACTAGACATTACCTCCCCGACGCTGGGTTACCTTAAAACCACCACACATTACCTCCATCTGACTCTGAGTTACCTTAAAACCACCTCCGCCTGACTCTGAGTTACCTTAAACCCACCTCCGCACATTACCTCTGCCTGACTCTGCGTTACCTTAAACCCACCTCAACCTGACTGTGAATTACTTTCAATTGTCCATCACAGATGTTATCTTAACTCTGCTATCAGACATGACACTACTCATGTGGGGTTCCAGGGTCCGATTTTGAGGGGTGAGAGGAAGGGGGGGAGGAATAGACCCACTGCTCCCCTAATAAGTATGTTGTAAAAGTTGGCTAATCAGGAATGTTTCCTTCGGAGGCAGCCAGATCTGTCTACTGCATGCAGAGAGCGTATCTGTAGCACACGTTCAGTATTCTGTGATTTCAGACACTGGCATTTCAGGGAGGAACTGCATGGTGCCATAGTTTTGAGGTTCACTTTGATATCTTACTAGTCTATCTGCACCTTTCAGCTCGGCACTTTCCAACTTTAGCGTGCTTTTCTGTTAGGATGAGCTTCTTTAGATGGATATCTGTGCCCAGCTGAGTGACTCCATCTACCCGGGGTATTACTCTCATTCTATTCATGAGTGCAATATTTTCTCAGATCCCCAGGGATTGTCACTGGAGCAATGGAGTGAAATTAAGTTTCATTTGATAATCGCCATCATCAAATGCTTTGCCAGCTGGCATTAAAAATCCTGCCTCTCCAGAACTTACAATCTCAAATCTGATATTAGCGCTTATATACGCCTTAAGAATGTTCCTCTTTTTTTAATGGCACATTATATAAAATATAATAAAAACACAACAATTAAAATCCAGGCAATAAAAGCTGTTGACAGCAACACCACTATTTACAACAACAACACAAAAAACACTGTTTCTCTCCTAATTTATTGAAAGAAAAAAATTATATAAAATGGCTTGCTGTTAAAAATGTGTTATCTTGTACTGTTAATTTTGGTTTAGCACATGCAGGTGATCAAGCAAATGAAACACAAATCAGAAAATTGAGCAATATTAATATGATTAAAATTACACCCATTAATAAACATAGTTTGTACTGATATATTGGCTTTAAACCCTAGAAATAAAACAAATGCTCCACTCCCGTCCATATTGCACATTTTACCCAGGTTAATTTAATTCAGCTTGTCCTGCTCTCCATGGGCACTAACTCATGAAATCAAAGACAGGAAATTATTCTCCATTTGATACCCTTTTCTGCAAGAAGCCACGGTCTGCCAAAATCCAATTCTCTGCTTCTAACTGATCTTTATTCTGCCTATAACACTGCCTTTTAATCATATCACAGTAAGTATTTGGAGGACAGCAGTGTTGACCATCCTGGCAGCACACACCCTAAAGAAATAACCAATCAGTAAAATATACAAACTAAAAATACCATCATAAGGATCTATATAAATCATTATATACAATGCTAATAAGAGTACTTTCCATCCTTTTTAGGATGAAATTTTTCGTTATTTGAAGCCCTTCTCTGTCTCTTGCCAGGGGCCACAATATAGCCTGGTCATAAATATGGCCTAATGGCTGAACGTGGTTTCTGGGACCTCTCCAGGGTGATCCTCATCCACATGGTGGCACATTGTATCATCGGGTGTTTATCCCTTGTGTGATGTCCTGGTGGGGTAGAAAGTCAGTCAGTCACACAATGCTAATAATATTTTATTTGTTCATCCGAGGACATCAATGTGTTGTGCTGGTCTATAACTTAAAAAAAGTGAGTTGTGTATCCTTTACAGTACAATGCAGAACCAACCCCAGCATTTTTTGGCTATTGTGGTTTTTCTAGGCAAATTTAAGTCCAGTAGTTTGTCATTGCTTTCTAGACGGTTGGCTTCTCGATACCACTGCCGAAACTAGCGCAAGGCCTGCAGCTGGGATCGAACCAGACACCTAGGCATTAAGAAGCTCATTCGTAATGCCTAAGCCACAGATGCTGACTGGTCTATAGCACAGCTCTGATTTTGGTGCTTTTCTACCAACACATCCGACATCTGCATGCATTTGTTGCCTGGGTTAACCTTCCAAGGCTGTATATCATAAGCTTGCTAAGAAAATGTCTGTTCAACTCTAAAAAGTAAAGGTTCATTTGCCACACCTTAAGGCGAATTGGCTATATAGGGCTAGACCTATATTTAATAGACCGGGCCGCACAAAAATAGTGTATCGTCAGTTTTTAACTTTCTTATCTGCATAATGTTTAAAGCACACTGATTTTTTAATTCTGTTATTTAACTGGTTAAGCACATATTTTGCTAAAGCAATGTTGATGTGTATGTTACAGAGTCAACATAGAGTTCATTTCGTCTGTTCTCTCCCCCCATCTCCCTCCCAACCCACTTCAAAATGGAATCTGCATAGGGATTGGGTATCTAAAATAGGGGCTGACTGCTGTCTGGTTGATGATTAACACCATATGATACCTCACTGACCCTTAATAAGCATGTCGTAATGGTTAACTAATTAAGGTTTTACTTAAACTGGATTATATGCCTGAAAGGCACAGATATTGCAGCCTAGTTGTAAACCACTACACAGCATGCCAACAGTCATTTGAAGGGCGAATAAAGAAGAAGAGGGAGCAGACTATAAGAAGAAGAATTTTACTTCTGACAAATGAGTAAGTTTATCATAGCCAATGTTGTACTATTTAAAAATTATTCTGTGTATATTTTTTTCTTAAAAGAGGACTTTAGTGAGGTGCATACCAGTCACTGCAATGAATTAGAATTTGGAGTAGGGCAGAAAACAACAGATCTACATCTAGCCGCAGATAAACATGTCTTGCATGAAGCCCTAGACATAGCTGGAGGTCACAGACTGAAAGGAGATGGTGTTAGATGGTGCAAGCTGAATACACAATTAGACGTTTGTAACAAATGGCGAAGACAGGAGTGGGTCAAAATATTTCATTAAAAGTCAAACTTGTGTAGGGTTCTGATTATACCAGGCCATGAGTGCAGGGACTGACCAGAGGGCGCTGCAGAATCAGAAGTTTGACAATTAATGACACTTCTCACCCAGGTGATGTGATAATCTATACAGATGGCTCTGTGTTGAGAGCCAGATTAAGCTCTGGGGGTTCTTAGGAAAAGTGAATGGACGTCGCTTAGTAGAACAATGGCCGGCATATGACACCACATCTAGTTTGAGAATGGAGATGAAGGTAGCCAATGTAGCCTTTCGCTGGCTTGAGAATCAGCTGTACACATACGTCGTAAATGTAACTGACTCATAGATCATGCCGAGAAAGATAAAGACTGGTATGCTCAGTGAAGAGTGGCAAGCATCACTTCAGTAGTCCTGGGTAGTTAGCATTCTTTGGATACATTCCTCAGGATATGCCAGTATATTAGGAAATGAACAGGCTAATAGACTAGCTGGTACTGCACAACTTGATGATTAACGTAGTATGCCACTGCTTTGTGGATGGCTTGGCTTCTCCAAACCACTGTCAAAACCAGCGCAAGGCCCACAGCAGGGATCGAACTCGGAATCCCGGCATTACGAACCGCATTTGCAGCGATGTCTGTAGGGATGACGCAAATAACTCATAAGGACTGGCTGCTGACCATGTCTTTAAAGTTACTTTGTTTAAATTAACGTTTATGATAAAATATGGTTTTTCAGTGCACAATGCAAAAACTCAGTAAATAATACCACTACTTACCCTTTGAATGGGACAGCAAGAAAATGTCTTTGAAGCCCCAGGACAACAAGTGTAGTTGTTGGAACAAGAGTATGTGGAGTTAACACACAGAATATTTGGTGATCTATCATAGCTGGGCTGTGCAGAAATAAGCATGCAATGACACTGAAATTTGTCTGCTAAAAGCTTGAAGTAAAGAAAACAAAAACTGCTAGAAAATAAAATGTGCAAAGCAATGATCAATAACTGCAAGTCAAGCAAAATAAATGCAAAACTATTTAACAATCATGCACATAAATAAGACACTGTAGCTATGTATCTAAAAATCTTCTTATTGGATGCTGGTAAAAAACACATATGACTGTATGGAAATAAGGATGCCTTATAAGTGTAAACAAAATTGCTTATTTAAGAAACCAGTATAGAGATTATCATATTCATTGATACAGACTTCTTCCAGTAAATTATGATATAGTAGCACATTTTGGTTCAAATCCTCTTTAAGACAGCATTTTTTCTAAATGTTGAATTAAGAATCAAAATCACAGCACTCGGGACACCCCCCATAAGCGCTCCATCCCCATCTTAAGCAGCAAGCAAAGAGTTAAAATTTCGATGGTACCAGTAACTGTACATCCGTCTCGCCTTTCCCCTGAGTGCCGAGTGACGGCCAGATCCCTTTGTAACTCCTCGCAGTGCCATTCTCATCAGATTGTAATGATCTATCTGTTCCTCGACACTGTTAACTTGCTCCCAAAGGGCTCTCACAACATCCAGCTTGTCATATATCAGTTCACCACCAAGTGGTGCAGAACTGGCCCATCTATCTGCCTGCTCATTTCCCAACACACAGGTGTGACCTGGAGAAAATATCCAAAGGATTCTAACTACCCAGTACCTCTGAAGTGATGCTTGCTACTCTGCACGGAGAATGGATGTTCCCACCTTTCTCAGCATGCTCTGTAAGTCAGTTACAATGATGACATGTGTGTACAGCTGATTCTCAAGCTAGCGGAAGGCAGCAGTGATGGCCTCCACCTCCATTCTCAAACTAGACGTGATATTTTTTCTAAAAAAATTTTGCCAGGGTCAACCCTGCTTGATTAAAATGGTCATCGCATTTTCTGGAGAAATAAAGGTGCGCAGATGAAATGTGACAGTGACCACATTACCCACTGGTTTAAAAATGTAGGCCTAGTACAATAAAAATGTCATGTCATATGGACTTTTTTCTTTTTGTTTTAAATCTTTGATAGTAATAACTGTAGTTTTAATCTGAAAGCCACGATTACAGTGAAGACCTTAACAAATTACCCCAAAACGTTTTGAATTGCATACCCTTGCCTTCTCAATCACATGACTTGCACTCTCTCACCCTTAAATACACACATACGAAAGATATTTTTGGTATTAAGTCTGCTGCAAATTACAAGGCCCCCCGCCCCTCTCTCCCCCATAGGCCAATTGGTCTATCCCCCGCTCCCCTCCCCCACACATACCCTCACACACACAACAGGGCCCCATAACCCACACAGGGAACATATTCTGAGTCTGATGAACTTTACTGTATTGTCAAACTTTAAGAAACTATGATGCAGGCTATGAACATGACAACCCAGGTTAATGCAACAATTAAATTTACAATTGCATGTGTTTGAACATGGGCAGTGCTGGATGCTTGCTGGCATGCCCAAATTACTAGAGATCAAATCCACATTTAAGACTTACCTGCACTCCCAGGTCTTACCAATCTAAAATGGCCTGGAGAGTAATGGTGTCCTACATAATGCTGACCGCATAATCAAATGCCAATTTGTCTATGAAAAATATGGATCTAGCAATGTATGCTCAGATGTACAAAAGATGTAAATATAATGTCCTTTACTACTGTATATGTAACCTAACTGTACTATATTTATAGAATTTAAACAGACATATTCAAGTACATTTAATTTCCCAGTAATTTAACTGACAGTTCAAAAGATGAACACATGGACTATGAGACAAAAGTGTATGTACAAATAAATACATACTGCATGCACTACCAGTTATCTGCAAACAAATATTACAGAAACACCATGCACATGCATAAACATCAGACAGTAGCAGACCACTTACCATCATATCAGACTGTTTATTGGCTTTGAAATAAAGAACATTACTGTGCTCATCTGTCTTCTCTGACTGTTGGGCTTTAAGGTTCATGCACATCACTATACCCACTAGTGATAAGCAAATCGCTGTTTGCTTTAAATCCATCTAAATTGTTGTTTGTAAGGAAAAAAATATACATTGTTAAGTTCACACCGCATAACAATATAAATCACTTCAAGTTTAGTCAGAAGAAAAGCATATTCACAATAAAGTGTTCAAACAAGGAAGGGGAAAAAACCTTTATTCAGGACGGATGTTGGCATGCAGGGGCATTGAACCACACCAAGTGGTGCACCAGAACCAGGGCTACCACTGGTCAAGAGCTAGCTACATGTCTCTGTGGTCATCCTAGAAACAGTTTCACAGTCAGGTGCCTGGCTACGCAGATAGGATCAACATTGCCTTTGAAGTCAGAGTACATCTGTCTGAGACAAGGAACCAAGTCAGCATACACATAAGCCAGATCTATAAAACTAATGTCAAGCAACACTCGAGTCAAGGAACAAGACCAAAGTCCAGAGGTGGATGAAAAACCAGGACTTTCTACAGAGTTTACAGCCTATGAACACTAAGCAGAAGAGACCTATGTTGATTGACAAAGTCTTTAATTAACAAAGTCTTTATATTTCTCACCCTATATTAAATGTAATTATAAATGTTTTGATAGCTTTATGAGCTATAAAAGAATATTACCAAGTAACTGTTCTCTCAATTCCCACTGATCACATTACACTCAGAGGAAAGGCAAGATGGACAAACAACCAGACTACGACCGGCACCATTAGTATTGGAACTCTGCGCTGGCTGCTGAGGATAGAGATGGAGCGTGTATGGTAATGCCCCGAGTGCTGTGATGTCAATCCCCAACTAAACTCAACATTAGACCATTTGTTCAATTTGGATCAGAAACCTGGAGTACAACTAAAAGAGATCACACATGAGACCAATTGTCGGCTATCCTCCGAATAATGGCCACATATTATGGCGGCCAAAAACACACCCTGACCATATATGTGGCCGTTATTTGGAGGATAGCCCAATTGTCCTGTATGGATCACAAACTGGAGTACAACTAAAATATACCATACATAAGACCAATTGCCCTATATGGATCACAAACCTTAAGTACAAATAAAAGAGATCATACATAAGACCAATTGTCCTATATGGATCACAAACCTGGAATAAAACTAAAAGAGATTATGCATAAGACCATTTGTCCTATATGGATCAGAAACCTGGAGTACAACTAAAAGAGATCATACATAAGACCAATTGTCCTACATGGATAAGAAACCTGGAGTACAACTAAAAAGAGATCAAACATAAGACCAACTCTCCTATATGGATCAGAAACCTGGAGTACAATTAAAAAGAGATCAAACATAAGACCAATTGTCCTATATGGATCAGAAACCTGGAGTACAACTAAAGAGATCATGCAAAAGACCAATTGTCCTATACAGCTCTGAAACCTGCAGTATAACTAAAAGAGATCAAGCATTTTTACAAACTTGTGGGTCTTATGACAAATCTTTCTGAAGCACCACTGGTGTGAAACAGGTACTTAACTTACCAATGAATAAGGTCATGTTTTCCTGCTAACAGTGTTAACATCTATGCATAATTGTTGCATGTTTGTGGGTTCTAGGGCCCAGTTTTAGGGGGGAAATAATAGACCTACTCTGCCTTTACATGCATGTCAAAAGAAGCGATTAATTATTAGGAGTTTGATGAAATCTGATGTTTTGGGACAAAAGGTGTAGATACAGCAGCCTGACCTTAAATCAGGACTCAATTTGCTAAACACCCTTTCAACTTTTTGGGTCCCAGTAGATTTTTCTTATATTTCCAAGGGGTGCAATAACCACTACGAACATTTACCATTACATAATTTGTATTAGGCAAAGTTCACAGTGACTGCAAGTAACCAAATAGGAAGGCAGATTTCACTAGTATTCTTGACCAAATGTGAACAGTGAGAGAACACAATATGTAATTGTTTGGATTTAATTAAAAAGAGCTATTTACACATTATGTGTTCCTTTGGACTCAGTGAGTTAACTCTGAGTCCCAGGGGGTTTAGCATCAGAGGCCCAAGAGGTAGTCAAGAAAGATGCAAAATCGGCGCATCTGCGTTTATTGGGCCTACAGGTAGGAACCTATGAACGTATAATGTGTTCCTTGGGACTCAAAGAGTTAAGGATGAACACAGTAGAGAGAAAAAAGCATTGTGGGTACAATAATTTACAACTGCTTACATTGTGCACCAGTAAGTGTGGCTATGCAACTGTAGACAAAACATGAGAATGGACCTTCCATTTTGTGTGGCATTAGCGATAACACATGTTCATACCTTCTGTTTTGTGTACTGCCTATCATTTCTTTATATTCATCCATGTCATCAAGGTCCAAACTTAAATATGTTTTTCTTCAGCCCCCCCCCCCCCTTTTCCCCGTGGTTTTAGTTTGTTGTTTTTCCTCCCAAAATTGTATTGTTGTCATGAGGTCACTTTAGAATATGCAGTGTCTTTTTGAGTATATTGTAATGTGGATGCGACCATACGCAGTACATTTCTTATGATCCGTTGTTCAATTGTCAGGTGTGTTTTTTTTCCCCCTTAGCCAGAAAAACAAAAGGTGCCGGTACTCACCAGAAAAGTGTATTAAAGTAGCGCTGAAAAAATGCATGGGAAAATGTGTGGATACTGCGTACCGTTGCGTATCGCCAGCAAATTTAGCCCGATGCTGTTTTGAATGATGACACAATTATTTCAACAATCGAATTGACATTTAGACATAAATTAATTTATAATTCTTGTTTATCTCACTGTTGACACTGTTGTTAATCTGAGAAATTAACTAACTTGAAAAAAAAAATTGCATCATCATTAAAGGCATTTATATAACAATATTTCTTGTCAGCAGAGTTCATCCTTTCTCTAATTATAACACTTATAATTTATACCTTTGTCACACAGATATTGTACCGCTGAGACTTTGCAGACACCAAAAATCAAAGCAATTGAAATGAGACGGCAGACACAACAGCTCACAAACAACAAACGATCCACCCGGTTCACGTGATTTCAGCCAACTATAAGGTGTGTCACGTGACTTTAGAGTACCTGATATCTCCCTGCGTTATAACAGATTGGCTCATGCTCGGCTGGTAATATTCTGTGATATTGTGAAGTCTTAGGTCGTCAGCCACTCCTTCCATAGCTGTGTTAATTGTGTGGTGTAGGGTTATTTAAAAGCGTGTTTTTATCATTTGATTACAGCCACACACACAAAACATTAAACTCTGCATCGTATCTCCTTAAGTGAATAAAATTAGTTATATCCTTCCCGCTTTTCCTCCATGCCATTATAAAAAACCTCATATGCTCGCAGACGGGCCTGCTAAGCGGGTCGGGACACTATAAACCTTTTCCCCGGGTAGTTGGAACCCGTTAGCTTTGGACAGCAGTCCATCTAGGAGACGGCAAACACAAAATATAAACCCCCAAGTTTAAGGTGGGCCAACGTGCTGAGGGACTGGATGGCCACGGGTGAGCTGGTCGTGAACGTTGGGCGTCTGGCGGTGCGTGCGGGGCGGCACCAGGCGTATGGACACCTACGGGACATATATTGCCCTTCCCTAGCGGGCAGGCAATACTAAGTTGACCGGTCATTTCCTGCAGTACTCTATTTTTTCCGCATATGGATTAAAAATTATACATAGGAATCGTCGCCGGAGTTACAGGGCACGTGCTCTGCGCTTGACACATTTTTCAGCAGTTCGTGAAGAGGGAGTGAGGAGGAGACAACGAGGGAATGGAGAAAGAAGAAGGCATAGAAATAGGAGGGCAGGTGCTAGGAGAACAAGACGAAAAGCGGAGAGATTGAACCTTAATCATGTAAGAGTAGGATACTGGAACTGTCGGAGTGCTAGGCAGAGAGGTCCTGTACTGGAGAGGTTGATTTTTTATTTTGATGTCATCATGCTCCAGGAGCTTAATACAAACAAATATCATTGCCCGGGGTACGTCAGTTATATAAACCCTGTTGTACAGGAGAGACATGGACAAGGTCTGGTGGTGAAGGAGGGAGTGAAGCATGTGGTGCTTGACTTGAGCCAGTGGAACCACAGTGGAAGAGAGGTTCAAGGGATACAGGTGGAGATTAGTGGCTTAAGTTGGAACCTCATAAATATATATGCCACGGTAGACTGTTTTGTCAGATGTGAACAATGGGGCTAGCTCAAGGAATTGGAGGAGTTACCAGGTGATAGGTTACTCATATGTGGGGATTTCAACGTGAGGAACAGAGAATGGGACAGCCGTGGAGAAAACCGACAGGGAATTGATCTTGCAGAGGCCATGGTTAACCACGTCTGCCTTGTCATGTATCAATTCACTACCTAGTGGTGCGGATCCAGTCAATCTGTCTGTCTGTTTATTACCCACCACGCCGGCATAGCCTGGAGAAAAGATCCAAAGTATGCTCACCACTCGTGACATTTCCAGTGAAGCTTGCCACTCGAAGCATCTCTGTCTTCACCTTTTCCAGCATGCTTTCGGAGTCTGTTACAATTACGACATGTGTATGCGCCACCTCCATGTCCCATGTTAGAAGTTGTGGTATCATATGCTAGGCTGTCTTGCACTAAAGATTTCCTATTGGCTTTCGCTACGAACACCCAGGCACTTCTCTTTCCTCTCAACACCGAACCATCTGTATAGACAATCAGATCACCTGGGCGGAAATTTCACGAATCAACTGCTGGACTTAAACCTCCGTAGCACCCGCCGGCCAATCTCTGCACACCCGGCCCAATGTTATCATAACCTTACACAGGTCAGACTTTTCCTCTGATACTCTGACCCACTCCTCTCCTCGCCCAAAGTTCTCCAGCATGCATACTTGTCTTATTGTGTTTTCTGCTTGAGCCATCCACGATTTTCCCCTTTTCAGCCTCTGACCCTTGCCTGCAACCAAAGCTTCATACATAGGGTGTTCCCTGTCTGCAGCTACTCTGAGGTATGACATAGCCTGCTGCACCTATAGCCTATCTATAGTCGGCAATGCAAGGATGTATCGCATGCACACAATCGGGGTGTCTCTTGTACACCTCAGGATCAGCCGCATAGCTCCATTTTGTATACGCTTCAGTTTCTCCAGCTGACTCTTCGAGACAGTGAGTAACTCCGATCCATAATCAATCACTGAGATGAATAAGTGCTGGTAAAGTGTGAACAGCATTCTCTGCTCCAAGCCAATCGCTGCCATGATCTTTAGTGCATTTAGACATTTTTAAACCCTTGTCACAACTCCCTCTATGTGATCCCTCTGTCAAAGGTGATTCCCAGGTACTGCAGTCTGCTGCCTCTTTTGATGTCCGTGCCATTTATTTTGAGCTCTAACAATCCTGTAGTCCAAAGAACACCACAGGACGGTTGCCTTTTCTGGGTTGATTACAGTACTCAAATCTGTACAGTCGATCATCTTATCTACTGTTGCCTGTAACCCTTCAGCTATTTAATTCCGATCTCTCCCCTTCATATATACAAGAACATCATCTGCAAATGTCAGTATTCTGCCAACTCCAGGTGTTTTAAGGCAGGCAATCTTGCTGGTAAAAACATTGAATAGTACAGGTGAAATTGCAGATCCCTGTGGTAGTCCTGGAGCTATAATACATGGTTCACCACGACTCATTTCACACTTGTCAGAAACTCCAGTGAACAGATTCCTGACATAGTAGACATTTTAGTAAAAACTTTGGATTGATGAGATCACAGATATCATCATATACAGACGTTAACTGAATGGCTCGATCACCCAGCCAAGCGGAAATGCATGGGTGTTCCCTGTGAGTGCAGAGGGAAACAGTATCATGGAGATGAGTATTGCCTTTGCTGTTACAGCAGGTAGCCTCACAATAGAGACAGTAACTGCAGCAAGGACATTGGCATGAGTGGATGGATACTCAAGGATTCACACATTCGTGCATACTAAGTGATACAATGAACGAGTTTAATAAAATCGAGGCCGGCTTCATAAGACAAGAATCAATCAGCTTATTAAATGCACTACGAATAACTTGCCTAGTATTTATCTTTGTGCCGATTCATACAGTGTTCGTTTCAATGAGCATGCAGATTATCTGGCGGAAACGTCCTTTGATACAGTAAGTCCGGCTCTGGGCAGGAGTGGTATCACGCGAGATGCCTATCACGAATAAAATCACAACAAACAGGGCTTAGTATCCTTGTTCGTGTTGGTGAATATGGGAGTGCAACCTTGAGCAGCCAGACAGGCATACTTTGCTTAGAGCATAATACGCCTATTTAATCAACACAGAATTCGTTTTATTGTCGTGGAGCTGTTGAGGAGGAGTATGGAGGATTTATAGATTTGTCGAAAGTGCTGTGACGATAGTCTTTACCAATCACTAATCCAGTGCTCAGTATATCCCCCAGCTTGAGGTGACTTACAACACCAGTTCTGGGTTTGTTTACAATTCTACAATGGAGCTTTGTTTATTTCGTTTGCCAGGATCCACCCTATTTGACTCTCCATTACTGCAGTCTGGTCAAGGTTAAATTTGCATACATCTGTGAGTTTCAATGCGAAAAGCAGAGCATGGGGAAACGTTTCTAATACACAGGGAGAGGAGCTTGAGACTGCACTAGAAACTATTGACCTGGTTTACATTACAGTGGATGTGTCACCAGGACAGCAAGTCACCTAGGCGATGAAGCCAGTATTATTGACCTGGCTCTGGTTTCACCTTCACTCACTTCAGTGTGTCGACTGAGTGTCCTAGGGTGCCATGGCAGCGATCACAACCTCTGCAGCATATTGGTGGAGAAAAGCAGATGTAGAAAGCAGACGCCAAAGGTCAGAGCGCTCAGTTATGACATTAAAGGCAGGATGAGGTGTGTAAAATAAGGCAAGACAAGCGTATGAGTAGAGTAGAACATTTGACACCACCAGATCATCACACAAGCGATAAACACACGATGACACTAAGTGCCACCATGTGGATGAGGATCACCCGTAAAGAGGGGCCGGAAACTGCATTCAGCCATCAGGCTATATTTATGGCCAAGCTATATTGCGGTCCCTGGCAAGAGCCAGGGTGAGGCTTCAAAAATGACGAAAAATTGCACCTAACAAGGGGATGACTAGATATATATGACAAGCGTATGAATCAACACGGAAAGCAAAAAGATGGGAGCTTTGGTGGAATTGTGAGGTGAAAAAAGCGTGGTAGGATAATCGTTGTGCTGTAAAGAAATGGCCAAAAAAAAAAAAAAGCTGCCTAACTTAATAATATCCTGCATCTGAAAATAGACATGGGCATAGAACAAAAAAAAATAGGTGGTTGCTTCAAAAAGCTGGTTAAGATGGTTAAAGGTAAGAAGTGGGCAGAGCATTGTCACAGAATAAGCAAAGATAAGTCACTGAAATTGTTTTGGCGGCTACATAAAAGTATGAACTGCTGTCAACAAAAGAGAGTATTCCTGACCTTTATAGTGCTGGCCTCACCTGGCAGAGGAACGACGAAAATAAGGTCAAGACCCTATTAAAACAGTATATACAACAGAGTAGCCAAAAAGATATAGCAACATTGCCAAGATGGCTACCTCAGATAGGTGTAAGTCGCTGAAAATTACCAATGAAGACATAGGGACAGTTGATGAGATCAAGGCTGTGCTACGACGAACAAAAAACAGTGCACCAGGTCCAGGCGGTGGTATAATGACATTGGAAGGTGTACTGAAGAAGAGCTGAAAGAACTAGCAGTTTTGTACAGTAACAGAATAGTTAATGCTAGTATGAATGGGGAGTGGCTACACAGCTATCTGATACCGCTGCCAAAGCCTGGCAAAGACCATACAAACATTCAGAGGAATCGGATAATCACAGTGTAGAATACTATGGGTGAGCTGTTGGAGAAGATAATTGCCAGAAATATATCGTGCCCTACTGAGAGACAATGTATTCATTCATGTACTCTTGGAGGGTACAGAGAAACCTGAACCAGTGCAACAGTTTTTGCCAATGACGTGTATGAAGGTTTCTATTCAGGCAATTAAACGTCTGCTGAGGCTTTTGACATTGAGGATGCGTACAACAGAGTACCGCTCGACTTTTTAATGTTTTAACTTCTTGAACTGAAAGTAAGTCCATTCCTTCTCAGCTTGATCTATGCAGTCCTCTTCCAACGAGTAGCAGTCTTTAGATGTGGCAGTTGATTATCCGAACCTACAACTATACATCCCGGCCTGCCACATTGATCCCCCTTATCTCCCGTGCTGTTCAACGTTTACAGGGGGAGAATAACAACTGAGCACATCACAGGACATGAGAAGGACGCTCTCGTATGCTGACGATGTGTTAGTGTATCGGCAGGGTAAAGACAGAGAGCAGGTTGCTGGAGAACAACAGTCAGAACAACCGCATAAGCAATTCGTGTGGTAAAGCTAGTGCATTGGTTAATCCACGGCCAGCTCCAGTATTAGAGAAGGCAGTGGTTAATCCAACGAAGGCAGTAGTGACGTGGTTCTCTTTGGATAACATATTGTCAACACCCAAACGCCAGCTGTAAGTCTATGCTCAAAGATTATGGGGGGGAAACACAGGCAATGGAGTACCTGGGGATACGATTTGATCGAAGCCTTGCTTAAACTGAACACATAGATTTAAAAAAAAAGCCAAGCGGTGTTTGGCTGCAATGAGAATGATGGCTGCAGCAAAGTTTGAGCAGCGTCATTTGTCTTTTATATCAGGGTCTGGTTCCTTCTGTCCTTGAGTTTGCGATGGCGATCCTAACTCTCAGCCATAAGCAGATTGAGAGGATAGAAAGGATAAAAAATGAGGCTATGCGCATTATACTTGGATGTACAAGAGATACAGCATGCAGGGCGATGCGCTACCTTCTCGATTTTCCAACCATGGAGGACATAATTCAAATGACTACTGCAGAGTAAATGCAGACACACGTCACCAGCTACATGGTGAAATTAAGAAGAAAGGGGGCAGCAGGCTAAAATAAAAATTAAAATCGTGGATGGGTCACGCCGCAGACATTATTTAGCAGGTGTGTTCACTTGAGGACATAGAGCCTGGCGAGATGCAGACAAAAAAGTCAAGCCGCTGTTGATACAGAAGAGCAGGGTTTGATTTTCGAGAACTCTCTACAGGGGGATGCTGTCGTATACGCAGATGGGTCTGTAATTTGCCATGTGAGAAGCGCTTGGGCTTTTACGGCTCAGGTTGGAGTTGGAATTGTGAAGCAAGATTCTGGCCCTGTTGCCTTGACCACAAGTAGTCTGACTATGGAGGTCATGGCAGTCACCAAAGCAATAACATGGCTGTAGACACCGACCTTTCACCGCGCATGCCTTCTCAGTGACTCCATGAGTATGCTCAGGAAGATAAAGGAGGGCTGGGTCCGAAGAAAGTGGCTGGAGTCTCTAAAGCGATCGAGTTTGACACATATCAGTTTCATATTTGTGTCAGGGCACGCAAGTGTGCAAGGAAATTAGCAAGCTGTCGGCTTGCGGGTAAAGATACTGTGGAGGGAATACGAGCAATGTAACCATACTGATATTCTTAATGCTCTACGAGAAGTAAGGTGTTTGCGAGAACTAAATGATGGTTGTGAATATGTATACATGACCAGACTGCAAGAACAAAATGTTAAGAGGATGTGACCAGACAAGAGTGCTATGCAGGAAGCCTAAGAAGAAGAATAAATATAAACAGCACTGGTGTCGTGAGCCGCTACACGCTGCGGTTTTTACTAAGGAGGGGATCCGAGCACTTATGGACTGCCTACCGAATGTCCAGGACACACAGCCATATGTTAAAACTGGATGTATGTAGCAAGAAAGAATTCTTTTTCTAACCTTTAATGGCAAAGATATATTGCATAAGATGTTCTTCATTTTATAAAATGTAGTTTTTGCCTATCCTTTTCTGTTTCTTATCTCAGTAATGCATCTTCCATCTGATGTTATCCATGTGCCCAGATACTTACATTTCTATACATGTCCCAAAATAACACCATTGACTTTTATTACACATTTAGGAATCATTCTTTTCTTTGATACCGGAATTGCTTTTGTCTTTCCATTATTCAAACGGAGGTCCATTCTTCCACTTTCTAACACCACAATGTCTATGATTTCCTGTCTTGTAGCTTTAAACAAGGCCCGACAATTAGGTAACGAGACTGATTTTATTATGGCCATGACAAAAATGACGTATATGAAGCAAATTATGGAATCCAAAGAGGCAACACTTATCTATAATCTGGCAACTTTTCATCGCCGCTCGATAAACAGACCACAAGCAAGCAACAATTTTGTTGACCTAGTCAGAAGTGCAGTGTTACGTTATCAGCACGGAGCAAATCGCTAACATTAAATTCTTTTTAAAACTCAGAAAAAGGGCCATTAAAACAGCTCAATTGATGCAACAAGTTTATGGGGATAATTATTTATCTCGTGCACAAATTTTCAGGTGGTATTCAAAATTAAAAAATGGCGTGAAAATTATAACTAATGCACCTAGATCTGGATGCCACATTTCTGTTCGTAATGATGAACTCATTGCAAGAGTCAAAGAATGGATACAAGAAGATCATTGTTTTACTGTGGAGGTGATGGCAGATGAATCTGGTGTTAATAGAGAGACCATTCATAACATTTTAGTGCAAGGTTTTGGCAAGAAAAAAGTTGCTTGCTGGTTTGTACCACATTTGTTGTCTGATGACCAAAAACATCAGTGGGTTGAGACCCCTCTGGACGTCATCACAACAAGAATTTCTGCCCCCCCCCCCTTTCCAAAAAAGTGTGTGTTTTCAGCCTTCCAGTCGGCTCTGTGGCTAAGTCGATGCCAACGCTTCGTAATGAAATGATGCCGGGTTCGATCCCAGCTGCGTGCCATGAGCCTTGCGTTGGTTTCGACAGCGGTATCAAGAAAGCCGACTATTCAGAAGCAATGACAAACTACTGGACGTAAATTTGCCTAGAAAAACCACACAACAGCCAGGTGCTGTTGGGGTTGGTTCTGCAACGTCCTGTAAAGGATACGCAACTAACCTTCTCAGCCGTTCACCCTAATCCCCAGATTTGTCTCCCTGTGATTATTTTCCATTTCCAAAATTAAAGTTACGATTAAAAGGACGCTTCTTTGACAATATTGTTTTAATAAGGAGTAGAAAATTATAGGGAAGAGAAAAAGTTGGTAAGAAACAACAATTAGTTTATGTTAGCTTTACAAAATCGATCACAATAAACAAACAAAGGACGTTGCGGCGATTAGCCTTCATCAGCACATAAAGGACAACACAGTACACATACACAAATAGGCTCTAACTATGAAGTGACTACATAGGACTCTAATGTATAGAATACATGATACTCATCTCGATGACATCCAAGAGGCCGTAACATCTACTTTACGGGCCATAGCAACAGAAGGACTACACTGGTTGTGTTTGTTAGATCGTGCTACTTACTGTATCAATGCTCAGGGGGTCTACTTTGCATCAGATACAGGTTATATCTTCAGTTGTGGATTATTTTAATTTTTATGGAATTAATCTCATTACTTAATTGTCGGACCTTGTTCGTTATATTAGTCAGTTCCCATTATACGATAACCCGATGTGACAAACATGCATACACACACACACACATATGTGTGTGTGTGAGCAGGCGCGTGTGTACAATCATTTTCACTTTAAACTGGACACTTCAAACCATCTAGGACGTTTTAAAAATCAAACTGGACGATTTTTAAGCCACCGAGGACGTTTTTCAAGTCAAAGTGGACGATTTTAAAACCACTCAGGACATTTTTCCGAATCGAAAAGTGTCCAGTTTAAAGTGAAAAATGGTATATATATATATATATATATATATATATATATATATATATATATATATATGTATATATGCGTGTTTTGCACTGTGTTGTTCTTGTCCGCGCGTCGGTGTAAATTGTACTCAGCTTAAAATATAAGAATGGGCGATTTGATTTGGAGGAAAGGAGCATTAATCCCAGAGACGGCGCAAACACCAGAATTTTAGCCACGAAAGTCGCGCAAATAAACAAGACCACAAATATAGCCAGAGACTTTTGGCAGCTTTGGCTAGCAAGAAGCAGCTTGAACGTGATTGAGTTTTTGATTTTTTTCTTGAAATGAATTGGAATTGGAAGATAATTGTTTCAGTTACCTCTTCTGTAATTTGCATTTGTCCTTTATTTATCAAAAACTATGTGTAATTGTAAATGTGGCAAGCGAAATGAATCAGGTACAATGTGAAACGATAAAATATAAGTTATATTTATAACAGCTTTCTTTAATTATTTTGTACATATTTTAGTTTAGTAAGGTAGGAACGTTATAAAGCAAAAAAAAAAAAAAAAATGAACTCTTTATATTCTAAATATACATTTATCGAGATAAGAACAGTGGATTTTTAACTACATAGAACTGGTAGTTTAGTTCACAAGTTCAAGGCTAAAGTTCACAGTGCAAAGGAAACGGGATAAACAAAGTAAGAAGAGTAGAAGGGATTTGCATTTGAAGATTTCATTAACCCTTTGAAAACGGAGCCTTTTTAGAGTTTCGGAGCCAAGAAGACGGAGCCTTCAAGAGGGGATTATCATAGTTTATACTCACAAAATTATAAAAAAAATTGTTTAATTAAATTCATATACACAACTAGATATATTAGGGCTATCCTCTGAAAAAGGGTCCCAAATTTAAATTATCGAAGCCGAAAATATAACCTAACTGGGCCTCAATCACATGTAAATTGCGTACTTCCAGCGACTACCGCCCACTGCCAAAAGTATCTGGAGCTAAACTAGATGGCTGGGGCTCACGAGCAAATAAAATGAAGGAAGCTGCAGGAGATGCGGTAGCTGCTGCTCGTGAATCCCAGCCATCTAGTTTATCCATGCCGCATGTAGTGGTGCAGGAGATATTCTCTGCGGTGGCGGTAGTTGTCGGAAGTCCACAATTTAAGTAGCCGGAAGTCCGCAATTTACATGTGGCTGATGCCCTATTAGGGTATATTTTCGGCCCCGATAATTTGGGTCCATTATTCGGAGGATAGCCTATATTCGTATAGGAAATTGAATTAACTAACAGAATATTTATGAATCAAACTGAAATCTCAACATTTATTCAAATTTACTATTCTGATTTGCATAATTTATGTAAGCAATTTTAACAAAACTTGGATACAAACATAACTAAGCTGAAAACAATGGGTGCATTTTTTTTAATGAATGAAAGCTTAAATAAGTCCTAACACCTGTATTTTGAGAAGTATGGCCCTTCAGAC
>CAJHNH020005269.1:0-23712 GCA_905116865.2 Candidula unifasciata
GCTCGAGCTCGCTCGCTCGCTCGCTCGTCTCGCTCGCATCGCTCCGCTCGCTCGCTCGCTCGGCTCGCCTCGCTCGCTCGACTCGCTCGCTCGCTCGCCTCGCTACGCTCGCTCTCTCCGCTCGCTCGCTCGCTGGATCGCTCGCTCCTGTCGCTTTTCGCTCGCATACGCCCTTCAATGATCCATCCGCCTGACATTGCGATCGCGCAGCCCCCCCGCACGCACCCGCCAACACACTCACTTCCCATTCGACGCCCGCACAGACAGACATAGCAGTTCCGCCACCCCGACTTCAACCCCACCCCTAGACCCCCCCTTCCTACCGACAGCTCCCCTACCCAGGCAGGCCGGCATCGCAGGCTAGTCGCAGGCTTCGCTCGCTCGCTCGGCCGCTCGCATCGAGGCTCCGCAACAGACATACGATGGCTCGATGGACAGACTGACTGGCTGACTCACGACGCTCGCATCGCTCGCTCGCTCGACCGCTCATTCTCTCCGCTCGCAGACACGCTCGCTCGCTCGCTAGCTCGCTCGCTCGCTCGCTCGCTCGCTCGCCACTCGCTCGCTAGCTCGCTACGCTCGTCCGCTCGCTCGCTCGATCGCTCGCTCGCTCGCTCGCTCGCTCGCATCGCTCGCTCTCGCTCGCTCGCCTCGCTCGCTCGCTCGCTCGCTCGCTCGCTCGCTCGCTCTCTCGCTCGCTCGCTCGCTCGCTCGCTCGCTCGCTCGCTCGCTCGCTCGATCGCTCGCTCGCTCGCTCGACTCGCTACGGCTCGCTCGCTCGCTCGCTCGGCCGGACCGCTCGGTACGTGTGCGTAGGCTCGCTCGCTGCTCGGCGGAGCGGACGGCATAGCGACGCTCGGCTCGTTCGCTGCCGATAGCTCGCTCCGATCTCTGCTCGCATCGATCAGACCCTCGATCGACAGATCGACAGACAGAACAGCTAGATAGACAGACAGATAGATAGATCAGATCGATCGATAGACAGCTTGATCGCTCGCTCGACATCCGAGAGCTCGCTCTAGCTAGCTAGACTCGATAGATCGCATAGCATCGCATCGCTCGCTCGATAGCTCGCTACAGCTAGCTAGCCTCGATAGACTCGATAGATCGCTCGCTCGCATCCTCGCTCGACTCGCTCGCTCGCTCGCTCGATAGCTCGATAGCTAGCTCGATAGATAGATAGTCGATACAGCTAGAGAGATAGATCGATGACTCGCTACGATCGCTCAGATAGATAGATAGCTCGACAGATCGATCGCTCGCTAGACAGATAGATAGATACATAGATAGATAGACAGATAGACAGATAGATAGTATAGACAGCTAGACAGATAGATAGATAGATAGATAGATCGATCGATAGATAGATAGATAGATAGATAGATAGATAGATAGATAGATAGATAGATAGATAGATAGATAGATAGATAGATAGATAGATAGATAGACGATAGATAGATAGATAGACAGATAGATCGATAGATAGATAAGATAGATAGATAGATAGATAGATAGATAGATAGATAGATAGATAGATGATAGATAGATAGATAGACAGATAGATAGATAGATAGATAGATAAGATAGATAGATAGATAGATAGATAGATAGATAGATAGATAGATAGATAGATAGATAGATAGATAGATAGATAGATAATAGATAGATAGATAGATAGATAGATAGATAGATAGATAGATAGATAGTACGATAGATAGATAGATAGATAGATAGATAGATAGATAGATAGATGATAGATAGATAGATAGATAGATAGATAGATAGATAGATAGAGATAGATAGATAGATAGATAGATAGATAGATAGATAGATAGATAGATAGATAGATAGATAGATAGATAGATAGATAGATAGATAGATAGATAGATAGATAGATAGATAGATAGATAGATAGATAGATAGATAGATAGATAGATAGATAGATAGATAGATAGATAGATAGATAGATAGATACGTGCAAGGTCACGGGTAGTGAGCATACTTTTCTCCAGGCTATGTGAGTGTGTTGGAAAATGAACATGCAGACAGATTGGCTGGATCTGCACAGCTGGGTGGTGAATTGATTCATGACAAGGCAGATGTGGTCAGAGCCCTTTCGGAACAAGTAACGAAGTCAAGAAGAGAAACTATAATGTTATGGGCCAGAGAGAATGATGCAAATGGGTGTAACCAGAGGGTTCGGCCGGCACACTACGCTTAGATGAAAGGCAAAAACGGACATACAGCCAGACTACGATCGGCACCATTCGTACTGGAACTATGCGCTGGCTGCTGAAGATGGGACGGAGCGTTTGTGTCCCGAGTGCTGTGATGTCAGTTCTTGACTCAACTCAAAGCATAATTACAGCCAGTCTTCTCCCCAGTGCAGTTGTCCGCCCAAAATTGTTGGCACAGTGTGGCATGTTATATGTGGCTACGCGACGGCCGTCAACTCAAAAAAAAAAATTTTCAAGTAAATAAACCCTTTTCTACGCCTGTAGTCGTATAGGGCATATAGGGCTAGACCTATACTTGTAAAGACCAATACGCCGTCCATTAGTCTGTCAGAAAAGAAACAACAGTACCGACCACTGTGGCACCGTAGCTCTTTAATTTAAATTAAATTAGTTGCGTATCATTAACAGGACGTTGCAGAGCCAACCCCAGCACTTTCTGGCTCTTGTGGTTTTTCTAGGCAAATTTGCATCCAGTAGTTTGCCATTGCTCCCATAACGGTCGGCTCTCGCTACCACAGTTGAAACCATCGCAAGACAACCCGTCCGCAGCAGGGTTCGAACGTGGCACCCCGACATTACGAAGCGCGTTCGCAACGCCTAAGGCACAGATGCGGACAGCTCAGTAATAACAGTCTAAATTTAAAACAAAGCTTACTGGAGAAGTATATTCCTACAAAGAAATAATATACCCAGTGGTAGGTGTATGATGTTCTATTTCATTAGAAGGGGCGTAATGTTGAATAGTTCTAAAACTTGGAGAGGTTATTGACGGTCCTGTCGATCCTCCCATATCAGAGGTCGTTGTTAAGGGTAATGATTTCGTGCAGTGTTTCTCAAACTTGTCTGTGTCGCGGCGCTTTTTTTTTTTCAATTACAATATTTCTATGGCGCCATAACCTAAGTAAATAGCATGAAAATTCGTATGTAAGAGATTAAAAAAAAAAAAAAAAAACTCGTGAATCTTCGAATATTTCGCTGCACCCCGGTGAAGAGGTCGCGGTTCCCTGGAGCTCCGCAGAGAACAGTTTCGGAATCACTGTCTTAGTCCAAGACTATTGAGCAGTCATGAGAAAACAATCGCAGACGACTTGCATTCCCCAGATAGTACTGATGACTCAGAGATATATCATGATACACCAACAACATTCTTTTCTATGAATCAGCCTTCATTCCTTTACCTTTACCATTGCATCACACATAAATAGTATAGATAAGACAAACAGTCAATATTTGCTTTAGCTCTAAGTAGCAATGACGCATGGCTTGGACAAACTCGTTGCGCCATCCAAAATCCTTGTTCCTCGCTGAAGCTGTTATGTCCGATCAGAGGGAACTCACCCTTGCTTGCCAAACATCAGATCAAGGCTTCTTGTTCCGGTAAAGACTCACCCTTGCTTGCCAGACATCAGATCAAGGATTCTTGTTCCGGTGAAGACTCATCCTTGCTTGCCAAACATCAGTTAAAGGCTTCTTGTTCCGGTGAAGGCTCATTCTTGCTTGCCAAACATCAGTTAAAGGCTTCTTGTTCCGGTGAAGACTCATCCTTGCTTGCCAAACATCAGTTAAAGGCTTCTTGTTCCGGTGAAGGCTCATCCTTGCTTGCCAAACATCAGATCAAGGCTTCTTGTTCCGGTAAAGACTGATCCTTGCTTGCCAATCATTAGATCAAGGCTTCTTGTTCCGGTGAAACTCATCCTTGCTTGCCAAACATCAGATCAAGGCTTCTTGTTCCGGTGAAGACTCATCCTTGTGTCACTGAGCGTTGGCTGAAAGCTTCTCGTCCGTTCCTTGGCGTATTGGGCGATAGAAACCAGTCAATCTTTTGACGTTACATGGATGCTTTCAATATCTCCTCCTCACCTGCCTCTGTGTTAAATAGCGTCTTGTGTACAACTAACACTACTCTTTACTCAGACCGTGCCTGGTCAAAGACGATGGTCTCACAGTTGTCCTCTGTCGCACTAGACATGTTTATGAAAATACTGGTACAACACAATTGTCACTTGCACATGATCAGATATCATATCCTAATACTCTCATCTGCACTAGCGGAAAACTTAACAGCACTTGAACTATCGTAATGGGGTTAAAATGAGAAACATCACCGAAGCCGAATCATTAGGGAATAATTTTGAACACGTATTACAACTGAAATATTGAAATGAAATCGAAAAACTACAGGCTCTTTGAAAACTGAAGAAATATCGACAAATCGTAAAAGAACTCAGTCGGAGAGAACAGGCACTGAAGACCCCAGTCGAAAAACTCAAGAAATGAAGACCTGTGTCGAATCATTTATAAACTGAGAGAAGTCTGGTGTCCCAGCTCCGGATGAGGTACCAATGTCAGGAGACGGTGTATTATGTCCTAATTCATAAGGAGGGGAGCTAATGTTGAATAGTTGTCAGAGGTCATTGCAAGGGGTAATGTCTAGGTCCATAATTACTGAGTAGTCAAGGTACTACAATTGAAGACAACATAATGTATTATGTCCTGTTTTATATAAACACGTTGTAAATTACCCCCGTGTGGGTTCAGGGGCCCCATTATAGGGAAAACAAGAATAGACCCACTGCCTACCCAAAAGCATGTCGTAAGAGTCGACTAATTGGGAGCTTCCTTCGAAGTCGGAGTGCATCTGCGTGAGAGGCAAGGAACCAGCAGTCTGCATACAAATGAGTCAGATCTGTAAAACGGAAGCACACGCAACACTCAGGTTTTGGAACAAGTCCAGCAGTGGATAAACAACCAGAACTTTCCACCAGAGTTTACAGCTGGTGAACGAGAAGACGTTGTAAATTGTGATGTTGATCAGGAAAATCACAGAACAAAATCAAATCTTCAAGCTGCAAATCGAGTAGCGAGTCACCTAGGGGAAAAAAAACATCGAGTCGCTAGTCGCACTCAAGTCCAAACAGGAACATGTGTACAGTGCCAGATTTTGATATAATATAAGCTGAATAGACTATACCTTGGGGCCTCACAATCTACAGGGCCTCAAAAAAATTCAAATTTTTGTTTTGACAAATGCATTTTTCGTTTAATTTAATTCAAATTCTCTCCCCCCCCCCCCTTCCCAACACCCCACCACAACCCCCCCCCCCACC
The DNA here is from genome assembly GCA_905116865.2 of Candidula unifasciata. NCBI lineage: Eukaryota > Metazoa > Mollusca > Gastropoda > Stylommatophora > Geomitridae > Candidula > Candidula unifasciata. Next base: position 5,345 of record CAJHNH020005269.1, read on the forward strand.
CCGCCCCAGCCCTCTTCCCCCACCTCTCACGCACACATAAATGAACTAATTCTAAATTAAATTCTGTATTTTGCACACACATTATTTGTTTGTTTTAATAATTAAAAACATCAAATGATAGTATATATTAATGTTCTCTATATTTAAAAGATGATTGCTAAGAAGAACAACCCAGATGTTTTGAAAGAGGCAAATGCTAGAAGACAACTTATCACAGACATCAGAAATTATAGCTTACTTATCGGCCTTTTTGGGGTGAAATTTTTGAAGCTCTACTCTGGCTTTGTCAGGGTCCGCAATATAACCTGGCCATAAATATGGCCTGAAGGCTGAAAGCGGTTTCTGGGACCCTCCACGGTGATCCTCATCCACATGGTGGCACATTGTGTCATCGGGTGTTTATCGCTTGTGTGATGTCCTGGTGGGGTAGAAAGTCAGTCAGTCAGTCAGTCGACATCAGAAAGATACGGTCATCGATATTTTGTGTGTGTGTGGGTCATGTTATGAAAAGAGGGTAACTGAAACGTGTTGTGACCACAGGAAAGATCGGTGGAAAAAAAGACAGAGGAAGACAAGGAGAGAAGATTCTTGACAACCTTTTAGTCATGGATGGGTGTCAGCACAGGAAATCTTCTTTTTCTTCTTCTTCGCGTTCACCAGCTGTACACTCTGGCGGAAAGTCCTGGTTGCTCGTCCACTACTGAACTGCAGTCCTGCTCCAGAACCTGAATGTTGCGTGTGCATCAGTTTTACAGATCTCATTCTCTTTAATACAGATTGTTGGTTCCTTGCCTCTCCGGCAGATGCAATCCGACTTCAAAGGAAGCTCCCCAATTAGTCGACTCATACGACATGCTTTTGGGGAGGCAGTGGGTCTATTCTTGTTTTCCCCACAAAGGGGCCCCGGAACCCACACGGGGGGGGGGGGGCCACAAAAAATGATACAATCAGCCACGGCTCGCCGATTGTGAAGAGTAATGATTGCCTACGCCAGTCGGCAAAGCATTTGATGGTTATGATGATGATGATGATGTTTTTCAAATTTTCTGAACTTAGCAGGAGACGGTATTGGCCACGCAGCTTGATGCAACTTTCAGCTTTTCAAGTGCAAAAACAAACCTCTGTTCTCAGTGGCTTTCATCATTACTATTTTGTTGTGCCGCTATGCGTCACACAGGGCTGGCAGTCGAATCCTTCATCCTCTCTATCCGGTGCAACCCCCCCCCCCCCCCCCCCTTGTATCCAGAAACCAACTGAACTGAACTGAATTTCTACCCCACCAGGACATCACACAAGCGATAAACACCCGATGACACAAAGTGCCACCATGTGGATGAGGATCGCCGTGGAGAGGTCCCAGAAACCGCGTTCAGACAATTGGCCATATTGATGGCCTGACGATATTGCGACCCCTGGCAAAAGCCAGAGTGGGGCTTCGAATAACAAAAAATTACGTCCTAAGAAGGACGTAACGAATTAATAGTTTATCATCCAGAAACCAAGAGTTTTTAACCCTTTGGCTCGGTACTATTGATATCGCAACCCTCTGGTCTTGATTCCATGATAGATACTGTAAATCTGGGAGAAATGTGGCTTTTCTGCCTACCTCTGGGCTTGAACCCGGACCACAAGGATTTCTTCACCCAGTCGCCGCTCAGTCCGCTATAGGACCTTTAATGAGTGATAATGCAAAAAGGGGAAACAATCAAGTAAAATAAAAAAATAAAAGATAACGATGCCTTCCCTTGCACTAAAATCTCAGCTTTGTCCTGAAGCTAAAAACTGATATTAATGGTGACATCAAGAATTCAGAACACATTTGTAACAGAAAACTACCCTTGTAATAATCGTTTTACACCTTTGCTTGAAAAAAGAGCAATTTCGACAGTCTTTAAACGTGTCTAATTTACAAGTGGACGCAGGAAAGTGGAGGTTTTTGCCGACATGGCTTGAGGGAATAATTTTTAATGATTGAGGAAACACACTAACGACTTCTAAATGACAGATAAAAACTGACAAAATTCAAACATGACCTATAATTCAAATCTGACTTCTACAATGTTAGACACAGTTGCATTTGTTTTCTTATAATTCAGATGGTGAAATTACATTCTCTTGAATGTACATGAAAACAAAATGTTTTGAAATGTATTCTTTCGTTTTAAACAGGCGTAGACTGAATAACTTGCAGTATTCTACATATCTAGACGTAGCCTTACATTCTTCTTCTTCTTTTTCCGTTTGCTTGAAATAGATTATCTATATCTGCAGTGTATGAGCTTCACTGCCTTTCGTAATTCAGCAACAATCCGTAAAGTTTGACTTGCACCGGTGTTTCTCTTGGCCAAAAGTTTTGCCTTGATATGTTGTATTTGGACAGTCTGTGAGGACATGATCTGTTGTCTCAGGTGCCAGTCCACATGTGCACATGGCTGATTCACCGATTTTTTTTTTAGCCTTACATATTCTTGATAGTGTATCATAGACTCTGCCGTACACATCAACAGAAAACACACACTCCTTTTCCGGTGTATTTCTCAGAGTTAAAATTGTGCGTGCAGTTATCTTCTTTTTCGTCGCCTCTTTGGCTAAGTCGAGGCGAACGCTTCGTAATGCCGGGATGCCGGGCTCGATCCCAGCTGCGGGCCATGTGCCTTGCGTTGGTTTCGACAGTGGTGACAAGAAAGCCGATCGTCCAGAAGGCAATGACAAACTACTGGACGTACATTTGACTAGAAAAACCACACAACAGTCAATGGGGTTGGTTCTGCAAAGTCCTGTAAAGGATTCGCAACTAACCTATATCTTCTTTTTCATTTACCTCTTCTGGAAGGTTTGGAGGAATAAGATGTAAGAATGTCTTCTTCTTGGGAATCATTGTGTCGACAGCTTAACCTTCTACCGGTCACCCGGACCTATAGCAGATATTCATCTACAACGTTAGATAATAATTATAATTTTGATAATATTAATCATAATCATAATAATAATAATATAATAGCTCTTTATAGACTGCCTCCAAATGACACAAAGTACTAAAAAGATTAATTATTGTTAGTTGACAAACATGTAATAGTAGCGAAAATATTATTTGTAAAGAAGAAGCAAAGAAAACTTTAAGTTGACAACAACGAAACAAAAGACAATCTATGTAAAAGACAAAAACCATAAACTAATTAGATAAGTTAGGCGACGACAGTCGATAATTTATTTTCCCACTTTGTTGGTGAAATAAACTTATATTTTTCGTAAATCTGACATGAGCAAGAGAAATGCAATAAGAAAAAAAAATGAACTTTGTCTTAAAGAATCACAAACTGGGTACAAGGGCCAGTCTTATATTCCGAATTTGTGATCACTCACTTTTACACTATTGTTGTGCTTTATCTCTGAAGTATGTGTTCACAAAGCAATGTACACAATATATATAAAATGAATCTTTCGTAAAAGCACAAAAGTAAGGATGACAGTCAGATACATTCATATATACATAGTATATGCCATCACAAATTCACAGTCACACACACATATAAACACATACATATACATTCAATTTTAAACGCATTTATAAGTGACACACTCGTTCATACAAATATAAGCACACACTCTCTTGCACACACACACACACACACACATATATACATTCACAAACGTAAACATGCATGCATACACATATACAAAATCACGCATTCATACATGTCACTCTCATGCAAACATACACACAATCACTAGAATGGACATCAAATAAAAGTGTGATAGAAATTGTAATGACCAATTTAATCTGCCGACACTGTTGTTACAATGTCAAGAGTTTAGATTGTCAAGAGTTTAGAGTGTCAAGAGTTTAGATTGTCAAAAGTTTAGAGTGTCAAGAGTTTAGAGTGTCAAGAGTTTAGAGTGTCATGAGTTTAGAGTGTCAAGAGTTTAGAGTGTCAAGTGTTTAGAGTGTCAAGTGTTTAGAGTGTCAAGAGTTTAGAGTGTCAAGAGTTTAGAGTGTCAAGTGTTTAGAGTGTCAAGAGTTTAGAGTGTCAAGAGTTTAGAGTGTCAAGTGTTTAGAGTGGCAAGAGTTTATAGTGTCAAGAGTTTAGAGTGTCAAGTGTTTAGAGTGTCAAGAGTTTAGAGTGTCAAGTGTTTAGAGTGGCAAGAGTTTATAGTGTCAAGAGTTTAGAGTGTCAAGTGTTTAGAGTGTCAAGAGTTTATAGTGTCAAGAGTTTAGAGTGTCAAGAGTTTAGAGTGTCAAGAGTTTAGAGTGTCAAGAGTTTAGAGTGTCAAGAGTTTAGAGTGTCAAGAGTTTAGAGTGTCAAGTGTTTAGAGTGTCAAGTGTTTATAGTGTCAAGAGTTTAGAGTGTCAAGAGTCTTGAGCTACATCAATTCTTCGACGAATGAAGGTCAAGAATTGTGATGCGTGTTCGCCAGTCCAGAAATATAGGAGTGCAGTAGGGAGTTTCGAAACTACGTGACTTCTGTAAAAGACTGCACATTATGGTATTTGTGTATTTTATCTTTGAGAAATATGATTTTACCTTTTTTGCCATTATGCATATTATTATTATTATTAAGCACTTAAACAGGTAAAGTCCTACCCTCACTGTCCCTAAAACTTATAAGGGGGCTAGTGATCCCCCCACCCCATTTTTTCCCATGTGTAGGTTCGGTGATGCACATAAAATATTACATACGAAATAGAGTTATACGTATATTATATACTCATAGAGTATATTATATACTGATAGAGTACATTATATACTGATAGAGTATATTATATACTGATAAAGTACATTATATACTGATAGAGTAGAGTATATACTGATAAAGTGTTGAACTCTAACATGTATGAAGAGATAACTTAATAATGTGAATTATCTTCTGATTAACTCAAAACAAAGACTGAGATAGCAACAATAACAACAAAAAAACCTATGTCTAAGTGATCAGAGTATCAGTAGAAACTGGTTGTGCTAATACAGTATTGTAGTAATGATAGGAAGTAATGCAATCCAGAAATACTGTTACAAGTTTTATTTCCGTTTCACGTAAAGTATAAGATCTGTTGGACACAAGAAAATAACGTCTACACCTGAGCATGCCATAGTTTTCTTACATCGCGTATAGTTGAGTGGACATGATTATTCACACGAAGTAACAAGAACCTAACTAAAGTTTGTTTCAGGTCCACACAAAGGAGCAGCAATAGAAACATCAGCAGTAGTGTTATCAGTAGTTGCAGTAGTAGAATTAGTAGTCGTCGTAAGCGTAGCAGTAGTAGTAACAGCATCAGTAAAGAAGTATAAGAATTAGAAGTAGCAGACATATGTGTAGTCGTAACCGCATTTGTAGTAATTATAGCTGTAATAGAAGCAGTACTTGAAGCCATTAAACTGCAGCAGTATTTGCTGTAATGTCCTTGTTGGCGGTTGTTGCAAGAGGAGTAGTAGTAGTAGATGTTGCTGTTGCTGGTTTAGTAGTAGTAGTAGCAGGCAGCACAACAACAGTTGTACCAGCAGCTGCTTTTGTAGCAGCAGCCGGTGCAAATATAGAACCGCTTACTGCGTCAGTATCAGTTGCAAGCAATAAGCGACCTTTACACATCAGGTAACCGTCCTTTATCCAGGATAAGGCAGGTACTTATCAGAAAGCTCCTGTTTGTAGATGATGCAGCAGTTATCACCCAATTTAGAGTAGGAGCTGCAATGTTTATTATCTGCCTTTGCTGATGCATACTGTAAACTGGGACCACCAATCAACAACAACAACAACAATAGGCAAAAGTTATGGTACACGGTGTTAATGATAGACCCGCAGTCTAAACTGATTTTGGCGAGCTGGAAACAGTTGACCACTTTATCTGTCTGGATCTACTGTGAATAACGAACTAGCTAGACCAAGAAATTAACACCAGGATAGGTAAGGTAGCAACAAAACGAGCAGATTACCAAAGCAAAAAAAGAGTTTGCGAGAACAGAAAGCTGATTTGAAACAAAAACTCTTGTCTATCATGCAGGTGTTCTGAGCACTCTACTTTATGGTAGTGAAATTTAGTCAACTTATTCGCACCAGGAGAAACGACGAAATAGTTTTCACGTGCCATACTCTCAGAAAATCTCTGGCGTTAAGTGGAAGGAGAAGATCACAAACACTGAGGTATTGGAAAGAGCAGGCATAGCAAGCAGTCTTCCTAATGCTCAAAGTAGAAAGGGTCAGGTGGCTTGGTCACACCTGGAGAATGGAGGATGGCAGAGTCGCTAAGGGCATTCTCTATGGTGAATTACAGACGGGTAGAAGATGTCAAGGCTGACCTCTACTACCATATAAAGATATGTGCAAGCGGTGCATGAATGATACAGGTATTGAGATGGACTCGTGGAGACAAAATAGCATGGACTTTTTGAAATGGAGGGCACACCACGAAGGGAATGAGAATGAAGGAAGAAATTATTCCAAAAAGGATGAGAGCTGAGCCTCTGAGAAGAAAAAGTGGAAACAGAAATGCTGTCAACAACGCTCTAGAAATCTCATACTGTAATCGTGGAAGACTTTTCTTAACGCGGCCGGGTCCTGCTAGCAACACTCACCATCGGCATAGGGCTGTAAGTCCAATGCCTCTTCATAGCGCAGTATGACACTATCGTCTGGAAAGACGGAAAGGTGCCAATCATTCATTCAGGCGTCCGAACTTCGGTGTCAGAGTAGTCTTGATTTACTTTCTCTCACACACACACACACACAAAACAATGTCGTTCTTACACTGAGTCGTGAGATTACTTGGTAACTATATTCATCTGTGTTAACAGTGCTAATCGATAAGATAGAAGGGAAAGTCAGGACATTCTATATACAGGTCTGAGGTCAGCCACTAGTCTCACTAGAAGAGGCAGACACAGAAGCCGTGGCAACAGGAATAAAAGCATAGACTTGTGGTGTTGAATATTTAGCAATACACCAAATATAGTTGCTGACATGCAGGAAGGATACAGACAAATCAGACTGTTTTGTGTTTACAATCAAAAATGGCAATTCAGAGTGTTAGACCAGCCAGCAGATTTAGATAGCCTACAAAATGCACTCGTCTCAATTTGTGACACGAGTTCTGCGTACGTATTTAGCAATAGTTTCATAGCTCAAACCAATTCCCCCCTCCCCCCACGCCCGAACCATTAGTATTTGTATATGTGTGTGTTGGTGTGTGTGTGTGTGTGTGTGTACTTGAACTCTGTGTGTTGTAGAAGGGAATGGTAGGTGGGGGGGAGGGGGAGAACAGATGGGAAAAGAGCAGAAATCAAATAGCCAGTAAAATTAACGCCTTGCAATTAATTATTTTTAAAAAATCTGGCATATTAATGTCTCTTAATATCCTACACTGAACAATGTTAATAAAATAGACATAACACCACCAGACGTACGATAAACAGGAGGACTTTAATGAGCTGAACTTTGCTGACGACCAGTTTATATTCCACAGTAAAAGTTAACAGCTGAAGAATCACATAAATCAACTGAGCGACGGTTGCCTTAAACATCACATGAAGATCTATACTGGGGGGAAAAAAAAAGAAGTTAGAGAATAAGTAGAGAGCAACAAACTATCGACATAAAGATCAAAGTCTGAAACAGGCGCAAGAATTTAAATTTTTGGGAAGCATCATCACAGAAACGAGAATCTAACAACTCACCTACCAACTTGCACTAATTTTAAAACACAGTTTTATCCCAATAGAGACCCCCAAAAAAAAAAGAAATAATAAATACAATATTTATACCCACTTTAGGTTACCAGTATCAAATCTGGACAATGACAAAAGAGCAGGAGAGAAAACTAACCACCTCTGAGATGAGATGTTTGAGAATTGCTGTGAATAAAGCCAGAAAAGATCGAATAAGAAACGATCACAAGAACTGCTGGAACAATACTAATCATCAAATTTATTGAGAAACAAAGAATGAAATGGTTTGGCCATCTAATGAGAATGAAATCAACGATGCCAACAGCAAGAGCGTACAACCTGAAAATTGGAACACCAAGAGGCAGGTGGAAGACCGAGAAGAATATGGATTGATGGAGCCATTGATACCTTGCGACTGCATAACATTACGGCAGATCAAGCGACAGAGCGCGCCCTGGCTCGGCTGCTGATCGTCTCATGAACTGCGATGCTTAGCGGCATAATCAGATATTAACAAAAGAAAAATAAGACTTTGAACGTGCATATGTGGTACAGAATAAACAATTCGTCCGTTAAAACTCTTTGTGCTAAATGAATAAAACGTAAAATTTTTTAGTCATTGCATTATTTATTTTGTGTACTGTTGGGTTTAATTTGTATGAATGTTATAAATCTGTATATTTTTAATGACACAAAACTCTTTCTAATAAAGCACTAAAATTTCTAAGGCTGAAAGATGTCCTCATGTGAGATGCAATATTTCTTTATTTTAAGCCCCACCCTGCCTTTTGCAGGGGGCCCCTGAATATAGCCGGGCCATAGACGGCTGAAAGGGGTTTCTGGGACCTCTCCACTAGTGATCCCCATCCGCATGGTGGCACTTTGTGTCAGCGGGTGTTTATCGCTTGTGTGATGTTCTGGTGAGGTACAACAAGAGAGAGAGAGAGAGAGAGAGAGAGAGAGAGAGAGAGCGAGAGAGAGAGAAAAAAAAAAGAGAGAGAGAGAGAGAGAGAGAGAGAGAGAGAGACAGACAGACAGACAGAGAGATTTAAATCATTGAAATAAAACTATTTTACTTGAAGAAAAAAAAATGTAAGTTTTTTATCTACAGGTTTTTATTCTTCAGGATTAACAACAGCTCGGCGATCTGAATCAAACAGCTACAAATCCCACTCAACCGTATGGCCATGAAAGAATTATACTGGGGCACCATAAAACGGTTACGACATAAGTTATATTGCAAAAATTATGAAACAAACATTTATAATAGGTCCACAGCCAATGTTCTAGCAATGCACACAAAAACATGGAGATCCAATGTAATTATGTTATTTGTTCAAACTGTAAAAAATCAGTGACAGGTGAGTCCTGAAGCTAATCATTACATTTCAGTGCAGTAATTTAAAAACAAAAAAATGACTTTAACTTTGAGAAATACAACATGGAAAATGACTGGGGGTTTAGACAGCACAACACGTTTGAATAGAAACGCAACACGGGTAAAGGGAGACAAACTTTTGATTAGCGATGCCGAGTTGTTCTATTTTACTCTGATAAATACATGGGGTCTAGGACAAGGAGTTACCGTCCTTGGATTGATTGTTAACGTTCTCAACGTTATTACCTTTCTGAAACAAGGTCTGCAAGACACCGTAAACATAAGTCTTCTAGGACTCACCGTGTCTGACCTGGGGTCATTGGTGTTTCACTTCCTGGTCAATTTATGCTGGACACCACCAATAATGAAACTGGACCTACCATTCTACCCCCAACAGGTCATGTACTTCTTTGCTTGGGCCCACATCTTGTTTACCAGGGTTACCACGGGAACCACCGCTTGGATCGCCTTTGAGCGGTGCCTGTGTATTGTCGCCCCTTTGAAGATCAAGACGATTGTCACGCCAGGAAGAACTGTCGGCTTCATTGTTGTGCTCTACGTCATCATGATTGCCACTGTTGCTCCAACCTTTCTACACCGCTCGGTTCACTTGGATATTTGACTCGGTAAGAAACAAATCAGTTCTAGGTGTTGTTAAAATCTCAAACAGAGACAAGATAGAAAGTGTTGCCTTCTGGGTCAACAACCTACTACCAACTTTCTTTTTTATACTTATCGTCATTTGCACAACTATCCTCGTTAGGGCACTGAAACGAAATGCCCAGTGGCGGCAACAAACCACGTCTGCAACAAAAACTAACCAGTTATCAAACAGAGACGCCAAAGTGGTCAAACTAGTTTTAGTAATTTCCATCGTGTTTATTTTTTGTTACGCTCCTGGTGCTGTAGTGTTTGTAATGCTGCTAGCATACCCAGAGATGAACTATGCCGGACGGCAGAGGAACGTCCTCTTCACGTCATTGTCGTTTTTGAATCATTTAGAGGGCATTAATGCTACTGCCAACTTTTTTATTTATTTGAAACAGAGTTCAAAGTTCAAAGTCACGTTTGAAGGACTATTTTGTGTACGAAAAAATGAAAATAATGAAAAGTGACATGTTTTTAGCATCTTCAAGACTAGTACTAATAATAAAGTCTGTGTGCAGATACAATCCGAAAATGTTCTAATTTTATTAAAACAAATGCTTAGGTATATATATATATATATATGTCTTCAATATTTAAACGAAGTTCATTCATACAATTCTAAATCAACAATCTCACTAACTTTTTCTTCTTCTTCTTCTTCTTCTTCTTCTTCTTCTTCTTCTTCTTCTTCTTCTTCCTCTTCCGCGTTCGCCGGCTATGAACTCCCACTGAAAGCCGTGGTTGCTCATCCATGACTGGCCTTGTTCCAGGAATGTTGCGTGGACATCCTTTTTTACAGTTCTGGTTCATCTGTATGCAGACTGTTTGTTCCTGGCTTCTTGGACCGATGCACTCTTGACTTGAAAGGAAACTTTGATCCTGTCTATAAAGATCAGACTGCCAGCAGAGAAACTGTCAGAGGCAAACAAAAACACTGGAAGGATACAGTTGACTCCGTTTAGTCTTTCTAGAGAACTGATACATTTTTCACTGTGATGTTTTAAAATGTAACAATTTTTTTCTCAAACCTAAAAGCAAATATATTTAAAGACCACATTTATTGTGTAAGACCTCTAAAATAAGTTAAATTATGTAAATAAGATTATGACAGTACACGATGCATCCGCTTCACTAGTGAAAGTAGGCACTCTCTGTTTTTTACACATGATTACATCTAAACTTGCTCAATTCGATGTTTTATTACAACTTTCGATGTTCAAGATGTTCACTGTAAACATGCTCATCGTATGCTTTAAATCAGCTTCTGAAGTTTTATTTAGTTCGACGTTAGGCTCCCCAAACAGAGTAAGTCACGTTCCATTGATAACTTTGTTGGGCTGGTCTACTTTTCTGGGGGTTACGGGTGTGCCGCTCTGTTGTTTTCTTTCAGGCTTATTTTGCACTTACGTTTTTCTTCCGAGAAAGAGAATGCCTGTGACATAGGTTGCAACACAGTCTAAGGGGGTTGTGTGTGAGATCCAGTTTATTCATGTTTTTGTAGTGTTAAAAGAACTGGCGTGCTGAAATATATAACTAGCGATATCAACAGTATTGCGGAACACACCCGTAGCAGTGTGCGAAGGACACGTGGATCATAATCTACCAATCATCAGTGAGCTAGTGTGTATATAGGCGGGCTGTTTATTTAGTGTGTATATGGGTGGGCTAAAGGGGGGGGGGGGGGGGACAAATGGGGGAACTAACCGAAGTTTCATGTGCCACATATGAGGCCAAACAAAAACTAGATATTTGCTTACATTATAATTGTGTTCAATAAGGACCTGATTATTAACAGGTTCAACAATTTACAGCCAGTTGGCTGACAGACTCACTCTCCTTCCTTCGTAGCCAATGAACAGTTGTGAAGTATCCCGAGAGCAGTGATGCCAATTCTTGATTCATTTATTTACGAGTATTTTGATGGAAACAGTTTAAAGACACGTAAAGAAACACTCGTGGACTATATAAAGTTTATAAGTGGAAAAAACTGATAACAAGCATTCACAGACAACTTGGTGGAATGCTGATGCATGATAAGGCAGACGTGGTTAGTTAGTGCCTTGTGGGAGAGCGTGTTCAGTTCGAGGAAGCAGATGGATCAACACAGTTTGGTGAGATTGATGCAGGAGAGAGTGACGAGAGGTTCTGGCAGATGCTCGAGACTCAGAGGAAAGGGAACAGGGACGTTTAATCGGAACGCTACTGGCACCCTTTGTATCGAAACTTTTGACTGTCTGCTGAGGATGGGGACGGAGCGCTTATTGGAATGCCCCGAGTGCTGTGATGTCGGTCTTTGAATCAGCTCAACTCAGCTCACCGAATAGGTACTGAGCTACAGATTATTAAAATTAGGCACAACTTTCGGAACACTATAGACAACTTTACATTTGATGCTCACGCCGTTGCAGTAAACACACAAACCGGCATACTGCAGAATCGTCTGCAACTGAATCGATTCCGCTTTGTCAGAGACATGAAAAAGCGAGCAAAACCCAAAGCTCCAACGCCGACTCGTTCTTCAGTTCTTTCTGTTAGGCGAACTTGGGAAGATTTGAACTTTATAACAACCAGCAGTTTGGTGAACATTGGCAAAATGTGCATATCAAGGATATGCAATGTCACAAGGAGTCATACATTTCAAAAATAAGAATACTGGTAATACAGGGATTGCGAAAATGTTAGAATATGCAACATTAACTGCGCTGTGATTAAAACAAAGACGACGCTCAAACAGGCGTTTTTCTGCGGCAGGTACAAGTTTACATTACAGCTAGAACCTAATGGAACCAACTTCTTCTTCTTCTTCTTTCGTTCGCATGAAATAAATTGTCTATATCTGCAAAGCTGTCTCTTGTATGAATTTCACTGTCTTTTGTAATTCACTAAGCGGCCCGTAAAGTTTGACTTCCACAAGTTTGGCCAAATGTTTTGCCTGAAAGCGTTGAATATGGGACAGTCTTGAAGGATGTGATCTGTTGTTTCAGGTGCCAGTCCACAAGGATATAGCCGATTGCCAATCAATTTGTTGTACATGTGGGAGCGAAGTCTATTGTGCCCTGTTCTAAAAAATAATAACTTGCTCTGGTCTGTCCATAATAGGTAATCATCTTGCGCCAGTTTCGGTGGCATTCTGATTGATCATTCTCTTCTTCTGTTGATAAGAGACATTAAGGTTGTTCTTCTGCACCTTCCTTAGCTGATCAGCTTTTTTCGTTTTAAACTCCACAGTGGGAAGGTATCCACGCATTTCTAATTTACAGCGGTTGCCTAGTTCGGATAATAGTGCCCGTATGCTTGGTAATTTTCCAGACTGGAGTGACTGAAGTACTGCTTTTGCATCTGTCAGGAATACCACTGGTTGTGAAAAATACCCTGTATTTAGTAGTTTCTCTACCGCTGGAACCAACAGGGGCGAAAAAGCAAAGGCACCAGAGAGAGGAGCTAGAGAGTAGGTTAGCAGATTGGGGCATGGGGGTCAGCGGGACTGCATGCGATAGCAAAGAATAAGATGACTTAGGGTAAGTTGTTTGAAGTTGAGGGCGTCCATTAGGCGAAGAAGTTCAGAAGACCTAAACTTTCGTGCAACAAAACGTTTGTAGAAAAGTTCTCTTAAACCTGGAACTCAAGAACAGGTAGATGAAGATACCGGTACTGGCATTGATCGACTCCAGGTGAAATAAAATGGAGAAGTTGGCTAGCAACAGGTCTAAGTGTTTCCTGTCGATTCGCATGTCGGGATCAATCATGACCCAAATATAAATGGCTGTGCCAGGGAAGTAGCAGATTATAAACACTGCAGACACGAAGATCACCATCTTGATGACTTTTGTGTCCCGACTGGACAGGTTGTTTGTCTGTCGCGCCAACGCCGACAAACTTCTTAACTTCACTTTGCTTTTGACTTGCCTCACTAAAACTGCGGTAGATATGATTACGATTACAAACGCTGAGCTTGGTATTATACAGTTAATGACGTAGGAAACGGATTCGATACCATCTCTGTTGGGTAACAGTACGATCCCATACGTGTTTTATTTCTGAAGGGATCGAAGACTTTAGCTGCATGTGTCACGTAGTAAACTGGAACAACGCTGGCCAACATGACCACGTACAGGCTTAAAATGTATACGACTGTTCTCCTTGGAGTTATGATGACGTTGACTTTTAGAGGGTGCGATAAGCAAAGACAACGCTCAATGGTTATGTAGACGGTAATCCAGGACGCGACTCTGGTGAGCATTATGTGCAGCCATGCCCACATGTACATGAGGTCCATGGGCACAAAGGGCAGGTCTAGAGCTTGGAACGATGGGATGAAGCAAATGTTGGTCATTGTTAGGGTGACCAATGATCCTAGGTCAGTAATCGCTAGGCCTAGAAGGCTGATGTTCACCGCGTCTCGTCGACCCTGTTTTACAAAAATTATAATGTTGAGGATGTTGGTGATGATGCCAAAGATGCTAGTGGCCAGTCCGCCTCCCCAGAAATTGACCATTAGAATGTAGAAAAGTACGTCTGCGGGTATGATAGATGAGCCAGAAACAGGGGCATCTTTAGTTTGCTCCGAGTTATTTACAGTCTTGGATTCCAACATCGTTGCTTGTGATAATTATTTAAAAAAAAAAAAAAAAAAACTTTCACAGCTCTCTCGGAGGTCCCCGTTTTTGTAGACAGCTGTCTCGGAGGTCAGCGTTTTTGAAGGCAGTTCTCTCTCTCTGAGGTCCGCGTTCACAACTGTGTAACCACAAACTCTGCCAAAAGTACACTTTCTAACACAAGCTATTATAAACCCTTGAATTGATAAAGTAACGTAATTTACGTATGTAAGTGTTCATTGTGTATATTTATTTAACGGATATAATTCTCGAGACTAGAACTGAAAGCTTGAAGAACAACCGATGACTTCACGTCTCTAAACTGGAGGCAGGGTCGGATTTAATCTTGATGATTTATATAAAGTCCCAATCGCCTACGGTTTTATTAACTAAACCAGTTAGTGTCAGAAAATAATTGATTATACATGAGTTAATAAAAGGTGGAAGCTGACGCATGTCAAGCTGATTTTTACTCAAATCAAATCGGTGAGAAGAAGTTTGAAAACAAATCCTGGGATGATATAAAAGGTTACAGGACGTTGCAGAATCAACTCCAGCAGCCTCTGGCTGTTGTGTGGTTTAACTAGGGAAATTTACGTCCAGTAGTTTGCCATTGCTCTCCGGACGGTCGGCACCCTGATACCACTGTCGAAGCTAACGCAAGGCGCACGGCCCGCAGCTGGGATCGAACCCGGCCCCCCAGCATTACGAAGAGTTCGCATCGACTTAGCCATAGAGCCGGCGGAATGATATACACACACGAATATTAAAACATTGGAAATTCTCTGGAAAATTGTGTATGTGGTAATATCTTAACGAAAACAGCATTTGTTGAGAGGTAATCCATGAAAATACATTGCAGCAAAACTACTGTCACATAAAACAGTTAAAGACATTCAGCTGAAATGTTTAAGTGTCGGCTTCGAAAATTCTGATAATGTGATCATTTCTCGTGTGAAAGTTTAAAACGGCCACAGAAAAACTCAGTCCTGCTACTGCAGGAAAAATCAAACAGCAAGCGATCTCAGTACAGCACTGCAATTACTTCTTTAATTTATACCAGGATGTAATAAATTGTATTATTTTTTCCCACTTCATTTTTAAATATAATCTGATTCAGCTGCACTTTTAGCTAGTGTACACAGATAAGTGTGTGTCTAGACCAGTGATTCCCAAACTGTGCACCTTGGCGCTTCGGGAAGCCGTGACCTCTTCACAAGGGCGCGGCGAAATATTCGAGGATACACAAGTATTTTTTTTTCCTTATCTTTTACATACGAATAGTCATACTCTTACTTAGCTTAGGGCGCCGTGGAAACATGTTATTTTTGTTTCTTATCTTTTACATACGAAAAGTCATACTCTTACTTAGGTTAGGGCGCCGTGGAAACATGTTATTTTTGTTTTTTATCTTTTACATACGAATAGTCATACTCTTACTTAGGTTAGGGCGCCGTGGAAACATGTTATTTTTGTTTCTTATCTTTTACATACGAATAGTCATACTCTTACTTAGGTTAGGGCGCCGTGGAAACATGTTATTTTTGTTTCTTATCTTTTACATACGAATAGTCATACTCTTACTTAGGTTAGGGCGCCGTGGAAACATGTTATTTTTGTTTTTTATCTTTTACATACGAATAGTCATACTCTTACTTAGGTTAGGGCGCCGTGGAAACATGTTATTTTTGTTTCTTATCTTTTACATACGAATAGTCATACTCTTACTTAGGTTAGGGCGCCGTGGAAACATGTTATTTTTGTTTCTTATCTTTTACATACGAATAGTCATACTCTTACTTAGGTTAGGGCGCCGTGGAAACATGTTATTTTTGTTTCTTATCTTTTACATACGAATAGGCATACTCTTGCTTAGGTTAGGGCGCCGTGGAAACATGTTATTTTTGTTTCTTATCTTTTACATACGAATAGTCATACTCTTACTTAGGTTAGGGCGCCGTGGAAACATTTTTTTTTTTTGTTTCTTTTCTTTTACATACGAATAGTCATACTCTTACTTAGGTTAGGGCGCCGTGGAAACATGTTATTTTTGTTTCTTTTCTTTTACATACGAATAGTCATACTCTTACTTAGGTTAGGGCGCCGTGGAAACATGTTATTTTTGTTTCTTATCTTTTACATACGAATAGTCATACTCTTACTTAGGTTAGGGCGCCGTGGAAACATGTTATTTTTGTTTCTTATCTTTTACATACGAATAGTCATACACTTACTTAGGTTAGGGCGCCGTGGAAAAATTTTATTTTTGTTTCTTATCTTTTACATACGAATAGTCATACTCTTACTTAGGTTAGGGTGCCGTAGAAAAATGTTATTTTTGTTTCTTATCTTTTACATACGAATAGTCATACACTTACTTAGGTTAGGGCGCCGTGGAAACATGTTATTTTTGTTTCTTATCTTTTACATACGAATAGTCATACTCTTACTTAGGTTAGGGCGCCGTGGAAAAATGTTATTTTTGTTTCTTATCTTTTACATACGAATAGTCATACTCTTACTTAGGTTAGGGCGCCGTGGAAACATGTTATTTTGAAAAAGGCGCTGCGGTTAAGAACAGTTTGGGAAACACTGGTCTCGACGTTTGAGAGAAAAACCAGCCTCCGAAATAATCAGCGAGTCTACGCGAGTGCTGCACTGGACTTTACGGGCATTGGAAACACTGCTCCCAAAACCAACGATATAATTTGGTGGTCTTCTAGGTATGAATATATATATATATATGTGTGTGTGTGTGTTTGTGTGTTTGTGTGTGTGGGTGTGTGCGTAGGTGTGTGTGTTTGTGTGTGTGTGTGGGTGTGTGTGTGTAGAGGCAAACACTGTTCTTTGGCCATATAATGAGAAGAGAGACATTGGAGAACATCGTGACAACTGGAAAGATCAGTGGAAAAAGGGGTAGAGGCCGACTAAGAGAGATGATTCTGGATGGGCTGAAACGATGGCATGAAGAGATATCAACAAGAGAGCTGTTCCAGACAACCAGGGATCGTGATCTGTGGAGACGCATGAGCGCCTACGCCAGTTTGGCAGGGCACATGATGATGATGATGATGATGATATGTGTGTGTGTGCGCGCGCGAGTGTGTGTGTGTGACATCGCTGATTTATTTTTAAAAAGGGCACCATGGTGTCATAAATTGTCTGTAGATTCTATGGTTTAAAAAGCGTCGAGGAACGAACGAACAAACTTTATTTTTAAAGGGTTAAGAATTAGACACGATTGGCCCGTCTAACATTCTGCCCTGAAAGAACAAGAAAAAGAGGAAGGGGGAGAGAGGTAGATGGGAGGGAGAGGGAGAAAGAAAGACAGATAGAGAGAGGAGAGAGAGAGAGAGAGAGAGAGAGAGAGAGAGAGAGAGAGAGAAGAGAGAGAGAGAGAGAGAGAGAGAGATCAGGATAGACAAAACATTTTTTCGTATTATGTCGACAGACACTTTAATTATAGATTCATATCAGATTCATGTTATGGTTTCTCGCAACACGTCATCTATAAAAAGTTAACGCTGCTGTGAATTCCAACCTTTTTTATCTTTCATATTGAGGATCACATTCTAGAATAAAAGTAATGGTCCCTTTTCCACAACTTTAGACGTTTAGGAAATATAGGGCTAGACCTATATTTTTTTAGACCAATCGGCACTTGGTGGGTGATGTCGTCAGCATCACACCGGCCGCCTTTACCTCCCAGGACTGTACCTGGTACCCACTTAGGGCTGGGTCGACCTGGGAGTCAAGTTACATTCTAGAATACCATTTTTGCGTGACTCTGGCTCATGTATATTCATACAGCCCGGCTCTCTAGCGTAATTGGTTAAAATTGATTTTTCGCACGGCCGGGTGACGAATCCTTGTGGCCGGGTTCACTCCCGGGGGGGCAGAAAAGCCCCATTTCTCCCTGATTAAAGGTACCCATAACAGAATCAAGGCCGAAGGGTTGCGATATCCACTGTATCGAGCCAAAGGGTTTACAACTCATGGTTTCTGAATATTTAAAAAAATAAATTATGCGTATTATCGGAACTCATCGCCTCTCGGGCAGAAGTACTCTGATAAGGGGAATCTAAT
>CAJHNH020005270.1:0-23702 GCA_905116865.2 Candidula unifasciata
AACAGGAATGTCCGTGTTTTGGGAAATACAAATAAAGAATCGTCCTATTCCAGAACGTAAGTTTTGTCTGGCAAAAACTAACCCAGTGAGCAGTGTTTAGGTAGTTATTACAATAATTAACTCTAGGATCATAGTTTAAAATCTGACAATAATTAACTCATTACTCATTATTTTGGTTTGTTTATTTATTTATTGCGGTTGGGGGTGGGGATGTGTAGGCGGTTGATCGAAGAAGAAAAGAGCAAAGAAGAATGTGGAATGACAACATCAAGAAATGGACAAAATTAAATTACTATACACTTCTTCACTAAGCGGAAGACGGAGATAGATGGCAGGTTTCGTGTGCCAGATCTGCCATCGATTTATCTCCACAACCCTGACGGTCAAGGGTTATGTTATGTATGTCGTAAAGTGAGCAGCCAACCCTACACAATGGAGCGGGCAGTCAAATTTTAAACTTAAACACGTCCAGAAGGGTATATAGTCCCTTATATTGATGTATACCTTTATCTGGAAATATATTCATTTCTAGACCATCTAGTTGCTGTGATAAATCTTCATTTTCAAACTTGCAACTGTAGATTGAAGATTTCTGGTATTTAATTCAGAAATTCCTGTAAGCCGGTTTACTCCTTAGGCGTGAACACAGGGGACTTCTTTCATAGTGACGCTAAACGTAGTTTGAAGCGGGCATTTTCTGCCTGACTGCCTAGAAGAACAGATGTTCTCAAATGTGCCTCGTACATCTATGATTTGAGGAGGCGGTCTTTGGTGTCTAGGACATTTCCTAAGCTTGGGTAAGGTGATTATAGTTTACGAGTACCATAAAATGTGTCTTTTTAAAGTTGGCCACTGCTGCATGAAGGAAAGTTTCAGCTGTGTGATCGCACAGAGTTGGGCCGTTCTTGATGTCCAGAAATCAGGCTCTAAACATTAAACCTTTCCCTGTACAGACCAAATAGTTTGTGCTCTACATAACCCACACCATTTGTGAAGATATTAAACCCTACAAGTAATTATTCTATAACCAAACGTAGGATTTGTATCGACTAATATTTTTTTTTTTTTACTAATAGACACATGACAACTGGGTCATCTTTGGCCAGCTTGATGATGTGATGACAAAAGCAAGCTCGGCGCTCTGAGTCAAATGTTATTGTTAGCACAACAAAGTGTGTACGGTGAACAGACGGGGGATGGTATAAAATATATACATATGAGAGAGAGAGAGAGAGAGAGAGAGAGAGAGAGAGAGAGAGAGAGAGAGAGAGAGAGAGAGAGAGAGAGAGAGAGACAGAGATGGGATGGAAATCTACAAGTGCGTTTGGGCGAGGAGTGTTGATGTTCTCTGTTTGATAGTCTATCTGTCTCCACTCTGGCACTCATTGCCTGTCACTATTACTGACTGAACAATAGAGATGATATGTAGAGACTTATATTGTCTCATTATCCTCAGAGCTGTCCTCTGAATGATTACTAATGTGGATGTTAATAAACTGAGCTTGACATGTAACCCTTGAGATGACTGCTAATTCTGAGTTCCTTCTTGATACAGGATGATATATCCTTGGAGGCCAGGCAGTGAATCAGCAGTCCACAAAACCACTTACAAGGAAGTCACCTATGTCTAAGCCAGTGGTGGGCATCAGATTGTAAACCTAACTGTGGTCATCAAATAATGAAATCCTCCAGTTGGTCTACAGACAACATTATGGGTGTTGTACCTCCATCATCATTTATCCGGCAGTTTGTTTGTGCCTCAAGTGTTTGACTTGGTACATGAGATCCTCTCCAGGAGCTTAGGTGTATCCCCAGTGTTCGGGTGTCTAATGTGGGACTGAACGTAACAACAGAGTGACTGAACATCCAGCCAGTTCAAGAAACCAGGGATTCAGATAAGTGTGGGCAATCATGGGTTTTTTGCCAGGCTTCACTATTAAATGTCCACACTCATCATAAGGATGATCTAGGCAGACTCTGGAACATTCATACATGTTCAGTCAGATCGAGTTTGAAGTTTTGGTCCTTCATATCACTCTGGGTTCTTGAAGTTCTTTGCTGATTCTTATATAATGTATGTGTTACACTTATTACAGTATTTTCTAAAGTTTCTCTATTGACTGGAGTGTCACTCATTCATTGATCTTAGCTGTCTAAAATACATGTATGTTCAATTAATAATCTTTATCTGTGTTAACATGGTTATGATAGTATACTATTCTTTTTATAGTAGTGGGGGTGTCCAGCCAAGTGTGCCTAGGAATATTATATATTTTGTAGTGCCAAAGCTTGAGTTGCCCTACTCCTGAAATAGGTTGAGCGTATATTATCCCTTAGACCAATACGAGCCAACGATTCAACATAATTATTTCAGAGTGCTGTTGGTTCTTAAAGAGAAATCCTTAAATCAGGCACGTGACATGAGCGATATGTGACAGAACACATATCCTCAAAAATCTGGTTTCTCGTCCGGGATTGTTTGTATACTCTGTTCAATCTTTAAAGTTGCTGGTGATCTTGGCCAGGAGGTTGTTCAGTGTTTGTATTTTATTGTTAACACAGATGAGACCACTCTAGTGACATAGTGACGAAGAGAGGATAATCCTTCAGAACCTCGTGAAGAATCAGTCAGGAGGGATCATATCCCACATTCCTAGACGACATTCCCTGAAGATGACAGGAGTACCAGGATGGTGTGTGGGTTTATTCGGCCAGCCCGATCAGGGGATTCGGTCTGAACCTACATCTTTGCATGTACCTGGCAGGGATCAGTGATACATGGATGGAATCATCAGAATCCTAGGTCCACAGGGACATCTACAGGTTCTTTATGAGATTCTTTTTTAATCTAGTGGTGTAAAGTGGTCAGAGGTTTCTCTATATTTACATGAATTGTCATTATTGCATATATTTCATCTGTCTCTGGGAGGTTGGTTTGGTCAACCATTTGGTAAGAGCAGATTTCTAGAGCTGTCACCCTTGTCTTGTGATTCACAGACTGAAGGTGGTGAGCAGGCTGAGAGTGGTGAGTCCATGGATGTGTAGGTTGGTTAATTAATGTTCATTCGCGTAGTACGCTCTTCCTTGAGGGGGGGGGGGGGGGTACTGTCGTGAAGTGAGCAGCCAACCCTACACGATGGACGAGTCGTGACTCTGACTTCCCTAGCGGGCAGTCAAATTTCAAACTTAAACCCGTCCAGAAGAGTATATAGTCCCTTATAGTGATATATACCTAGACTCTCTTAAGGAGAAATCCTTAAATCAGGCACGTGACAGAAGCGATATGTGACAATGTATGTAAGTTCTTTACTCAGTGATTGATATTTGACAATTATTAAATCACTGGTCAGGTTTGAGGTTTGAACCAACGGATCAAATCATGGCACACGGGTAGTAACCCATTAGTGCGTCGTTTTCTTCTAGCTCAAGTTTGAGTCTGAAGAAGCTCAGCTCAGTGCACGTCAATTCTCTTTTTGCCTAGTGGCACATGAGCCTTCAGAGAGGACTTGCCATGCTTTCCTGTCCTGTGCAATCTTCAGTGCAGTTTTCCATGATGCCGCACTCAGGTCACTTTCCATCGTTCGTCTCCATGTTGTTTTTGGGCGCTCCCTTTTTCTCTTTTCTTCTAGTATCCATGTGAGAGCTGTTTTGGCAGGTTTATCAGGTTTCATTCTCATAACTTGGTTATCATACTGTCTAGAGTTTCTTGGTTTGTGACTTGAAGTAGTTTAGTGTTTGAGATTGTATCTGGCCAGAAAATTTTGATAATTCTACATAGACATGTTTGGTGGCAGGTGGATAGCCTGTGCGCATCTTTTCTGGTCACTCTCAAGCATTAAGCTCCATACACAAAAACTTGAGAAAATGATGCTATCAACTGTAACGTTTCCTTTTATGTAACGTTATCTTACCATAGCACGATGCAGGCAAACGTCTATCATCGGGCAAGTATTTCAACAGATGTAATTATCATAACAGTTACAATCACAACAATTTGAAAGGGTAAAATGAACAATGGGATATTGAATATTTTCAAGCATCTAAAGTCTCTACTTGATCTATAGAAAAGGCAAACTTTTTTTTTTTCTTATAATGTAACTGCACATATATAGATGACAAAGGTTTTGTTAATCTGTTCTATACTTAACCTATAGAAAAGAAGAAACCTTTGCCCGTGTAATGTAATTGCACTTGTAAAGCTGACATATGCTTTGTCAATCTGATTTATGCTTTACCTATAGAAAAGACAAACCTTTGCTTATATAATGTAACTGCACATATAAATCTGAAATATGCTTTGTCAATATGTTCTATACTTTACCTGTAGAAAAGACAAACCTGTGCCTGTATAAAGTAACTGCACTTGTAAAGCTGACATATGCTTTGTCAATCTGTTCTATACTTTACCTTTAGAAAAGACAAACCTTTGCCTGTATATATAATTAGAAGAACTTCACAGCAGGAGTATACCGATCATCAGTTGGTGGGGCCCTCTTTTGACATTTGTTTCAACCTGTTATCCTCCAAGACAATCTCAGAGTGTGGGCCAACCTGGGTCCTGACTCCCAGCCACAGACTTCTCGGACAAGACGAAATGGTGGTTTTACAACAGGTACCGAGGTTTTACATACATACACACACCCATATATATATATATATATTGTAACGACATATGTAAAGCTGAGACGTGTTTTGTCAATCTGTTTTATACGTGATTTTTTTACAGTATGCAATTAAACTAATAAAAAGCAGTTTGCAAATGGGGGGGGGGGGGGGGGGGGGGGGGGGCAAAAGCAACACACAAAGGTCGGCTCATACAATCGACTAGTGTCACAAAAGATCCAATGCACATAACAGCACAATTTAAAGTTTTGAAAAATTGAAGAACGTCAAGGTGACTAAAACCTCCACGACACAAAATCGGAACACTATTTTTAAAAAAATGACTGCAGTTTAAACTGGTTAAAGCTAGCAACATTTCTAAGAAATGGTATAGGTACAAATTACAGTTGGTCTCGAAGCATGGTGTCCGCTTTGAGTTCTAGAGGTTCCGGGTTCAATGCCCGGTAAGGGCTGTGATTTTTTCACGTGGACTTAGACTTCTAGTAATTCCCCCCCCCCCCCCACTCTCCCTGGTCTCTGATTAGTGAGATCAGGCGCCCGTGTGCTTTGTTGAGCACGTAAAAAAAATCCCTTGACAGTTGGAAATCATTAAAGTAGCCTAACTGTGCTGCCCAGGCAAAATTTTGAATTAAAAATCTACCTAGAGTATTTCAGGATCCGCGCCGGTGCTACAGAGCCTGTGCACTGTGATGAGCTTCTTCGGACTCAGACTTGAGTTAGAAGTAGAACGGAGCACTTACGAGTTAGTACCCGTTGCCAGGATGTTGATCCGTAGTTCAAT
Source organism: Candidula unifasciata (assembly GCA_905116865.2). Taxonomy (NCBI): domain Eukaryota; kingdom Metazoa; phylum Mollusca; class Gastropoda; order Stylommatophora; family Geomitridae; genus Candidula; species Candidula unifasciata. The sequence continues at coordinate 5,405 of CAJHNH020005270.1, forward strand.
ACTTCAAACTTCGAATCACAGAAAAACATGTTAAAATGACACCACATAAACAACATAATAAATTGATTCTTTAAGCAAAGGCAAAATATACTTGATTTAATGGAGAATGCATTGCATTACCGGTAACTGATTGCATGTGACATCAAAGAATCAGACTGACCATCTAGTCAGAATGCAACCAAATCAGCCAGCAGCTTGTGCTCGGGTCAGTAAGATAGGACGGACGTATGTAGGGCGGTCTTGACACCATGATAGGCTCCAAGCTGGAGGCCCCACAACAATCACTCGCAAGGATGACATGTAAATAGTGGATAATATTAAACATAAATGTATACCATTTTCACTTAAACTAGACATTTGTTCAAACCACATAGGACGATTTTAAAACAACCTAGGACTATTTTTTAACCACACAGGACGATTTTCAAGTCACACTGGTCACTTTTTAAAGCAAACTGGACACATTTTGTTTTTAACAATTAATACTTTTTAACCAATTGTGACCAAAAAAAAAAAAATCACATTTTACAAGATGAAAAGGCAGTTCTGCTGCTGTTGCTGTCGTCAAGTGCATCATCTGTGGAGGACGTAATGTGTGCATTCTTGCTGTGTTACTGATCCAATGCTTTCTTCAGTGACAGGGCTTAATGTCTCTGTCGGGCGTAGGGTTGCCCAGCAGGTGCTTCGCCGATGCCTTCAGTTCGGAGAACACGATTTCCGTCGGGTTCAGCATGTAGGAGTAAGTGACAGAAACTTTAGTTGATAGAACGAGGCCAGAATTCTCTGTAGATCATCTGGTTTGTGAATTCTGGCATTGTCCATTATCAGCCATGAGCTGTTTAGTTCCCCCCTGCTACCCATACACGTCACAAGCTCTTCCACAAATGTGCAAACGTTTTTGCTATTGCGATGCCCTCATCGATGATCTTCGAGTGATTGTTCATCGCCACAATTAGTGTCACCTTGCAGCCTCTCACTGTGGGCAAAATACATACATACATATACACAAACACACACTACGTGAAGAGAATTTTAGTGATTGGGAGTGAGAGAGAGAAAGAGAGACAGAGAGAGGGAGAGAAAGACGGAGAAAGAGAATCTTCTTTTTTCTTCAGAATACCGAGCCCTTGAGGTTCATTTCTGCAGATATCACCCGCCTCCTTACAGTGAACACAGAGCACGAGTCTGCTGAGATCATGGGTGCCAGGGTTAACATTGCAGGCAAAGGAAATCGTATTATACATTTGCTACTGCCCTTCAAGGAAAGAACTCTCCTTATACAACAAGAGATTCCCAGATGACAATTGCATCCTTCTTAGATATTTTAACAGCTGCTTTCCAAGCTGGGAATATCCACAGCTCAACCAGAGAGGGGAAGAAGTGGGAAATGGCAGACATATGCCAGACTCCAGTTAATCAGCAAGCCAGCTGATTTCACATCTTTTTTTGTGTCTCTCTAGGCATACACGATGATCTGGTGCTACTGAGTTCAAAGTAGGGTACTGGCAAAGCATAGGCAAGGCTTCAAGAATCCCTCGGAACTCTAGAGAAGTGGACCATTAGTTAGTACATGCCTGTAAATGGGGCAAAACTACACACACCATTTTCAGTCTTTCTGCCAAATCCCAAAAAAGTTCGCTTACATATGGCAGACAGGCATTGAAACATGATAACCAACCGTCATATTTAGGATTAACCTTTGACACAAGACTCACGTGAAGAAAACAGATAGAACAGACACAGACCAAGGGACTCCAGAGAACCCAACTGATAAGGAAGAGGTGGAACAGACTGGGGGGGGGGGGGGCAAACCTCTCTGTCCTCAAGAGGACCTATACAAGCTATGTAGGGCTAACACTAGAATATGGAATAGCTGCGTCGGGCATAGCAACTGAATCAATTTATCAGACAGTATCAAAGATCCAAAACCATGCTCTCCATATCATGACAGGGAAAATGCGCTCCACGATCATATCAGTCATGGAAACAATTACTGGTCTGCATGATCTGGAAGACAGGAAAGACACAAAGCTCCTCACCGAGCTCTGCATATACCACTACTTTAAAGAACAACTCATGCACAGTCGACTGCAGAAACCCCAGAAGGCTAGACTAAAGAGAACCTGTTTTATAAGGAACACAAATGCCAAGCTCGCTGTCCTCAAACTTCTTTCCATAATAACAAATGTTCCACTGAAACCTTACAACGACTTCCCTACCCCCCCCCCCCCCTTTCCCTTGGCTTAGGGATATCCTGTCAACAGTCAGAATCACTGTAATAGGGATCTTCTATTAATCATCAATCAGCAGCACTGATATGAAATCAACGACAGAAGGAGAGATTAACATACTTTATCCACAGAAGAGTTGAATTAGAGTGTATACAGATGGTTCAGCCAAGAGAGCAGTAAGAGACGGAGGAGGAGGAATATACATAGAATGCCCAAATGGTTTAAAAATCAACCAGGCTGTACCAACAGGTTCATATTCCTCCAATTACAGAGCAGAAGACTGAATGGAAAACAGCACAGCAAAAATAGCAGAGTGCTATTTCTGACTGATGCTATGTCAGTTCTACAAGCAATTGTTAACCCAATAGACACTCAGTTTGTAGAGTTGACGCAACAGCTGATTCAGTTAGGCTCTTCAGTAGAACAATCGGTAGTGCAGTGGATTCCAGGTCACTGTGGCTTGGAAAGCAAAGAAAAAGTAGACAGATTGGCCAGAAGCGGCAGTGACATGGTACAACCAAATAGTGACTTAACCCACCAAGAGAGAAAACATTAATACAATCTAGTATCCAAGAAAGGTGGCTGAATACACACAACATATTCTCTCCCAAAGACTCGCTTCTTCGCCCCTTTAGAGAGGGTCAGTGTATTATATTCAGATTAAGGACTGGGCACAACAGACTTTGTCAACATAGGTTCAAATATTTTTATGTAGGAAACACGGAAACGTGTCCCTGTAATGTGGCACCCGAAAATGCTGAGCATGTGCTCCAACACTGTCAACTGAATGCTGACAACAGAGACGCAATCTGGCCTTGTTCCAACCACAATGAAGACAAAGCTGTATGGTACACAAGAGGATATGGACTGCACGATAGCTTTCATAAAGACTACTGGCCTCCTGATATAAATTTTCTGATAGAAGGATCGAGAAAGAAGAAGATCCGCCACCAATTTATCTCACTGGTTGGCCTTCTCTTTCCAGTTGGTGACATCAAGTGTTTGCAGGTCTGGATATTATCTTTCCATCGTCTTCTTGCTGCCTCGTGGTCTACGACCATTCATCTACCTCGTGTATACAGTTTTCACTTCTCTGTCATCTGACATTCTTTCAGTACGCTCCAACCATTTCATTCTATTATTTTCTCATGATACCAGTGATCAGTGGTGATTTAAAGAGAGAGTATGGAAAATATAATGTCGGTTTTATATTCTACAGAATTACTTTAAAGGTCACATATATTTGTAAAAAGGTGAAGTCAGGAGATGTGAACCAACGTCATTGCACACGGTTATAAACCATAAGTGCTCTGCCACCAATACGGACAGCTAATAAGAAACTGCCCGCCTGTGTCGCCGTCCGCACGTAACTCTGTAGCTACAGTGACGTTCCTCCATCCAGATCAGCATCGGACCCCAATGTTCTTGAGGCTGCCGTGCAAGTACCCACGGTACATTAAGACGGCAGTGGACGTATGGATGTGTCACAGGACAGCTGTTCTTAATAAGATGTTGTATTCTGCTGTCCAGCTGAATTCGGGGTATTAGAATTCTGAATGCTGCTAATGTGGGAGACTCAATGGCGAGATCCAACTACTTGATCAGACCACGGCGGTGTGACTGGTTACTCATATTTCACAGTGTTGGTTAGTACTAACGGGCTGTTTATGTAACCGTGTGGCTATTTTGTATAGCAGTACCGTCTTTGCCTGCTTCCCCGCAGATCAGCCCTGCTTTTACAAGGATTTTACAATCGGAGTGGGCACATAGCTGAATTCGTATATTATAGACTGTAGGTGACCCTAGGAGTGGGCACATAGCTGAATGCGTCTTTGTTATAGACACAAAACAAGTCAATGCTAGGTGCCACCATTTTGAATGGTGCTACCTTTGGAGACTGTCAGAGTATGTACTTTTCAGAAAAAAGGCTGACAAGCAGTGTTCATTCTTTAATCACCAATTGATCGTCGTAATGTGTTCGAACAATAATAAACAGAATGCCATGTCACAGCAAATTTGGAGTAAGAATTTACAGGGTTCTTTTGCAGTGCTCGTAGTTACGATAAAACTTGTCTCTTGTACCTGACCTGTTGTTGCTTTCATGTTGTCGTTGGCCTCTGCTTATTGTACGTAGACACCTAGCAGTCGTTTTCATATGAGGGAACTCGCGTGCTGTGACTGAGGAGTAATTATATCGTTAACACTTTACCAGATATGCAATGTCCCAACTATATCACACCACACACAACCTGCCTTTTTCCTTAAACTGTGTAACATTTTTTTAGAGCAAGTTTATCAATTAGTCTTTACTTTATTTAAAATATTAACATCTTCAACTCCCGAAGTAGAAAACCTACCAAACATGAAAATATAATAATATGTGCAGTTGTGTTATTGCTACTGTCCGCAGTACGTCCAGTAGTATTATAACCATGTAGGTTTGGGAGAATTTACACAAATAACAATAAAAACGATTCCACGTGTTCACTGTTTTGGTGTTGTAAAGTTGAAATGAACAACAGTTAAAAAAATAAATAGTTTTGTAATGCATTGATGTCATTTTGAAATACTGATAACTGCTGAATGTGTGTAGCTCATCACGCCATTACGTTTGTATAACGCCTGAATACAATTAAAAGAAAATGGATTTGGAGACCTAGGACATTTAATAGAAACATGAATCAAATGAGAGACTAGAGGTATAGGGCAAGATTAAAGGGGCAGTCACAAAAGGATCGCACTTGGGATAGAGCACAATGAGTAAATCGACTGTGGGTCCTGTGTGAAGTACAAACTACATGTTGTGCTATCATGAAAATTTAGATCAATTTGCAAGAAACATGTGACATTATCAATATCACAATTGCCACTGTATTTTCGCGGGCGAGTGCTAGTAGACACTGTATGCTGGGCTGACCTGAGAGTTCAAGCTAATGAAACAAATTCGGATTATAATTTGAACTCTTGACCACATGGCGTACAAGCTCTGTGTGTGGTTGTGTGTGTGTGTGTGTGTGTGTGTGTGTGTGTTTATGTGTGTTGTAATTAAAATGTCAGGAGTTTGTTGGGAGGATTAAAAAGCAAAATATCAAGCCCACGAAGAGACTGCTCAGCCGTCATCCAACCGGCCAAATTAATGCTTTTTCACTTAGTATCACCGCCTTTCACACGTGATGTGCTTAGCATTTAAAAATGGCAATGCCAGCAGAAAAAAAATCTAAAGAAATTGTGATCTATAACTGCTTTAAATAAATGCTTCTGTCACCTTCATTTTAACAGTGAAGATGCATTTTTCACTGCATGCCGTAATTACACTGATGATAATAAACAGTAACCACGTAATTTAAAAGCGCTATTTAATTTGTCACAACGTGACAAGACAGTGAAAATGAAAACACAATATTTGACAACACTATTTAATGTAACTAGCACATGTGACAATAAAAACGATTTTTGTGATTTGTGTCCAAATTGCCAACAATAAAAGTCCCATGTGAAGCTGTACGACGTAATCATATACTACATTTTTCCTCCAGCAACATTACAAATGAAATAAAGTGCTTTCCTCAAACGGTTGCCACTTACACACGCACAGTAGAGGAATTCGAACTGAAACAAAATCTGTCTGCCTTCATGACGATACATATTGTTGGCTTGCAAAGGAACAATGCACACGCAAAACACATTTAATGGCTTGTCAAATTAGAGAAACAAACCGTAAACAACGTCTGTTCAACGCGTGAATCCTGGTATATTCGTATACTTGTATGTGGATAACAACGGATAATCAGTTTTAAATAATTACAGCTATTTTATCCGTGCACATCACAGCTTGAAATTATTATCCTATAATTACTTTTGAAAGTACGGACGTATTAAATCAACACGCTCTGCTGTGTATGAAAAAAATTATTGCAGCAATTGTGTGTGGCACGTTAAATATACTGTACAACGAGAAACGCATAACAGCCAAAGTATTTGTAATTTCTTGAGTGAAATAGTTCAAATTGCAAGCAAGAATACCTTAGGGTTCGACCATTTAATTGACAGTTCTTTTGCAGCTGCATCATCGATAGTTTTCAGGAGTACAGGCTTTCGCGTCAACTAATTAAAAAGGGCTGTTACGTATTTCTATACGTTTTTGTTCTGTTTTTTTTAACATTATTTCTATTGATTATGTCGACAGTTTAAAAAAACATAACGTTGTCTCTTCTGCCCATGCCAAAACATACTCTTTTTTTTTTTAAAGGCAGAAATACGGTATGTGCCTCTAAAGAAAAATATAATGTGCGTACAAAAAAATGCCATCTTCTTTCTGTAAACATCCCAAGTACTCTTGTGACATGAGTATTAATTACTTTTCGGTGTAAACATGGGTTTACTGCATTTGTATCAGTTAGTAATAGTTTGTTACATTTACTGTGTTTACAGAGATATTCATCAGCGAAATGCATTAAGATGTCACCACTTGAGGGTCGAAATCAGAATGTTGACAAAGGTGTCCTACTTTCTCTATCTAAACCAAAATATGTACCCCTATGAAAGCGAGAAAACTTACAATGCTCATATGTATAATAGTAATCTTTGTTCTAGTGAATATCTTTGTCCAGGTTGCGGCATTCAATGTATTTCTGCTTGTGTGGACATAAGGTTTTTGCTGTTATATCTACTGGTAATGTATTATTGCATGTACTGAATTTGACAGGAGCTGAAATATTTTGGTTATGTCAAACGCCACGACGGATTGGAGAAAATAATAGAAGAAGGCATAGTACAAGGAAGGAGGGGCAGGGGCCGAGCAACACAAAGATTGGCACAGGATATAAGTGATTCCTTGAGTTTTTAAAGTACATTAGGCCGGAGAACTGCCGAGAAAACTAGTTTCTTTCAGGCAGACCATGATGAAAGCGACGTTCTGCAAAGGACCTGCTACATGATGATGATGAGTGCGTTAGAAGAAAGTTATTTGTTAGCCAGATGCCAGACTTGTCTTAGCATGTGCTCACTTATGGTCTTTATATATATATATATTTTTAAATAGAGCTTGCAAAGGTGCTTTGTTAGAAACTTGTTTCTTTGAGTCAGAAAAGTCATTTACTAAATGCACATGGAAATAAGCAGCATGAAAGAGAAAAAAAAAGATCATATGTAAACTTAAACAAAAATGAAGCGCAGCTTAGGAATGTATGCATTCTAGCTATCTGTTGTTTCGTCATTACCTGCTTGCCTAATTTGTGACCCTTTGAAAATAATCTTCGTGCGTTCAGCAGGAGAATGTTGATTGGCATATTTCCACAATGAAGTTGCCGTATTTATCTATTTCCACTCACGCGAACGATTTATGCCCCCCCCCCCTTTTTTTTTTCCCCCCCCCCCCACCCCCCAAAGTTACAGAAACTGTTTTCTTGTTAAGATACGGTGGTTCCTTACATCTGATAGTTTGGAAAAACGTCATAGACAGGAATCAAGAAACTCTAATCCCCTGATAATGGTAATGTGGATTCAACGACAGGTAGGTATTATGTTGAAGAATTTTCGATGTCAAAGGTTCATTAAAACTATGGTCGCGTTTGGATTTTAACGTTCGTCGAAATTTTTTTTCTCCTCAATATACTGCAAGAAAAAATTTAGAACTTAAAAAATTACAATAAGGTGATAAAACAAAAATTTCAAGCATCATTCATAGGAACTTGTAGAAAACCATTCGCATCAATCAAAGTGTCACATAACATATGCGAAACGATGATCAACAAATGATAATTTGGCAGCCAAATATTATTGTGATTGTAGATACTGTTCTGTTCTGATGTTATCTGCTATTTGTGGTCTGCCGATCGACAAGGAACAAGGGAGATCACTCTACCCCCACACCAAGCTGACAGTGCCATTCCGTTTTTATGAATGTTAAAGCAGAACGTCTGGACTCTCAAAGGTTTGTGGAGGAAAATAGCAACACATGTTTAGATTTATAATTAAACAGCAAACAAAATGTTTGGTATAACAGATTGTTATAAGTGCAGATGCACTCCATTTTCAAATGTGCTTCACGCCCCCTTCCCCTTGACAATTTGTTTGCCTTCCAGGGTGAAAACTGCTGCTATATAAAGAATGGCTAGACAATCTATCCTGTCTTGTAAATTATCTTATCGAAAAATGATGCAAAAATCACTGAGTACTGCTGATGTTGTCAGTGGATTAGAGTTTTTTGAAGACAGTTTTATAATGTAGACATAATTTTTCTCGATTCAACTGTAGGAGCTTTCGTAGCAAAAAAGCTCTGTGTTGATTTTGACAACGTTATAAGATAAGAAATGTGGAGACAGAAATAATGAAACACTGAATGTAGACATAAGTTCTCTCGATTCAAATGTAGGAGCTTTCGTAGCAAAAAAAAGCTCTGTGTTGATTTTGACAACGTTATAAGATAAGAAATGTGGAGACAGAAATAATGAAACACTGAATGTGCTTGTTAAACGTACAGCTCTTCTTTGAAGTGATTTAAGTCATTTGAATATCCATCTCTTATGGCGGAGCAATAGTCTGGAGATTGATTTGAATATGGGAAGTCTATAATACTTTTCTAGTGGTCCTATCAAAAAAAAAGTTTGTTGTTGTTGCTAGATGGTATACTTTTTTTTTTCAAGTTGTTTGCTTTACAAGTGCTTTTACATGAGAAGTGAAGGTTAGATGTCTCTCAATAATAAGGCGCCTAGTGTTTTGTGCCAGGGCAAAATCTGCTTGACTGGATTCCATCCATGACGTCGAACTGATTGCACAAGGTAGACCCAGTACTTTCACTTGCGTATATTTTTACTCTCTTTCCCTCTCTCTCTCTCTTACATACACACACTCACACACTTACACACACACACATACGCTGCTAGGCTGTGAATAGACCATTGCCTCTCTAACAAGAAAAGTGGTGAAGACGAGACGACTATTTAAGATACTTTCTTTCAAAATCGGAGTGCATCTGAGAGGCGAGAAACCTACAGTCTGCACACAGATAGGCCAGATTTGTAAAACCCATGTGCATGCAAATCTCAGGTTTTGTATCAAGTCAATTGTCTAGAAGTTGAAAAACATCTAGACATTTCTATCTAGTTTTACAACCAATGAATGCTAAGAAAAATAAAAACAAATGTTAAACGGTAAGAAAAAAGTTAAATCGTAACAGTACCCTCCTTAGCTTCTCAACAGTCATGTTATTTTATTGTGAATATTTTATCTCATCCCTAAGAGCTGGAATACAGTGATTTAATCATTCGTATCCTAATTTATATCCATAATTTGTTCTTCACAGAATCCTGCTCTGAACTCTATTTTTTTCCATAACAAAGGGAAAAACATGAATACTAAGCAGTAAAAACAACAACGCAGTAAGAATTCACAACGCCATAGCAAATGGCCACTACAGGAAACCTGACAACCCAGTTGTTCATACTCCGAGGCCTTGTTACGAGGGAACAATACATCCTAATCTTGGAATACGCTGCTGAGATGGGCACAGTTCTCTCCCTTTTAGGCGTTATATCAAACATTATTATCATAAGGACATTCGTGACTATGGGCATTAATGATGGTGTCATAGTTTCTTTCCTGTCACTGGCGGTCTTTGATTTGTTTTATCTCATCGCAGGCGTGTCCCTAGGGATAACAGTGACTCTTTATGTCGCTGAACTGAGATCAGATTTTTATTTTACCAATACAGCCATTCGGGTTGTCTATATACTTTACCAACATTATGATTCTGGTAAACGTGACCAACGTCCTGGCCACTACGTATTTAGCAGTTGCCCGAAGTATGTGCGTGGCAAGACCTCTACAATTCAAGAATACGTTCACACGAGAGAGAGCAACTATGTTCATGATTATATTCGCTTTTTCATCAATAGCGATTTACTCACCGATTTTAGCGAACATGGGGATGTCCGTTAAGTTTGACAAGCAGGCCAACAGGTCTCGATCAGTCTGGTGGGGATCTCCCTCACGAGAAGCTGTCAAGGAAGTCGTGTGGTTGTTGATAGAAGTGATTCTACCATTGATCACGCAAGTAATTATCATCATCTGTGTATTCATTATGACTGCCAGTCTTCGAGCAAGTTCCCGATTTAGACAGGCTTCGCTTGCGGTGTCTGGAAAAGTGACTCAAGAAGCCACTAAAACTGAAAACAATTTAGGTAAGGAAGCAGTTAATAATCTTAACACGCATACCATTCCTCTCAAACGAATCAACAAAGAGGTACGAGTGGTCCAACAAGTAGTTCTTATATCTGTTGTATATATCGTTTGCAATATACCAAAACTATTAATCAGCTTGGGTTCAATGTGTGAGCCAAATTTCACTATTGGTAGACGTTATACATATTTATACATGTCCCTTAATGGTATTCGAACCCACTTCGAGCAGCTTAATTCTGCCGTGAATGTGCTAATTTACTATAAGTATAATACTAAATTTCGTGCTACTCTCTTCGCGTTTGGACGCAAATCCCAATTAAACCATAATTAATAAAAACAACGTACTTGCAACTAATCAAACTACTCATACAAATATACAAATGATTATTATATGGAAATTAATTAAAAAAAACATAATGTACAGCCTTTTTTTTCGCTTTTGAATGCAATGTGCCTGGGAGGATGCACGCTCGGTGCTTCTCTTCAACTAGTTTTACTATTTAGTGGTACGACGTAGCAATTTGGTCTGTAAGTATTACTGCAGAAAATTAAACACTGACTGATAATAACCGTGTTTGATAAAGAATTTCAATTAACAACAGAAAGCAGCTGTTACATTTCAAGAAAAGTCAGGAATTTATTTGAGCATAAAGCACGATGTCAGAAAATGATCGTGTATTGTCTAGCAGTGTGCTCTATAAGTAAGAAGAACTCCACAGGGGAGCAGGCACAGCAGGGGTCTCATCAGTAGAAAGATCCCTCTTCGACGATTGTTTCGGCTCATTACTTCCTATACAATGTGGGCCGATCTGGTTCATGAAGCCAGGCCTTAATCTCCAACTGCTGCACTTGATCGGACATTCGGACAGGGACAAGACGAAATGGTGACTTAACAACCGGTATTGTGAAAGTGGGTGTTATATATATGTTCCTCTGTGGGAAAGCAAATTAGCCGCCTACCTTCACGAACAGAGTGACAACGCTTGGATTATCAGACAGACGTTAGACTTTAGCAAATGGCAGACAGACAATTGTAGGCGTTTTTCCGATTAGTCTATAAAAAGTAGGTCTAGCCCTTTATGTCCAATACGCCTGAAGGCGTGGAAAAGTGTCCCTTTTAGATATTAGGACAGTATAAAGCAGGTTGCCAGAAGTATATCCATTGTTGTCTATGTGAATACTACCGGACCCACTTTGTCGAATGCAGCATTTCATTTGCTCAGCAGCAATGTACTGCCTCAGTCATGCAGCAGATACATGTCAGGTGGTCATGTCTTCGCCCTTCCAACAACACAGTAAACGCATTTCCACCTGGTTGCTAGATTCCTCTGCCAATGAAACTACACAGAGTGACTATCAGTTCCCTTATTAAATAGTTGATACAGACTTCACTCCCAGTAAACCTAATAGTATATACATGCACTACATGCATAAGGCAGTCGTCAGAAGTATTAATACAAACGGTCCTGCACTAGAAAGTCTGTTCATCATCGATGGAAGCAAGAGTTATAACAACTCAGTACTTTAAAAGGCAGTTTGTGTGTGTGTGTGCATCAGGTAGCACTAGTTTTTTGTGGCAACAGGTAAAATGCCCTTTTTTAAACCTGCAGCTCACAAGAAAAACTACGACAGGCACTCCGCATTAAATCTGTGACTCACAGTGCCGCTCCATGTGTTTGACTCTAGATTTTAGAGTGGAAAACCATTCAGAAAAAAGACCCCCCCCCCCCCCCCCCCCCCCCCGCCAAAAAAAAAAAAAAAACGCAGGTTACTATTTGCTTGTTTATCTGCCTGTGTTTTTCCCCTATGAATTTTAGACCTAATTGTTGTGATGTTGCAACAAGCATATTTAATTTATCTTGCATCTGATTCCGTGAGTGGGAAAGAACAGAAATATCATCAGCGAAGTTAAGATTCGTAAGCTGTTTTGTGGGGGTTCACAGAATTCCATTCCTGGCGTTGGCAGCAGTTAACTTCATAATCGACCCTATTGCCAGGAAAAATAGAAGAGGCGACAAAAGACATCATTCTGCAAATCTGTTCATTTTTCAAATGTATCTGTTACCTTTTCCTTACAGTGGAATATAATAACTGTCTTTACATGTTCGTCGCTGGAGCTACTTAGTTAATGCTTTGTAAAACACTCTTGTATAAAAACACGCGCGTCTTACAGGGTCCGACAATTGAGTAATGAGACTAATTCCATAAAACAATTAAATAATCAACAGTTGGAGACATAACTTGTATTTTTTTTTCAAAGTAAGCTTCTTGTGCATTGACACATGGAGTTACACGATCTAACAAACACTAGAACGACCTCTGTACTTCTGCTATCGTTATGGCCCTTAAAGTCGATGTTACTGCCCTTTGGATGCTACCAATAATGTCAAAGAAGCGTCCTTTTAATGGCAACTTTAATTTTAGAAATATAAAATTATCACAGAGAGACAAATCTGGGAAATATGGTGGATGGTTGAAAACACGCATCTGTTTTTGGGCCACAAATTCCTGTACAACTACCGCCCTTTGAGCTGGTGCATTTTCATGAAGAAGGAAACAAATTTCCAGGTGTTGAACACAAACCGATAAGCAACTTGTTTCTTGCCCAAATCTTCCTCTACAATTTTACGAATAGTCTCTGTATTAACACCAAATTCATTTACCATTATCTTCAAAGTCGGACAACTCTAGTCTTTTATCCGTTCTCGGAATTTTGCAATAAGTTCCCCATTACTAACAAAAATTGGGCATCCAGGTCTAGTTACATTAGCAATCATTTCCATACCATTTTTGAATCGTGAATATCAGCTAAAAATATGTGCACGTGATAAACAATTATTTCCATAAACTTGTCACATCAATTCAACTGTCGCAACTGAGTTTTAAATATAATTTAATGTTAGATTTTTTTGGGGGGCTCCATGATGATTACGTAACAATGCACCTCTAACTAGGTTAACAAAATATCGGCTTGTTTGTTGTCGGCTTATTGGGCAATGAAAAGTTGCCAGATTGTAGACGAAGGTTGATCTTTAGATTCCATGCTTTGCTTTATAGATGGCAATTCTATCTTGGCCTTAATAAAATCAGTCTCATTACTCAATTGTCAGACCTTGTGAATGTTTCTGCATTTAAAAAAAAAAAAAAAATGTATGCGTAGTAGCATGGCTTTTATTGATGTCTACTGTCTTCTGTCTCGATGGAGGGAATCAATAGGGACTGCACATGTTTTTATACACATCGATATAAATTCCTTTGGATTCTTCACTTTGTTGTCCCCTATCTCTTCATAAACATTTAACATGTTTTAGGTATTGTAATGACGTCTTATAATTCAGGAAAACAGACGTGGACTGCTTCTTTAGACACCTTGTCCCCTGTCGTCATCGTCATTTTCGTTGTTCTTCTTCCGCCCCCAATCCCCCGCCCTCCGTCATTTTTGTATATCCCACCCCACTTTAATTGTTTTTTTCACGTCATCCTCATGTCGTCTCTAATAAGTTTAGATGCATTTTACATTGCAACCTTGTGATTTGGCCTATCGTGTGTATGTGTGTGTGTGTGTGTGTGTGTGTGTGTGTGTGTGTGTGTATGTGTGTGTGTAACTATTGTCTTAGAGTGTAAGCCCATTGATTGTGCTTTATCCACACGTCTCAGATAATTGATTGACTCATGAAGCATATCCAACTAAAAACAAAACTTTAATGGATTAATTTAGATGCCCTTTATGATATCGACATGATTCTATTGCCCGCCCAAAGACTACTTTAGCAACGTAGCTTCGACCACCCTCTAGCAATGAATCACCGTTGCAGGGCCAGGTAAGGGCAGACAAGTGGAGGAGGGGAGGGAGGGGGAGAGAACACCGCCTAGAAGCACAATACTGGAAAGACTGACAGAGGAAGACCTACAGATGAGAATCGTAAACGAGTTTCCACGACCTGTGTCCCGAAAGTAAAGAATTGATTCTGACTTGTCCTACTAACCATTTAACTATGTACGACTTTACATGTAGCCTAACTGTCTGGGACTATCAGTAACAATCTCTCCCAGCTGTAATTGTTTGTCTCGTTTCTAATCGCTTGAAGCGCCTACGTCTTTTTTTTAAACCGTACATCTTTAAACTGATGTTCAGGTCTTTGATATTGAACAGTTGAGCAGTTGATAACATTGCCAGCAAAAAGTGGTATCGATGTACAATTTTTCTTCGTTTCCACTTCTTTGTGTTTCTCGGTCCTTTGTATGTGTGTGTGTGTGTGTGTGTGTGTGCGCACGAGCGCGTGTGTGTGTATGTGCGTGTATGTGTGTGAGTGTGTGTGTGTGTGTGTGTTTGAGTAGATGTGTGCGTATGTGTGTGTGAATGTTTGTGTAGATATGTGCGTGTGTATGTATGTGTGTGTACGTGGTCGTGCGCTTAATTTCTTTTTTGTTGTTGCCTTTTATAATTTTTGTTTTTTTTTTGTTTTTAAACCTGCTAGCAAGTTAATATTTTAATGTAGGCACAGACCTCCTACATGAACTTCTGGATACAGCTAAGAGTGAGAGAAGAAAAAGAGGGAAATCCTGGTAGGTGCAATCACGACGTGAAAAAAAAAAAGGTGAAGCTGGGGTGGGAAGAAGAAAAACGAGGATGACGGAGGGCAGGGAGGTGGAGGTGGACGGAAGAAGAACAACAATTAAAAATGACGATGACGACAGAGGACAAAGTGTCCAGTGAAGCAGTCCACGTCTGCTTTCTTGAACTGGAAGACGTAAAAACATTACCAAACACATGTTAAGTGTTTATGGCGAGGTGGGGGACACCAAGTGAAGAATCCAAAGGGTTTGAAATAGATTTGTATAAAAACATGTGCAGTCCGTATTGATTCCCTCCATCGAAACAGAAGACCGTAGACATACATAAAAACCATGCTACTAGGAATATATGTTCTTAAAAACACACATTTAAAAGAAAGCTGAAAACGCTACACCCACACAAACACACACACACACAAAGAGAAATGAATATTACGTAGAATTACACAAGACGAAAATATTTAAAACATTTATAAGACCATTCGTTTATATGGCTCTTAAACTTGAAGCGAGAGTAAAAGAGATACAGGCTTATTACAGGTTTTCGACGAATCTTTGGACCTATCAAAGATCTACAATTGAGAATAGAGAGTGAGAAGCAACTATGAAATTCATAATCTTTTAAAACTAAGTCGACTTTGGAGCTAAACATTTATAAACATTTATATCAATGTGGATCAGATGGTAACCCTGGTAGCGTAGTGACATGAAGCTCGTCTGTCAGCCAAAAGCTTCAGGTTTCAAATGTGCTGTGGAAAGATATTTAAAAAAAATGACCTTGCCTAACAGATCGACGCATCAGCAGCTCCCACTTTACATTTAACGTACCTTTAGCAGACCCAAACACTTGTCTATTATAGTAGTCCAGAGATGCTAATCTCCGTCTTGTGTCCGAATTTCAGGACACTATTTCGACCCGTTCACTTTTGTCACAGGAGAATTTTATTAGTCACACAATTTGTCGCGTTTTGCAGTGACCTGTATTCATCCAAAGTGACCGTTTGTAGTGTGGCTTTACAGGGGATTGCATTAACTTTTCGGAGTCCTTATAGTAGACCTGCAGTCTATTTAACATATACACAAAAAATAGGTAACATCTAGTAAGTGCAGTTATATGGTGTGCAGTTATATGGTGTACAGTCTTGTAAAACATTTGAAGAAGTGCATATGTACCAAAAATCATCTAAAACGATACCGTGTGTGTGTGTGTGTATGTGTGTGTGTGTACACGTGCGTGTGTGGGTGTGAGAGAAAGAGACCAAGGAAGACAAAGAGAGACAGTGAGAGAGAGAGAGAGAGAGAGAGAGAGAGAGAGAGAGAGAGAGAGAGACGGTCCTTTGTTGAACGCTCTATGATTTAAGATACACCACATGCAAGCAAGTTACTCATACATTACTGGATAAGGAATACATTCGTACAATTTAGGAAAGATATTAAAGCATAGGATAGTGTAGATTAAGGATGGGTACAGCTACTGTCAAAGCATCCTTGATTACCTCTGACTGCCATATATTAAAACAGAAATAAAGAGTTAACAGACAGGGTCGGAGCTATAAAATTAAAGCTATGATTATCTGACTGTGCAAACTAAGTCAGTGACTATAAGGGAAAAACTATGACTCTTTATTCTTCACATTATTCATCAAAGTTTCTTCAGTTCCCTTGTTTCTGCAGTGGATGCAGAAATTGCCGAAATAACAAGCTACAACTGGTTTAAAAAAATGATCAGGCCTCTCTTAAACAAATTTTCTGTCCAGACTGTGAGTCACAGTGGTCAGACTGGACATCTCCACAGATGGACAAACCAACTACAGGGCAGTCATTACTTATAAATACAATGACATTGGCTATGCTAATTTGAATTCTCTGCTATCTATCATGAACATTACAAATCAGATGCCTCAAACCTCATTATCATCATGTAGCAGTTCTCCTGTACTTGCAGAACGTCGGCTGCCCCTTCGCCTTGAGTGTGAGCGTCGGACAGATCTCCTATCAACTCCCTGCAGCGCCATTCTCCTCTTACCCTAACATTTGGAGGACATGTATGCACTATCTGACTTTTTTCGCATTCTATGCGAGCTGATGTCAGTATACTTTTTTTTTTATTCTTAAAAGTTCTAATTAAAGATAAGAGCACTGCACAGTTTTAATTTCAAATGATCACATTATTATTATTTTGACATTAGCTCACAATACAGTTTTTTCTACAAACATTTTACATTATAAGAAAAATCAGTGCGGACGATATGCCAAGGTATCATGTATACCAGCTTTTATCCAAATAGAAATCTTATTTTGTGTGTGTGTGTGTGTGTATGCTCTGAAGTTGGTGTGGGGTTTTCCATGCCACTTGTAAGGCACGTACACTGACATGTAACTATACGAAAAAAAAATGCTATACTTTCATATTTATACATGTTCTAGAAGAATAGTGTTAAATTAAATCTGCTAAATTAAAGTTTTTACATTCCCTGCTTGATGCATAGGTGATTTCGTGCTGCACACGATCGGCATCTATACATGTATTGAAGAACTCTTTCTATGCAGAAGTTTCTAAACAGACACACATACGATCACATAAACTATAATACATATCACGATATATAGATAGTAGTATATATGTATATCGTTATATTATATATATATATATACATATATTATATATATCATAGGATTAAATTATCCAAGGAAAGGGTGGATTTTGCAGTCTAAGAAGCGTAAAATTGGCGATTCGCGTCATTGCGGGGGGGGGGAGCATATCACCTCTCTTTGCCGAATGGGCTATAACAAATAGTTGGGTGCGAACCCTTATATTCCCCTATACGCAATAAGCGTGGAAAAAGGTGTCCTTTACTCTTGTTTTTTTTTTTCTAGCTTAAACATGAGGCTAAGGATATAAAGAAACGTTCGTCTGTCAGTCACGCATAGAAAATATCAACTTTCATACCTTTGAATTAAAACGTACAAATTGCACTTGACAGGTATTCACACTGAGCTGACTTTGAGCTCGTATCAAAAAACCCTTTCTTTCTCGAACATAAATTTAAAACCCCTTTACGTTTTTATGGCTACAGATCTTATTCTTTTTTTGTTCGCCTATGGCAATTTAAAGCTTTTTACAAATTTTTGCTTTAAGCTATTTTAACCATTGGGGGGGAAAATGGAGGGGGGGGGGGAGGGTTTGGGAAAAAAAAAAGGGGTGAGGGTCGGTGGGGGTGGGGGGGGGGGGGAATCATTGCCTTATTACTTTTTTTACTGGGGTCTCAAGAAATTTATGTTGGTAGTTTTTTTTGTACAGGGAAAAAAAT
>CAJHNH020005271.1:5000-23691 GCA_905116865.2 Candidula unifasciata
AATAACGAAAAATTGCATCCCACAAAGGGGATTACTGATACTATTTTAAATAGTGCAAGATCCACAAACTAATGTTTTAAGGAAAAAAAAAAAAAAAAAAAAAAAAAAACACCATCAAAATTTTAATTTACAATTTCAGGTAAAAAAAAAAAAATGTGAAAATGAAAATCACTTTCCATTAGTATCACTATTTATGCTTAGTCTGTTCGCATTAACTCATTCATCAGCAGAGGCAGAAATAATTTTCTCTCAGCCCAACAATATTAGGTTTAAAAAATCTTTTTTTTTAATTTTCACGATGTTAACAATAAATGTATTAATGTCATGAAAGTTATTGTCCAAAGACATTATCTGCCCCAGCTGCAAGCCGCCACAGCAGTTTTGCAGCAAACTGAGCGAAATTGAGTGATGCAGCTATGCTGTAATAATAGACAAAAAATATCAGTTCTACTCAAATATATGTTAAACAGTATATATATATATATATATATATATATATATATATATATATATATATATATATATATATATATATATATATATATGTCTGTGTCTGTGGCTTAGGCGTTGTGAACGCGCTTCGTAATGCCGGGGTACCGGGATCCCTGCTACGGACGGTTTGTCTTGCATTGTTTTCGACAGTGGTACCAAGAGATGACCGTCCAGGAGGCAATGACAAACTATTGAGACGTGCTGTCAGGCACGATGTCAACTCATAAGGCAAGAGTCATGTTCGACTGCTTGGCAGCCCATTTGAAACGTGCTGGATCGGCTAGGGGCTTGCGGTTGACAGAAGAAAGACTCCCTTTCAGACATGCATGGCAGTGCGAGACAATAATAGACTCCCACTGATCGGGACAATGGCAGTTGAACCAGTGAAAGCGTACAAACTCACGACTTAGAGGTACAAGTCAACGAGTCCAGCATGAAACATATTACATTTTACAGGCCAAGTGTGGGGGGAAAAATTGTCGGAGATTATCTTCCCCGAAAACGGTAGTCGAGGACCACCAGGCATTGCCTGGAATTCCTGACGCAACATGATAACCGTAACGATAACAGTCAACTCCAAGGTGTCCAAACGTAAATAAAACGACGAAGGCCGTGTACGTAGTGTAACCCTGGTGTATTACGAACACTATGATCCGAATGAAAATGTACAATAACGTGATCTGTGAATAAGACTCACCCAAATACTCCGAGCACTCCCTAGCGCACTCACACTCGTCTTGAAACATTAGAACCCATATTCTATATCGGATTCTAAACAACTCCCTACGGGTCAACAGTAAGACATTGAGGGTCTAAAACGTTACTTAAACCTCTTCATCTCCAGAACATGGCAATGTCCCTATTTCGTGATTCTGCCAGCTTTTTCGTTGAGTGATCTAATAGCTTTAAATACTCCTGCTTCCCGAGAAGGCAATAATGCACCAGCTCTAGGCTGCGATTTCTCCGTGGAATCCCGGGGTAGAACTTCCTCAAGGATCCACCAAGGCCCGACCACACGTCTGCCTTCTTGAACCTTTCGACTGCGAATCCTCTAGATTCCAATCCCCTAACAACACTACGTAATGTTTTGTCGTCCTATTTGCTCAGTCAGTATTGGTGTGTTTTAGTGCATATCCCCAATCGACAATCTCCCACCCCCTAATTTTAGGGAGCAGCTCCTCTCTCCACAACCGTTCCCCATCATCTAGAGACGCTCTCTGTACATGAATTTGTTTTGAAATGTCTATTATTTCAAAAAAATTATCTATTATTCGCCTTTATATTCGCTATAATATTCGCAATTATATTCGCCATACAACACAAAATGATAATAATACCAAAAATAATAATTTACCACCATTGAGCCTCTCCACCCCCCCCCCCACCACGATAATTGTCTTTTGTCCAGAGACTTTAATATGTAATCCTTGTTTAATTGTGCAATAATAATAATAAATGTATTAGCAGCAACAGCAGCAGTAGTAGTAGTAGTATTAGTAGTATTATTATTATTATTAGTAGTAGTAGTAGTAGTAGTAGTAGTAGTAGTAGTAGTAGTAGTAGTAGTAGTAGTAGTAGTAGTAGTAGTAGTAGTAGTAGTAGTAGTAGTAGTAGTAGTATTAATGGTAGTAATAGTAGTAGTAGAAGAAGAAGAAGAAGAAGAAGAGGAAGAAGAAGAAGAAGAAGAAGAAGAAGAAGAAGAAGAAGAAGAAGAAGAAGAAGAAGAAGAAGAAGAAGAAGAAGAAGAAGAAGAAGAAGAAGAAGAAGAAGAAGAAGAAGAAGAAGAAGAGTAAGAAGAAGAAGAAGAAGAGGAAGAAGAAGAAGAAGAAGAAGAAGAAGAAGAAGAAGAAGAAGAAGAAGAAGAAGAAGAAGAAGAAGAAGAAGAAGAAGAAGAAGAAGAAGAAGAAGAAGAGTAAGAAGAAGAAGAAGAAGAAGAAGAAGAAGAAGAAGAGTAAGAAGAAGAAGAAGAAGAAGAAGAAGAAGAAGAAGAAGAAGAAGAAGAAGAAGAAGAAGAAGAAGAAGAAGAAGGAGAAGAAAAAAAGCGGACAACAGAACACACGAACACACTTTTTTTTAAAGGGTCAAATGCCCAGGCAAATGCGCATACAGACACAGAACGCCCATGATACACCTACATAAACGGTCGCTTATGCATACACATACTCACTCTTATCCATTCCTGCACATATAGCCATACATACACAAATTCATACGTACATGAACACCCACCCATTCACACACTCATGCATACACAATATCACACATACACAAACACACCTACACATAAACACATACATACATATCACACTTATAACTATCACATATACACGCGTACATATTATGCACTACTTCTCTAATTATAGATTCAATTTGTTGATGTTAAATTCCAATTTGTATCGCTGTGTCTCTTTGACTTGTCTCTATTCAAATGCCATATAAGAACTGTATGTCTTTTAACGTTGTCTAAATATTTTACTTTTCTAATTTTTATTGTTTCTTTCTTGATGTGTTTACATTGATTATTTTGAAAACGATTGTCGTTACCGTTCTATCATCAATATAGCTATCGTCCCACGAGATAATTCTAATGATATTATCAATGTATACCTTACTCCATTGGCAATGTGCGGCGATCTTTCCTTCTAAATGTAATCTTTATTTATTGATACATTGATTGCTGCTGCTTCCCCGGGTACTTCTAATACATATATACACAGTGTTTCTTTCTCCACTGCTTATCTTTATCTCACTGACACTGTTTTAACAAATCGATACTTCCAACTCACGGATAATGGCATGTCACTTCTTGTTAAAATCTGACATCTTTAAGGGGCACATCGTAGCGAAGTGGTCACGCCTTTTACTTCGCTCTCTAAAGGTCCTGGATTCGTTTTAACGAATGTAGTTTTAACGGAGATCCTTGATGATCATCGCTGAAAAGACGGTTATACTTTGTACAACGCTCTCGATAGGCGACTACCCCTTTTGCACAGAGACAGAGCCGTATGGGTAAAACCCGGTGCAAGGAAGCCTATCCTTTCGACTAACAACAATAAAACAAGAAGTTACTTAAGTCTCAGGAACCGTTCCCTATGAGGAGTTAGACGATTTAGGAAGACATTAGGAAACAATTTTATACAGACTTACTGCTATCAGGAATATTCTGTTCTACGATATTAATCAAAATGACACTATAAATACGTTTATGAATGTAAACGATAAGACAAAAGTTACAACTACCATGATACACAGAAAAGAGCCAAACGCAGTAAAGCTAACAATTAAAAAAAAAAGTAAAATATATATCTGTTTTGTATAACACACTGCAATAAATGAAGGTCTGACACACAAAATACAATTACGAAGCCATATAAAGGGGAACCCAGGCTTTGCTATAAAGCAGGGCTAAAGAAAGAGGTCAAAGTTCAAGTGTTTTTTTTTTAAATGTTAGTGGTCCATCCCAGACACTGGGGACAGGGTACAAGTCAGCCAGACTAGACGGCACGGCAGACGCACCCCGGTGAGCAGTCTATAAGGCTTATTAACAACCATGGCCTAAAAGACGACTTTAGAAATTACTAAAGATTTGCCGGTCAGTGGTAACAGTTGTTATCGAGTGTCACATATCGCTCCTGTCGCGTGCCTGATTTAAGAATTTCTCCTTAAGAACCAACAGCACTCTGAAATAATTATGTTGAGTCGTTGGCTCGTATTGGTCTAAGGGATGCCCCTTGACCAATATACGCTCATCTTATGTCAGGAGTAGGGCAACTCAAGTTTTGGCACTACAAAATATAAAATATTCCTAGGCACACTTGGCTGGACACCCCCACTACTATAAAAAGGTAGCCATGTTAACACAGATAACACTTATACTCACACAAACATCAAAGCTAGACATTTAGAATGTTGAAATAGGGACACCCAAGTCAGCCATGAAAATTTATGCATGTAATCAGTACAATATATACATATAATAAGGAATAGATTCTCAAGAATGTTAAGTTAATGGAGTTCAGGAATCAATGACACAACCCAGATATTGAAGCAGCCAGATATTGTTCAATGAGAGTACATGAGTTCATCCTAGGAATCTCAAGGTGTTGTGGGAAGAGAGCATGATAATGAATAAGTGATCACTTAGCCCAGTTCGTAGGTCAATGCTCCCCTCAGTCCATGGTGATTCGACTGTAGTTGACTCAGGTATCTATGCCTTGATTTGATCTGGTACAAGTTGACTATCTCACAATCGAGGACACAGAAACTGCACAGGAACCCAACAAGTCTCTCTCACAGGTCAGGACACAAAAACTGCATCAGAGCCCAACAAAGCTCTTGAAGACTGGTTCTCTGGATTGATGACACAGATGTCTGCAGATGTCTGCAACTGTCCACTCGTCCTGGAACTTACAAACAAGCTCTTGCCATGTTGAGGTAGGGGCACAATGGGTAGGACTTTTGGGTATGCTTGGTGCCCAGAATGGTATGTGTTGGTGGTTGTTGGCAGGACTGTGATTCGTCTGCCTGATCTCTAAGGAGGTATCATCCCAAGCTTAGGAAATCTCCCAAGATAGAGATGGAACTTTGAATGCGCCAATTTCTACATTGACTGTATACACGTCTAGACACCTTGGGATCAGACGAAAGAATGTCTCTAGGAAAGAAGTCGCCTGTATTCCTGCCCAAGAAGTAAACCGGTTTACAGGAATTTCTAAATAAATTACAAGAAATCGTCAACCTACAGTTGCAAGTTTGAAAATGAAGATTTATCAAAGCAACTAGATGATCTAGAAATGAATATATCACCAGATAAAGGTATATATCAATGTAAGGGACTAAATACCCTACCGGATGGGTTTAAGTTTGAAATTTGACTTAGCGCGAGGGAATTCAAAGTCGCGACTCGTCCATTTTGTAGGGTTGGCTGCTCACCTCACGACATCGAGTATATTTATTTACAAATTAAACTACAGTTTAATTAAATTGCAACATGTGTCATTGAATGAATTGTCATTTTGAAGATACATACTTTCTAATAGCCCCTTTATTTATCTTCAAAATAATAATTCTTTTAGTAACATATTAATTAAACTTCAGTTCAGTTTGTAAATAAATCTACTCGATAACAACTGTTACCACCAACCGGCCACGCCAGCCTCACAAAAACGGGAATTCCCGTTTGAGCTGTAATCCTTATATCTGGAGCTGGCCGTGGTTAATCCTACAGACTGCAATCATAGAAGAGACAACCTACTTACCCTACACCGCTATATAATTAGACAAACAATAAGGTAAAGGTGAGAGGATCGACTTCATTGCACCGGCTTTTATCCCATATGGCTCAGGCTCTCGCCGCAGAACAGCTAACTGCCTGCCTAGAGCGTCACACGAGCACGACCTCGCTAGCTCCGGCGACGATCTGCAGTTATCTACGTAAAAACTGCACTCGTGAACTAAACGACGTCACCGTAAAACAAACCCATGACTGTCAGAGGGCGAGGCAAACGGCTTGACCACTTCGCCATGGAGATCCCAAGACAAACAGTTTGACGGCTCATCTGGACTTTTCCAAGGTCCACCAGTGGGCGGCGACCTCCCGGTTGCAGAACACAATCATAGACTAATCGGCAGTTAGTGGGTTGGGTTTTACCTGGTCAACATTGCGCTTCAATTTCCGCAGACGTTTACTGGTACCAATTTGAGGCTGGGATGAACTGATAGCCTAGATCAATTATGACAAATTTGATTTGACGCTGATTCGCTCTCGAGAAGTTCGGGCCCTAGCATGCATTTCACAGAACAAATAAGAACGACGTTTGAAGGCAAGAGGAACGACTTTGAATCTCGGGCTTCTTCTCATCCTCCTTCTCATCCTCCTTCTTCTTGCTGCTCTCAGCAGGAAAGATTGTGGAAAGAGAGCAAACCGAGTTAAGAGAGATACATATCTGGATGCCTTGGCCACATGGATAGGATGATACATTTCCTGTGAGCACTGACCTAATCCGTGGTTCTGGTAATCGTCTGAGATGGCGAAACAAGACAGTCTACGTTTACCGATAAGGTGTATGATTGCTAGTAATAGTAGTACTAATAGTTGAAGCAGCAGCAACAGCAGCATCAGTAGTCGTCTCTGTTATCTAGTAGCAAAAGCAGGAGCAATAGTGTCCTAAGTACCTAGTAGTAGAAGCAGCAGTAGTGTCCCTAGTACCTAGTTGCAGAAGCAGGAGCAGTAGTGTCTCTAGTACCTAGTAGAAACAGCCGCAGTAGTTGTCCCTAGCAGCATCAGCAGCAGTAGTGTCCCTAGTATCTAGTTGCAAAAGAAGCAGCAGCAGTCCCTAGTACTTAGTAGCAGAATCAGTAGTGTCCCTAGTACCTATTAGGAAAAGCAGCAGTGGTGTCTTTAGTACCTATTAGCAAAAGCAGCAGTAGTATCTTTAGTACAAAATAGCAAAAGCAGCAGCAGTAGAGTCCTTAGTACCTAGTAGCAGAACCAGCAGTAATGTCCCTAGTACTTAGTAGCAGCAACAGCAGCTGCAGTAGTAGTCCTTAGTAGCAGCAGCAGCAGTAGTGTCTCTTGTACTTGATAGCAGAAGCAGCAGCATTAGTTGGTTCCTAGTACCTAGCAGCAGAAGCAGCAGAAGTAGTGTCCCTTACCTAGTGGCAGCAAAGCAGCAGCAGAAGCAGTAGTGTCCCTAGTATCTAGTAGCAGAAGCAGCAGGAGCAGTAGTGTCCCTAGTACTGAATCCACAATAAGCTGCAATGACAAGGAAACTCATTTACAGATTATTTCTTGTTTGAAGTCTAATTATTTTGACCAGGTCAAGAAATATACACAATAAACATACAAAGAACATCAGAATCCTCTCGCTCAAATGAGAAATCAATGACTGTTCTTACTGTGATGTGACTGAAACAGAATAACCGGAAAGAAACTATATTACGTTATTTAAATATTTAGTTTCCGTAGCAGACGCTTATATATTGGGAGCTGTCATTTAGACAACAATCGAAATAAGGGTCGGTAAGTAAATTTTTTCGAAGACGGAATATCTTTTTCTTCTGCCTTCCCCACCTAATAGGTATGTTGGCACACTTGGTTATGGTTTGCAACTAGACTGTGATATCTACGCTTTCGATCAAAAAAATCGGATTTCATCAGCCATGCCGCTATAAAAATAGACCTCAATGTTTATTCTTCTATTCCAGTCTATACTGTAACAGTATTTCAATATCATGAATGGATTCTAACCCAGCAACCTTCGGGTCACGCATGAAAATTCGTTTTATGGTTTCTTTTGGACATACTGTTTTCCTTATTCCATTTTTTCCCCATGTAAGTTCTTGTTTCGTTTTCCTGTGTTCGTTTCTCCTTAGTGCTGCCCAGTTGTCCAAACGTTAGTCTTATTTCATCGCCTGTATTAAATTTATCCTATTTGTTCATCAGTTACCTGATCTTTGAAAGTCTCAAGCAACGCCTTATTGCGAGCTATCGATTACATTCCATAATGTGCTCTTTAACCTTTAATATGAGAAAAGAGCATATTTAAGACAGCTGGCTTTTCCAGTGATCACTTCCAGGATATATATATATATATATATATATATATATATATATATATATGCATTTTGAAAGTAGTGCATTTATGATTTGTCATCATGATTATTTCTTCTCTTCGGCATCTTTTGTGACACCTTCTGATACTGAGAGAGTTAAGCATTAGATTTCAAACTGTCATTCCTTGTCTTTAGTGGCTACTCTGATTTCCACAAACACAAAATTATTCGCCTTGTAGGACATTTTTGGGGGCCGAAAGGCCCCCCCCCCCTCCCCCAGCACCTCCGTAAAATTTGACAGAGACCCCAAACAGAGACATCTTAATATAACATTTGTAGTTCGATGCTCTTGCGCTCTGGCTGCGCGAATACTTGAAACCGGTTGGGGTTTTTATTTGAAGGGATAGAGAGAAAAGGCGATATAAAAGTGGGGGGGGGGAAGAGAAAAAAAGAAAGAGAGATAAAGAGGGAGAGACGAGAGAAATAATAGTTGAAGGGCGGATGAGAAGATGAAAGATGCTTTCTATGTGGGGAGTGTAGTGAAAGGTCTACATCCCGGACGATCAGGTTACTGCCAGTGGACGCATAAAAGAAAATATTGTAGTATCAGTGTAGTAAAGTAGTATAAGGACTAAGACCCCTAAATAGTGATATAACACCTATATTTAACAAACTAACTACGGAATATAAGAAAAACAAATAACAAAGACGCATAACTTTCATTTCAGAAACAAGACCATCTAAAAACACAACATAATACACAAGATGTTACAACAAGTTATAACCAGAGTTAGCCCAATCGCTACTCGGACTACAAAACCTCAAATATTACAACAGCCTACAATTCATTCTGATAGTAGAATTTACTCTACTCAACAAAAATTATGCAAGTAACTACAGTGGAACCTCGCTTAACGCGCATAATTCGTTCCAGAATTCCATTCATACTCGTTAAGCGAAACACTCGTTATGCAAAACAATTTTTCTCATATAAATTAATGTAAAATACGATAATGAGTTCCAAGTTTATTCAAAGAAAATTATATACTAATTGTTAAGGAGAGTGGATCACCTTCATCTTTTCTTCTAATGCGTAACGAACCCACAAGGAATGCGAATTTGATTTGCAGAAAAAAAAGTCGAAATAATTATGATACATAGCTAATTATTATTATTTTTTTTTTACTAGAAAGATGTAAAGAGATTTGTTTTTGCCGACGCTTCAAAATTTGGCGAAAATGCGACACAGCATTATCATCAAAATAATTTGCAACGCGCATAGTCACTTCCTTATTAGGGCGATGCTTCTCAATGTAAGATGCAACAGTTTGCCATGCTTTCAGCATTTCTCTTATTTCGCCAGAAAATTGTTGCTTTTCTGTTACCTCCTCCTCTGACAAACTTTCCTTCAAAACACAGACCTTGGCTGTGCTCTTTCACAAGCTCTTCGATATCACTGTTATCCACCTACAACCCTATGATAGTGGTCAAAGACCCAATCTCGTTGACTACAGGTTTCACTGTCTCGAACCCCTCAAAGTCATAAAATAGACAACACTCTCCGGCCAAAGCTTCTTCCAAGCAGAAGTTAAGATTCACTTGGTAACCCCTTCTCCCGCCGTGTCGATCATCTTGAGGCAGGCAACGATGTGGACGCGATTTTTCTCCAAAAATCTTTGAGAGTGAGGTTGGTCCCTTCAGTCACATGAAAACAATGCTCGAAGAGTGCTT
The DNA here is from genome assembly GCA_905116865.2 of Candidula unifasciata. NCBI lineage: Eukaryota > Metazoa > Mollusca > Gastropoda > Stylommatophora > Geomitridae > Candidula > Candidula unifasciata. Next base: position 14,778 of record CAJHNH020005271.1, read on the forward strand.
CAGTGTAGAGCTTCTTGAAGTTAGAAATAACTTGCTTGTCCATGAGCTGGAGTAACGGAGTGGTGTTGAAAGGCAGAAATTGGATCTTGATGAACTTAAATTCTTCAGAGAGGTCATCTTGTAGGCCTGGAAGATTCATGTACATATATCACAATATAACACAAGTTTGAGAAAATGTGTGATCACAAGTGACACTACGATGCTACTGGAACGAGTGATAAACACAGACTGATGTAACATGCGCAAATTTTTTTACAATTTGTTTTGCTCGTTATGCGAATTACTCGTTATGCGAGGTGCTCGTTAAGCGAGGTTCTACTGTATTCACTCTTACGACACAAATGTCAATGCCTTTCGTCTTCGACAACCACATTCTGGCTAGAGACCTTCCATACCTATCTACCTCAATTAACCTTAACATCTGATATCTCTGCCCCGCCCCCTACCAGCAAAATATATTGTTTCCGTGAGCTGGCCTCCTAGTAGCTTTACTGGGATCGGTGGAAGTTTGGTTTCCCAAGCTTAATAACTTTCAATGTCACATATTTTCTTACAGTCATTCTCTAAACATCCTCAAATCACATCCATTTGTTATCTGCATTATAAATGCATCTATTAACTTTGTCGGTATGTTAATATATGTGTGATGCTTTCATATTCTCGCAGACTTGCTCTGTTTTTAAATCACATAGATCGCATGTCATATTAACCATGTGTCATAACCATCACCATAATGCGCTGGCCCGGGACCCAAGTTACTATAGTACCCTTTAACAGAAACCTATTTTCTACATTGCAAACTAAATTCAGAAAACACAATTACACACGTAACTATTCTATGACAGAGTCATTTGATTCTGCTCCTCAGTCCAAACTATGCAGAATTGCAGACCCAGAGTTAGAGACGTGAACGGTCATCTTAATGTCACCTAGTTCATCACTACACGGTAGGCTATCTGTTAGCTACATTTCACATCGGATACTGAGCCTGCATTCTTGACCGGGCTATCACAGGATTCCCTTGCTGTTGCCTATTCGAACCGTGTCTGTTTGTTTTGGTTTTCTTTCAGTGTTCCAAGATTATGTCTCCTCTTGGACATCAATATAAATCATATGGTTTCTTATATATTGCATTAATATACTTAGTTATGTCATCATTGCATTATCTTTGTCCTGCTATTCAAACTAAACAAACCGCATGCCTATGTTATATATTGTAGTATTCATCACCGGCCATGTCGATAACCTAACATGTGATAGAATATATTATTTTTTCCAAGCGACTGTAACACAATCATACATTACTACTTACAAGGCATTCAGAAAGGTGTCATGAATTCTCTGAGACTTTTAGTTCCATCATCATCATCCGCGTGGTTTCTTCACCCCTGAAATGTTGTTCTTGTGGTCTCAGTCGGAGGAAGTCATCCCTATCCATTTGCTCCGGCTATAAATGGGACGTCGGCTCTGTGGCTAAGTCGATGCGAACACTTCGCTTCGTAATGCCGGGATGCCAGGTTCGATCCCAGCTGCGGGCAATGCGCCTTGCGTTGGTTTCGACAGTGGTATCAAGAAAGCCGACCGTCCAGGAAGCAATGGCAAACTACTGGACGTAAATTTGCCTAGAGAAACCACACAACAGCCAGGGGCTGTTAGGGTTGGTTCTGCAACGTCCTCTAGAGGATACGCAACAACCTTATAAATGGGACCTCAGCCCAGTGCACCCTTCACCATAAATCAGACTTGGCCTTTCGCCCTAATTCGATTCAGGGTTTAACTCTGTTAAACTAGATGTACCTAAGTTCATTCGCCGGTGTCTTTCCTGCCATCATGAACATTTCACTGGGTGACCTCTGAGGTCAGTACACTTAGGAAAAAACCCCAGTATCATGTAAAGGGACCTTTGTTTACTGACATGTTATTTTTCTTTCTCTGACATTATGACTGGCGATTTCAAACCTGTGTTAGCATTTCTTGTTAAGTTTCACGTCCAAAGTTTTCAGGTAGGTTTCTAAGTGGTCGACTCCAGGTTCCTTCTTGTAAATGTTTAACAGATAATATAAGTTCGTTGTCCTAGCTGACTGTTTTTTTTTCTTTATGTGCAGGTACTTCCCATGGCCGCACACTGAAGTAACCGCACTTGATAAATGTAAGCCATTTCTCTGCTCTTGTTTCTTTTTCAACATTAACCCGGAGCATCATATAAACAGTGACTGTAATGCAAGGCTCTCATTTCCATCTCCAAAACAGAAATTGGAGTTGGGAACCAGATCTGAATCGCAGACTGAGTCCCTGTAGAAATTGATGTACAGAAGAATAGGATGTATTCCATAGAAACATAAACAATCAAATACAGAGGTTTTGGATAGACTGAAAACTAAAAAAAAAAAAAAAAAATGCTGTGAAAGAGGGGGAAGGGGGGGGGGGGGAGGGGGAAGAGTCAAGTGAAAAAAATCTGCCCACCCTAAACCCATAAAATACCTTTAAACGCTATATTGCATGATAAAGTTGAGCAAAATGGACACAGTGATACAAATGGGAGAATAACAGTTAAGAAATGGAAGTCTGAGAGTGTACAGCCATGACGAGAGATCTGTTGCAACCAACTTCACATTTAGACGGAGACTGACTGATTGACAAATATTACTTCAAAATTGCCAGATACATTTGCCTCCCTGTAGAAGTTTCAGCTTGTCTGTTGATACTTGAAATCATAGGTTCCCAAACTTTCTCTCTGGCCCAGCGTCACAGCGCGCCCCTTGTCGAGTCTACCATTGGGAAACAATGTTTTAAACCAGTGGCTGTCAATCTGTCTAATGCCGCCTGTTTAATACAGTTCCTCATGTTATGGCGACCCCCAAACTTACAATTTTTTTCGTTGATACTTTATAACTTTAATGAATACGTTTTTTTCCGAAAGTGTCAGGCGACATCTGTGGAAGGGTCGTTCGACCCCCAGGTTGAGAACTGCTGCTTGAAACCAATAAACTAAGTATGCACTTTAGCCAAAGAAGTTTCTAGAGTGTTAATATTTCTAATAAAGATCGAAAACATGCACATTAAAGAGACAGCCGAACGGAGTATTGTCATGTAAACAGAAACTGTGTATAAATTATTGAATGCAGGGTAACATAGCGACATTTCTAATGTTACGTGAAGACACAGTCGCTACGATGAGCTGCTCGAGTCTTCTTCTTCTTGTGATCGCATCCCTGATGTTTGCATCGACCGACGAGTTCTTGTGATAATAAAACTTTTTATACATATGCTTTTTATTTCTTATCTTATCCTTTCGCCATTTCGGGGTTTTACTCTGTTAAACTAGATGTACCTAAGTTAATTCACCTGTATCTTTCCTGCCATCATGCACATTTCACGGGTGGCCTCTAAGGTCAGTACACTGTGGAAAAGAAGCGCATAGAGTTGACGGTAGGACTGACCCTCGCGTTGACCCTCATCGTGGCTTAGTCAACAACATCTGCCGGCTCATTCACGACTTTATTGTGGCGCTAAGTATATCGTTCCCTGGCATAGGGCTTTTGTGCACGTGGACATTCTGTGCTGAGTGTCTGCTTAGCTCTGCAGAGTGAAGATGTCAGGTGGGTGGTCGCAGACTACTTGGCTATGTTGGCGCCATAGGGTAATACATCATTAGCAGATCTTATAACAAAGTTCAACCACAGCAGGGCCATATAGTTTACTATAAAAACATACCATATGTCTGAAACTACACACACACACACATATATATGTATGTGTATGTGGTTTCAGACATATGCGTGTGTGTTTTGTGTAATTCGGAATTTATATATATATATATATAATATATATATATCGGATATTATATATATATATATATATATATATATATAGACATATGTTCCGAAATACACGAAACAAACAAACACAAGGTGCTAGTGGAAATATATGTGCTCTACATTGCATTATCATCCGCAAAATGAGTGTAAGCACAATGTGAGTTCGATAGCTTATAAGGAAGTAGTGTAATATTGAAAGCAAAGTCTGCCCCATATTTACATAATATTTATAAAGTGAACATAATACAGTCTAATAGTAAAGAATGTAGCATTATGGATACATAGACTGTTGATTAAAATCTTATATCTAAACTGTTACACAGAGGGGTAAAATTATAAATCAAGCTGATGAGGAAGGCTAGTGTGTTCCTTCTGAAAGTGTTACAGTTTGAGTAAACTCAGTTTTGTGATGATCCAATAACATGCAAGCCAACATTTTGCCCAGTGATACAACTATCAATACATTCAATATTAAGGCCATCAATGTATCTGTATTTAGCCAGGCCACAAATACTCAAGTCTCATTTCATGGTCCTATAAGTCACATGCACCCAATCTCTATAAAGGAGGCGCACACAGTTGAGGAAGTGGAAATAAAGTTTGTAGAAGTCCCTGAAGGACAACTTAGGACTGCTGTTGCTGATGCTGCTATTACTAATGCTGCTGCTGCTGCTACCACTGTTGTTGCTATAGCTGCTGCTGCTACTACTACTACTACTACTACTACCGCTACCAATGCTACTACCGCTACTACTACTACTACTACTACTACTACTACTACTACTACTACTACTACTACTACTACTACTACTACTACTACTACTACTACTACTACTACTACTACTACTACTACTACTACTACTACTACTACTACTACTACTACTAGTTGCAGTTGCTGCTGCTACTACTACACTGAAGTAAAATATTAATCAAGTAATTGATCCGTTTAGAGAATGGTGCATCTCGCACACTCTGTTACAATCACATTCTTATAGACCAATCGGCCCCCAACGAGTGATGGGGTCAACAGCACATCTGCCGTCTTTACTTCTGAGGAACTTGCCTGGGATCCAATGTAGGCTGGACCGACCTAAGAGGAAAGGTTAATTCTAAAGACACCCCCACCCAACCCCCTCCCCTCAAAATTTTTTTTTTTTTAAAAGAAAACAAAATTTGAAATCATTTAGATCTGAACTCAAGAACTTCTGGCCAGCAACCGAGCGACTAGCTACCACACCACCACAGCTAATTACCAACAACTTGGAATACATTATGGATGATGGAATCGCTTTCGACATTTCTCATGTTACACGAAGACGCGATAATCAGGTCGGACTGTTCTGATGTTCAGTGGCTCAGCGCCATTTTTTTCGATAACAATAGTAACAATAATTACTGCTGCTACAACTTCCATTACGACCATTATAACTACTCTTGTGGCTACTACTGCTAATACAACATTGACAAAAATAGCAACATCAGCAATGACTACTGTTTTTACTACAGCTTGCACTGCCATCGTACTTTTTACTACTATTAATATGGACGCCACTGCTGCTGCTAAAACTGTTGCTGCTACCGCTATTACTACGACTACTATTGCTATATTTGCTGAGCTACTGTCTGTTCTAAGGCGTTGCGAGTCTGACTCGTGAGCCAGCATACCGCGATCGAAACCCACTGCAGTCTGAGGGGATTTTTGTCGTGGTATGGGATGTCGCAGGTCGACCCAGCCTAAAATGGGTACCAGGATGGGCTGTCCTGGGAAAGTAAAGACAGCCGGCGTAATGCTGACAACATAACCCACAGAGTGCTGATGGTCTGTAAAAATATGGGACGCTCTGCCCATATGCCCGATGCGCCGAAAGGCGTGAAAAGGGATCTTTACTGTTTTTTTTACTTACTGTCTGTTCAAGAAAGAACATGTCAAAAAGCTACATCTGACTGCTCTGTATCTGGAGGAATATGAACCTGTTGGTAAGGCTTGCTAAATTTTTAAACTGTTTGGGAATTCTATGTATATTTCTTATCCACCGTCTCTTATTGCTCTCTTAACTGTACCATCTGTATACACTGTAATCCATCACTAGTGTGGATACAGTCTATTGATCTCTCCTTCTGTAATAATAGATTTCATATCTGTGTTTTCATATATAATGTGGAGGAGATACCCGTTACAGTGGTTCAGACTGTTGGCAGGTTGTCGCCAAGCCAAGGGAAAAGAGGGTGGGGGTGGGGCAGTGGTTGTACGGTTTCAGTGGAACATTTGGTATTATGGGAGTGAAAGTAAGGTCAGCAAGCTTGGCATTTGCGTTTTTTTAAAAAACATACTCTCTTTAGTCTATCCCTCTGGGGATTTCTACAGTCGGCTGCGCCCAATGTGTATGAGTTTTTCTTTCGAATGGCGGTGTTTGGAGAGTTGGTTAAGCAGATTTGTGTCTCTCCTGTCTTCTTCCAGAGCATAGAGACCAGTAAGTGGTTCCATGTATGATATGGGCGTGGATCGCCATAAGCGGAGAGCGTGGTTTTGAATCTTTGAGACTTTTTGAAAATTTGATTTAGCTGCCGTGCCCAAGCAGCTGTTTCATATTCAAGTCAAGTGCTGGCTTGATATGCACAGAGGTTTGCCACCCCCTCCCCCGCCACTTCCTTTTTCCGTCTTTCTTTATTTCTTTCTTTCCGTCCCGTGCCCTGATTTTTTTTTTGTCTGTGTCATCTATGTGAGTCTTGGGTCAAAGGTTAATCCCAAGTACGATGGTGAGTCATCCTGATTCAGTACCCGAGTGCCATACATAAGAGAAGCTTTCTAGGGTTTGGTGGACGAACTGAAATTATATATATATATATATATATATATATATATATATATATATATATATATATATATATATATATATGTGTGTGTGTGTGTGTGTGTGTGTGTGTGGTTTTCGTCCATTTACAGGCATGTACCATCTATTGGACAACTTTTCTAGATTAACGAGGGATTCTTTATCTGTGCTGGACCAATATACTCACTCAGCGCTCAGGAGCACCAGATTACTGGCAAACATGACAGCTTGAACTCCATTACAGAGCATAACCGAGCTACCGGGGTAAAAAATGTATTTGAGGATCCTCGCCGTTGCTACAGAGCTCGTGCACTGCGCCGAGATTCTCCCGACTCAGGCTTGGTTTAGAAGTAGAACGGAGCACTTATGGGTTACAACCCTTTTGCCATGATGTTGATCCGTTGTATAAACAAACTCCATTACAGAGGGTTGATTTTATGTCATCAATATAGACGAAGAAAAGAACTGGCGACATAACTCTGCCTTTTGGTACTCCATATTTCATTGTGACTGATCTGCTTCTTGAACCCCGAATACTGACGATTACAGTTCCGATTCGCAAGGTATTTTCAGATCTACCGAAGAATGTGATATGATATTTCACAGTCTAGTAGCTTTTGATTCAGCCTAGTATTCATCCAAACTTTGTCAAAGGCCTTTTGTAAATCCATTCAGATTGCAGAAGTGTGTTTTTTGTCATAGAGTGCATCTTCAGTGTGTTAAGGAATAAATGTTAATTGATCTGTTGATTCTACAATGTCTAAAACATGCATGTTCCTCCATTAATTTCATATTGTTCTCTAGGAACTGGGTCGCCGATTGTTAATATTCTTTCGAATAATTTGCCCTGACAACTAGTGAGGCTGATGGATCTGTAGCTGCCTCTGTTATTCTTCGACTTTCATTGCTTGATGATTACAAATATTTCACTTTCTGCCTCTGTTTAATATATCATTGGTATACTAAAAATACAGGGTTTGATTAAGCTGGTTTAATTCTGTATTAGGTTCACTCACTGAATATATATATCTGTCATGATGCTATCTGCTGGTTTACTCTTGCTGGCTTTCTAAAGTTCTATTATTTTTTTGTATTACCTCATTTTCTGTGGAGTCGACATAACAGCACCCGGGATACCCTATTAGTGCTCCATCCCCATCTTCAGCAGCAAGCGAAAACTTCCAATTCCGATTGCACCAGTAACCGTCTGATTGTAATCTGTCTCATCCTTTTCCCTGAGTGTTGAGTGTCGGCCAGATTAACTGTTAACTCCTCGCAGCGCCATTCTCCTTAGACCGTCCGTAATGATCTATCTGCGCCTCCGCACTGTTCACTCGCTACCAAAGGACCATCACAATATCTAGCTTGTCATACATAAGTTCACCACCAAGTGGTGCAGAGCCGGCCAGTCTATACGCCTGCTCATTTCCTCTAGCACTCAATGCGGACACCAAGCCTCGAGACTACGCCGCCGCCTATTCAGTCTGTTATTTATTTACGTAGCTATAACCAGCGAAAGTATGTCCCCTCCTTTATATTTTCGTCATGCACGCCTATACCAACTAATCAATATATGAGAAATAATTTATACCGCCAACTAGCGACATGGCTTTAACAACGGAAACTATTTGTATAATCTAGCCGATAAAATTAACTTGAACCCAGAAAACCTTGCTTTGGAAAGGGCAATAACTGAAGCATCAAACAACTAACAATAATATTCAAGAGCGATAATAATCAAACCGAAACATACTTCCAGTAGGGTATAGCTTCCAGAATCCTATTACAGATTAACTTTTCTGAAAAGGGGGTTAAAGACACCAGTAGTTCATATCAGTATGACAAAGTAGGATTCGGCAATTGTTTACTTTCCTTCTTCTCCTTCTAAGTCTTGACTGTGGCAAATGTGTTTTAAACACATTCACATATATGCACATTGTCTTTACTAATTTTATTCGCCATCCTCCTGTGGGATGCAATTTTTCGTTATTCTGAAGCCACATTCGGGCTCTTGCCAGGGGCCTCAATCTAGCCCGGCGATAAATATGGCCTAATGGCTGAACGCGGTTTCCGAGACCTCTCCACGGGTGATCCTCATCGACACGCTTGCATTTTGTGTCATCGGGTGTTTGTCGCGTGTGTGATGTCCTAGTGGGGTAAAATGTACTACAATTACAGATGCACACACGCGTGGGCACACACACACGCATACATACATATACACACACTATTTCATATACATCACTTTTTTGAGGTTATATATAT